>CM053033.1:226745855-227173355 GCA_028564925.1 Lithobates sylvaticus
AGGTTGTAACTGTGGGGAATGAGCTGATGGAAGTGGTAGAAGATTAGTTGGAGACATGATAGGCTTCTCTGAAGAGATGAGTTTTCAGGGATCGCCTGAAGGTAGCGAGAGTAGGGGATAGCCGGACAGGTTGAGGTAGCGAGTTCCAGAGGATAGGAGAGGCTCTGGAGAAATCCTGGAGACGAGCATGGGAGGAGGAAACAAGAGAGCTTGACAGGAGGAGGTCTTGAGAAGAGCGGAGAGGACGGTTTGGGATATGTTTGGAGACAAGATTGGTGATGTATCTCGGGGCAGAGCTGTGGATGGCTTTGTAAGTTGTGGTTAGTATTTTGAATTTAATTCGCTGGGTGATTGGGAGCCAGTGTAGGGATTGGACTTTTGTTGGCAGAAAGTTTGTCCGTTCGCGCAGCCAACAAAAGTCAGATGAAAACTGAAAAAGTTTGTCCGATGGAGCGTACACACGGTCGGATGTTGGTCCAAATCAGCTAATTTGCATGTTTGTTGTCAAAAAGTCCGATCGTGTGTACGGGCCTTTAGAATGACATTTAGGCAACACTGTTCCCAAATTAATTTATATCTTTTTTTTTTTTTGAGACAAACAGACATTTCTCTGGATCAACTGTGGGTATAGGATTGTATATATAGAGGTTTTTTTTATTTGTGTGTGTTTTTTTTTTCTATGTTGGTTGAACTGGATGAACTTTTTTCAACCAAATTAACAATGTAACTATGTCATTCATTTTAGTTATATTTAATCTCCACAGGGTATTTTATTTTTACTTTTTACTATATAAAGGAAAGAAGACCGAAAATGAAAAAATAAATAAAAAGTTTCTGTAATAAAACGTTCGCAAATAAAAAAGCTTTCTTCATAAATTTATGCCAAAATGTATTCTGCTACATTTCTTTGGTAAAAGGAACCCAAATCAGTGTATATTATTAAGTTTGTGTTAAGGTTATAGAGTCTGCAAACCATGGTATACGTGGGCAGTGGGGGAAATAAGTATTTGATCCCCTGCAGATTTTGTAAGTTTGCCCATATGCAAAGAAAAGAAGGGTTTATAATTTGTATCATAGGTGTATTTTAAATGATAGAGACAGAATATCAACCAAAAAATCCAGAAAAAAACATACAACAAATGCTATAAATTATGTTGCAGTTCAGTGAGTGAAATAAGTATTTGATCCCCAAGAAAAACATGACTTAGTACTTGGTGGAGAAACCCTTCTTGGCAAGCACAGACTTAAGACGTTTCTTGTAGTTGGTGACCAGGTTTGCACACATCTCAGGAGGGATTCTGGTCCACCAGATCTTCTCTAAATCCTTAAGGTTTCTTAGCTGTTGCTTGGCAACTCAAAGTTTCAGCTCCCTCCATAAATTTTCTATAGGATTAAGGTCTGGAGACTGGCTAGGCCCCACTCCGTGACTTTAATGTTTTCCTTCTTGAGCCACTCCTTTGTTGCCTTGGCACTATATTTTGGGTCATTGTCATGCTGAAAGACCCATCCACGACCCATCTTCAGTGTTTTGGCTGAGGGAAGAAGGTTCTCATGCAATTTTTTACAATACATGGCCCCGTCCATTGGCCCCTCAATGCAGCAAAGTTGACCTGTACCTTTAGCAGAGAAACACCCCAAAGCATAATGTTTCCACCTCCATACTGGACTGTAGGGATGGTGTTCTTATGCCGCGTACACACGTGCGGACTTTTGCCGGCTGACCTAGTCCAGCGGACAATCCCGCGGGACTTTCCAGCTAGGTCCGCTGGACTTTCCGAGCGTGTGGACTTGCCCACACACGCACGGACTTCTCCAGCGGATAATCCGCCGGCCAAAAGTCCGCGGGACTTTTGAAAATGAAAGGACTTGCCCACACACGGAGCAGTCCGTTCATTTCGAACGTAACTTCAGGTTACGTAGCTAGCGTAGGCAGTAAATGCCGCCGCGCTAGCTCCGCAAGCTGGCATGGATTTAAAGGGAATCCCCACGCCGAAAAGACGGCGTGGGGGTTCCCCCCAAATCCATGTCAGACCCTCATCCGAGCACGCAGCCTGGCAGGCCAGGAAAGGGGTGGGGATGAACGAGCCCCCCCCCCCCTCCTGAGCCGTACCAGGCCGCGTGCCCTCAACATGGGGGGTGCCCTGGGGAAAGGGGGGCCGTGCGGCCCCCCCCCCACCCCAAAGCACCTTGTCCCCATGTTGATGAGGACAAGGGCCTCTTCCCGACAACCCTGGCCGTTGGTTGTCGGGGTCTGCGGGCGGGGGCTTATCGGAATCTGGGAGCCCCCTTTAATAAGGGGGCCCCCAGATACCGGCCCCCCACCCTATGTGAATGAGTATGGGGTACGATGTACCCCTACCCATTCACCTAAGGTGTAAAATGTAAAGTACAAAAACACACACACTTTTGAAAAAATATTTTATTGCACTGCTCCGGGGGTCTTCTTCCGTCTTGGGGGTCTTCTCGCCGGACTCCTCCGCTCTCTTCTGCTCTTTTACCTAGCTCTTTCACGAACGGAGGAGTCCGGCTACCTTCTTCGTCGTCGCCGCCGTCGTCTGGGGGTCTCGATCCGCCTTCGGGGGTCTTCCGGGGGTCTCTTCTGTTCTTGCGGCGGTCGTCGTCTTCCGCGCCGCCGGCGCCGCCTTCTTCTTCTTCTTGTCCTTCTTGTTCTTCTTCTTCTTCCGATGTTGACCCGTCGCTGTCTCTGCCCGGAATGCCTGTGCCGCTCTGCGCTCGGACTTATATAGGGACATGGGGGACAGGGTCACATGTTCATGTCACATGGTGACCCCGCCCCCTTGCGATGTCACAGTCCCAGCATCCTCCGGGACTGTGACAACACAAGGGGGCGGGGTCACCATGTGACATGTGCATGTGACCCTGTCCCCATGCCCCTATATAAGTCCAAGCGCAGCGCGGCACAAGCATTCCGGGCAGAGACAGCGACGGGTCAACATCGGAAGAAGAAGAAGAACAAGAAGGACAAGAAGAAGAAGAAGGCGGCGCCGGCGGCGCGGAAGACGACGACCGCCGCAAGAACAGAAGAGACCCCCGGAAGACCCCCGAAGGCGGATCGAGACCCCCAGACGACGACGGCGACGACGAAGAAGGTAGCCGGACTCCCCCGCTCGTGAAAGAGCTAGGTAAAAGAGCAGAAGAGAGCGGAGGAGTCCGGCGAGAAGACCCCCAAGACGGAAGAAGACCCCCGGAGCAGTGCAATAAAATAATTTTTCAAAAGTGTGTGTGTTTTTGTACTTTACATTTTACACCTTAGGTGAATGGGTAGGGGTACATCGTACCCCATACTCATTCACATAGGGTGGGGGGCCGGTATCTGGGGGCCCCCTTATTAAAGGGGGCTCCCAGATTCCGATAAGCCCCCGCCCGCAGACCCCAACAACCAACGGCCAGGGTTGTCGGGAAGAGGCCCTTGTCCTCATCAACATGGGGACAAGGTGCTTTGGGGTGGGGGGGGGCCGCACGGCCCCCCTTTCCCCAGGGCACCCCCCATGTTGAGGGCACGCGGCCTGGTACGGCTCAGGAGGGGGGGGGGGCGCTCGTTCGTCCCCACCCCTTTCCTGGCCTGCCAGGCTGCGTGCTCGGATGAGGGTCTGACATGGATTTGGGGGGAACCCCCACGCCGAAAAATTCCCTTTAAATCCATGCCAGGTCACGGAGCTAGCGCGGCGGCAGTAACTGCCTACGCTAGCTACGTAACCTGAAGTCACGTGCTAAATGAACGGACTTGCCGATGAGCGGCAAGTCCGTTCATTTCAAAAGTCCCGCGGACTTGCCCACTAACGGCGGGATTGTCCGCTGGACTGCCAAGTCCAGCGGATAATTTTAAAACAAAACTTAAAACTTTGGTCCGCCGGACTTTGGTGCCAAAAAGTCCGCCGGCGCCCACACACGAGGGGATTATCCGCTGGACTTCAGTCCAGAGGATAATCCCGCGGGATTGTCCCTTCGTGTGTACGCGGCATTAGGCTCATAGTCAGCATTTTTCTTCCTCCAAACACGACGAGTCAAGTTAATGCCAAAGACCTCAATTTTGGTCTCATCTGACCACAACACTTTCTCCCAATCCTTCTCTGAATCATTTAGATGTTCATTGACATGACTGTACATGCCAATGAAGGAGGGGGACTCTGTTTGGAGGAAGAAAAATGCTGACTTCCATGAGCCTAAGAACATCATGAAAAACATACAATTACAAACCAAAACATAGTCTGCTATGACTCCTAAATATGTGAATACCACATGTGTCAGACTTTTTCACAGCTTAGATGTATAGAGGTGCCCAAAATCCAAGGAGTACCTTTGCAATTTAGGGAGCATAAATCATTCATCTATGTTCCTGACTAGCTATCATATTTCCTGAGTCCCTGAAGTGCCAGGACAGAAGTACCCACAAAATGACCACATTTTGAAAAGCACATTCTACTACTCCTCCCGAGTATGGTGATATCACATATGTGGGTCTTTTTCACAGTCTAGCCACAAAAGGAGAACATAGTCTGAAAAAAGTGATGTGGCAGGACAATGGGCCTTCGAAGTGACTCCTAGTAAAGTTAGCGGGTATTCCTACTGGTCCAAGCCGCTATACAGTTCCTTGCAAATGTAGCTAGGACCTGGTGAAGCGCTGACAGAGTGCCCAGATTAGATGCAACAAGACACAAGGTAGTTATACTGCATGAACAAGGTTTCTCACAGGCAAAGATTTTAAAGCAGACTGGGGTTTCAAGATGTGCTGTTCAAGCTCAAAGATGCACAAATAAAGGGGCAACGTTGAGGACCCTAGATGCAGTGGATCAGCCTAGGAAACTTAATGCAGCAGATGAAAGACACATCTTGCTTACTTCCCTTTGACAATGAAAGCTATCCAGAGGTGCCCTAAGCACAGAACTTGCAGAAACAAGTGGGACACAAGTATGCCCATCTACTGTCTGGAGTAACCTGGCCAGGAGTGGTCTTCATTGAAGAACTGTGGCCAAAAAAATCATACAGTACCTTTAATATAGAAATAAGGCTAAGTGACTTAACTATGCAAAAAAACGTATTAACCAAGGTCCAAAAAAATGGAAGCAGGTACTCTGGACTAATGAGTCAAAATTTGAAATATTAGGCTGTAGCAGGAGGCAGTTTGTTGGATGAAGGGCTGGAGAGCGGTACAATAATGAGTGTCTGCAGGCAACTGTGAAGCATGGTGGAGATTCCTTGCAAGTTTGGGGCTGCATTTCTGCAAATGGAGTTGGAGATTTGGTCAGAATCAGTGGTGTCCTCAATGCTGAGAAATACAGGCAGATACTTCTCCGCCATGCCATGCAGTCAGGGAGGCTTGTGATAGGCCCCATGATTTATTCTGCAGCAGGACAATGACCCCAAATATGCAGCCAATTACATTAAGAACTATATTCATCGTAACATAGAAATAGTCCTGGAAGTGATAGTCAATCACAAGTTTAATCACAACATCATCTTGTCTGCCTGGGATGACATGAAGAGACAGAAGGATTTGAGACAGCCGACATCCACAGAAGATCTGTGCTTAGTTCTCCAAGATGTTTGGAACAACCTACCTGCCGAATTCCTTAAAAAAACGGGTGCAAGTCTACCTAGAATAATCGATGCTGTTTTGAAGGCAAAAGGTGGGCACACCAAATATTGACTTGATTTGGATTTCCCTTCTGTTCATTTATTTTCCATTTTGTTAATTGTTAAAAAATAAACTCTTTTCACTTCTATTTCTGAAAGCATTCTTCATTTACAGCATTTTTTCCCACTTGCCTAAAGCTTTTCCAAAGAACTGTATATAACCAGTCCTACTTTTGAGTATATTATGTATTCTGCTTTTATAGTAGACATGTGCAATTCATTTTGTTTTATTTTTCGTTTTTTTTTCGTTTTTTTTTTCATTCGTTCGTTCGTTTTCGTACGAATGAACGAATCGAACAAATCGTTCGAATCGAACGAATCCGAATAACGAATCGTTCGAATCGTACGAATCCGAAAAGCAGCGAAAATCCGAAAAACCAAACAACGAAAATCCGAAAAACTAAAAAAAGGAACAACGAAAATGAACGAAAAAATTCGTACATTCGTAACTTTTTTTTTTGTTGAATTGGTAATTTTCCATGTCCCTTACAATGGTGCTGCTTAACGTGCTTCGAATGGATTGAACAAAAAAATTCGTACATTCGTAACTTTTTTTTTTCGATTCGTAACTTTTTTTTCGATTCGTAACTTTTTTTTTTGATTCGTAACTTTTTTTTTTTTTTTCGATTCGTAATGAATGGATTGAACCAAAAAATGTGTAACTTTTTTTTCGATTGATAACTTTTTTTTTTCGATTCATAACTTTTTTTTTCGATTCGTAAATTATTAAAATATAATAATAGCATACACATTACATAAAATTATGAATTATGCTCCGATTACGAATCTAGGAATGTTACGAATGTTACGAATGTACGAATTACTACGAATGCGTCCGAATTTCAAATAAACGAATGAACGAAAATTAAACTAACGAAAAAACGAATCAACGAAAAATAACTCTTACAAATGTACGAATCGTTACGAATACGAACAACGACGACTTACGAATGTATGAATCGTTACGAATCAACGGAAACGAAAAAAACGAAACAAAAAAAAAACAATTTTTTTTCGAAAATAAAAAAACAAAACGAAAATAAACAAATTTTTTTGTTGTGCACATGTCTATTTTATAGTACTGGTGTTCAGTTTTGCCCTTTCTATTACTCTTCTTGTTTCAGATGGAACCTGTTTTCCAATTTTTCACAACCACAAAACCAATTTTCTTGCATCTTGTACATCTTTGACATTGGTCCCGATTAATAAACTGCCAACAAATAGTCCATCAAAGTAGTTTGCCTACTTACATGGCCTCATCTTGCAGGTGTTCCCGGAGTATGGGATCCCGTAACACTGTTGGAATTGAGGCACATTGATTATGTGACAGGCTTTTGGTCTTTCTAATCAATTTAACTACGTCCAGTCAATCTCTTCAGCTTAAACACAAACACCTTGGTAATTTACTAAGACCAGTTTATAGTAAGCAGATGACTGTATATCATCCTTCAATTTGCAGTACATGGAGTTCCACTTACCCCTTAATTTATACCAGGCTCATTACTGCTTGATTGTTACCAGTCCTTTATGTGTTCGTAGTCGTTCTTTCCTCTTCACTGGGTCTACTTAATTTAGAATTAAACCACAAAGGGATGGAAACATATATACAATGTCAATTTCAGAGAATGTTACATACAGGTACTTAGTGTTGAAGTGGGCCAGATATAATTGTTTTTTTTTTTTTTTTTTTTTTTTCCTTTAGTTCCATATTGGTTCATTCTCTAGAAAGATGTGCATTAAGCTAGCTTTCATTCTACCTTTGCCATGTTTTTTTTTTTTCTTCTTTAAATAAAGATTTAACAGAAACTTGCTATTTTAGTCCTTAATTGCAACTCACAAACATTAGAACAATTCCTAATCCTTGAGGGTATGGGAATCTAAAGGATGAAGCTATGGAACTGGGTCTAAATATTTAAATATAATACTAATAATAATAAAAAATATATAATACTAATAAGTAAAACAGAACTCTCTAAATTTTTGAACCTACATTCAAGATACAGAAATGAAAAATAGACATTTTACAACAGAAAACTATATATAATAAACAAATTTTTTTTGGGGGGGGGGGTTGGTGGATGTGAAATGACCAATTCACCTATTCACTTTACTATCTGGTACACTAGGAGATTTATGTAGGCCATACATGGGTCGAATTGTGAACAAATTTTCTTTCGCAAATCAGACATTTTGTGCGTTTTGTGTTGGGATGGAGCCACCATTGATTTTCAAAATTTGACCAACCAAGCCTTCAATTTCAAAGAAAGAAAACTGCGCCAAGTGAAAAACAACTACTACTAAAATCCAATTAGAAGGATAAAAATAGATACACAATTTGCATTGACAATAAGTGTGTTTCAGGAAGTTTTGACACTGTAATCCAATGTTGACAATGGATACCCAATTTACATTGTCAGTAAAAACAAAATATAAATGAATAAAATTAAATGATAAAAGTCAGGATTATCACTAGAAATGTCCAATTTCCAATGTCCAATTTCAACTCATGTTGCTACAGAAAATAATTTTCCTGGCCGGGAAACTTTTTTCCTTTCCAGGAATTTCCATTTCTTAGGCAATTTTATTTTCTTGTGCTAATGTGCATTTATTTTTCGATTACATTTCTAACACAATTCTCCCATCATTGGTTAGAAAATCGTTTATTGTTCAAAAAACTTCCAACGTGTCCGATCACTCAAATCTAATGGCCACACAAAAATTGTCTGTTGCTGTTGCCCACTAATGATGTGAAATTTTTAGATAAGATTTTCGAAAGAAAATTCTTTCAGAATTCGACCCATGTATGGCCGGCCTAAGCCTCAAAGTGATACTAAGGTCTTGACTTTTTTGGTTTAAAAATAACAAACATGTAGATGTATTAGAACATCTGTCACCTGCCCGCTTTGCCACCAAATCAAACCCTCATTATCTTACCACTTCTGGTCATGCTCTTTCATTTCCACCTTCTGGGACCAAGTTCTATCCTTCGTATACGGCATAACCCTGTTGAAACTGCCAAAAGACCCTCTACTCCTCATATTCGAATATTGGGACAAACACTTCCTTACATGGTCCGCCAGATCCCACTCACAACACACAAATTGGATCCTGATATGCCTCCTCGTCGCTCGGAGATCCATCCTAAAGAATTGGACATCCTCCTGTACACCTAAAGTCTCACAGGTTAAAGGGGAACTCCCACTCCTGTTATATAAAGACAAACTCAACACCGACTTTAATTGCGATATTTCCACCAAACGTCTATACTCCAGATAGAAAGTTTTCATGGAATCGGTTTTATCTCCAGAGGAACTTGACAATTTTAAGTACTCTTTCTCATATTATGGGGCTCCTCGCATGAATATGGGACAGGAGGACACATCTGACAACTAACTCCCACCCTAAGGACATTGCAATTCCTCCCATCTATACAACGTGACCATCCATTTTCTCACCCCACCCCCCCCCCCCAAAAAAATCTATTATATCAGCATTCTCCCGAGAGCACGTAGCTCATACCATACTGAAAATTGTCGACCTGACTTTATTTCTACAATTTAGTGGTGTACCCCCCTCCCTCCCTTCCCTACCCTCCCTCTTCCTCCCTCTACTTTGCTTCCCTACCCTGTAGCTCTCAGGGACCCTTTACAGATGATCCATCCAGTTATTTCTACAGAATATATTATTATTATATTATTATTATTACACGGTAATTTGGAACAGTATCGTTGTTACACTTCTCACCTAAGCACCTCTACCTAGGATATTGGGTTTTACACTTTACACCATAAGATTCCATGAAAAAAATTAAAATGTATTGTCTTTCTTTCCTGTTGTCATATCTTGTAATGCTATTTTCCTTTAATAATATCTGTCAATTTGTATTGCTGTTTGTGACATCATTAAGCAGATTCACCCTCTCTCATTAAAAGTGAAAGTAAAAGAAAAATCACAAATTTTAGGTTGTCCCCAGAAAAGTAATAGTGGAAAAATCTTCCAATGGGGACGCTAGTTCTGGTGACCTGGGGGTCCCCAAGGAATTCCCTTGATTTACAGGGATTTCCCCTCACTTCTTGTTTGGGTATGCGACAGGAAGTAAAGGCAAATCTTTGAAATGGGACCCACATGGCAAAAAAAAAAATATGACAGTGATTATAACGCTCCCTTGCTCTATCCAAAATTAAAAAAAAAAAATTATGGCTATAGTTCTCATAAGTGGGGATGTTTATGATTCTTCTCCAGCACAGTACCTTCTGAGAAAAATAATAATGAGCATAATTTAAAAATGTTAGGTTAAGGTGTAGACTTCTATTAAAAGTCATCTCTGAGCAAATGTAGTCCCTCCCTCAATTATTTCCACCTACTGATCATTCTTCTTGCGGCTCATTGTGAAGTCATCACCATGCAGCTGCTGGAGTGTTTTGGTTCATGTGAGGACCCGGTCAATGGACAGCCAATAGGAAAATCCAAATAACGAAGGATGGGCATTGCTGCTTGAAAAAGGACCTCTTCACTCTTCGGTGCATATGAAAGAAGGCTGATGACCTGGCATGTCATGTGACCATAAAGTCAATGGATTGGGGCATTTATTTATTTTTTTAAATCCAGCTGGGGGATTAGCTGGAGGGGTTGGGTGGAAAAGGTTTAGTTGGGTGGAATAAGGTCAGGAACTTGCACTAAGGGTCAGGTTTTTGTGTAAGAACCGAGTTAAGAAATTTTCGGGGCTGCACATTAACTGGGATAAGTCCATATTGTTACCTTTAGACCAACTTCCTGCTCCCTCATCCCTCACCCCTCCTCTATCGCATCTTAAAGCTGTCTCTTCCTTCAAATATTTGGGCATTACCATGACTAGCTCCCCCGAAGATAATATCTCAGATAACAACCTACCCCTAACAGTCTAGATTTCAAACTCAATGCAAATCATGGTGCAAGTTGCCCTTATCTGTAGTTGGTAGTGTCTACTCAATTAAAATAGTCTGGATGCCCCAATTTCTCTACTTCTAACATAATTCCCCAATATAGATACATTTGAGATTTGTTTTTATAAAAGTGAACACCATATTCAGGGATTTGATCTGAAAGAAAAAGACCCCTAGGATAAAGCTAAAGCTATTGCAATATTCCAAGAGTGCATAAAGTCTGGCTGCCCCTAATCCCTGGGTATACGTTATTACTGCTCAGCTGCAACATTTGGCTGGTTGGGATGGCGGGGACTGTTCTTGTTCCTCTTTTCAATTATGTAACCTTTTATTTCAAAGTAAACATCCATTCAATGCCCTTGAGACACTCATCTGAAATATGTCACAAACCTCCCAGACCACTCATCTTTTAACCTAAAAGCAGCAAAGAAGCTTTTGGGGGTATCCTCCTTCACAAAATGATCTCCCATGTGTAACAAAGATCTGTTTGCAGAAATCCACAAATTGCAGGGTTTTCAGAGAAGGCTGGAGTACACACCCTGTCCCAACTTTACCATAATGGATCTGTAATGTCTTGTGTTTAACTGTCCACTGAACATGCACTTAATGTGGTTGTACACCCTGTACAACCATTTTTACCTACAGGTAAGCCTATATTAAGGTTTACCTGTAGGTGCTTTAAAAATACGGTTTAGGAGATATTTACTAAAAAGTCGAGCGACGATGACTACGGTGCATGCGCCAATGTCATCGGCACATGCTCCCTTTAGAAAGGGCACACCGTGCCATTTCTAATAGGGGTCATGCTGTAAATGTCGGCTCCCGCGCGCGTGCGCCGGAGTGACGTCACGCTGCTCCGGCCAGTCACAGAGCCAAAGTTTGCGGCCACGGAAGAGGGGTGAAGATGGACGCTCCCTGCTAGTGGGGACAACGGAGACATTGCGGGCTTCGGTGTCAGGTAAGTGACACATAATGGGCTACTATCTGATGCATAGTAGCCCATTATGCTTTACCTTTGCAGGGAAATAAAGAGGAAGTAAAACCCACCAGGGTTTACTTCCTCTTTTACCTCAAATGATTTTAACAGTTCCTTCAATTGTGCCACACTATATAGGCACAACATAACCTAGCTTCAGTCTCTTTCTCCCCCATGCCTATAATTAATGATATTGTATGGACATCCTCAACTAAAGGGTTGATTTTCAACACATGCTTGACACCACTAGACCAATTTTCTGCTGAGGTTCCTGCTAGTATGTAGATCAAGATGGAAGAAAGACATAGGCACAATCTCAGACAAAATCTAGGGGTTATATCTTACAATCCCTGCAACAGGTTTATCTTTCCCCTTCTCAGGTGCTCATCTTGCACAGGGTATATAGAAATCCCAATTTTCTAGGCACCATCGGTGTCAGAGACAACCACTTTTATGATGGTGTAGTTGTGGTCGGCCACCCGGATCCCTCATCCATTTCCTGTGGTGATGTCCCAAGTTGAAGAGATGTCGGGCTGGAGTTGTAGGTACCTTAAATGGTTTGTGCCCTGTAAGGGGTCAGGTGTGACGAACAGCCTGCTGTGGCGTCATCGTGCAACCAGAAGTTCGTGAGAAGCCATTTTGTGTATCAGCCGGAGATTGTTTACAAGCGCTTTTACACTTTTCAAATGTGAGCTTTATTCTACTTTTAATAAAGAGGAAGTTTTTACTGGTATACACTATGTGGAGTTTTCTTTGGCATGAAAATATTTGAATGTATGATTGAGGAATTCCCCTGGATGTACCCTTTATGTGGAATGGAGCATACCCAACCTTTCAAAGTGGGAAGTTCTCTATGAGCCCTTTTGGGTTTATGCGCATTCTGACCTTTCTGTAACTAGAAGGTCATGGCTATCTGGTAAGTCTATATGGTGTTACCTGGAGGAGGATCTTTCAGCTTTCTTTCAGGATACCCTCAACTCCTGATCATTTATGTGGGTGGATGTGGTCACTTTCATCACACTTCTTTTGGACATTCATGTTTATTTGCTGTTAGGACTCTGCACATGATTATTTACTTATATTATTTTTGGGGATTTATTTAAATTTAATATATTTTCATTCGATAATTTATGTAATAATAATTATTTATTTAATCATATTTTGCTTATTCATGGTATTGGAAATAGTGCAGCATGTTCTTTTTGCATTTTGTATGACTCTGATCTCTAATATCATAGTGTGTTTGCAACTTTATTCATTTTGTACATCTAAGCGCAGTTTATGTTCTTAATAGCAACCTTAAATGGTTTACTGGGGAGTACCCTTTTAGTGGAGTCCCCCCTGTGCCTTTTACGCTATGTCGATTCCATCTCTATGGATCATAATATGGTACTTACTATTTCTAGAGCTTTATTTATAGCTTGTAGGTTGATTGCACTCAAATAGACCTTAGCTCACCCACCAACTCCCTCTGACTGGATAATGGGTCTCAATAAATAAATAAATGTATCTCCTATGAAAGACATACTCATTATTTGAGAAACTGGTCTCAATAGATGGAATATATGTGTTCTCCCTTTTCTTAGATCCCCATGAGTCTCCTGATGGTTGTATTTGCTGTAAACCTTTTGCATCCGTATGGCTGACCATACCAATAACTATATATATAAGTTAGGGTTGTCCCAATACCACTTTTTTAAGACCGAGTACAAGTACCGATACTTTTTTTCAAATACTCGCCGATACCGATTACCGATACTTTTTATTTTTTTATGTCATGTGAAAATGTTTTTTTTTTTTTCTTTTACAATTTTTTTTTCTTTTTTTTTTTTTAGGGGGGGAGGGGGTGGATGTTGTCTGTGTGTTTTTTGTTAAAATTTTTATTATTTTTTACAATAATATTTTTCTCTTTTTTTTTTAGGGAGGAGGGGGTGGACGGTGTCTGTGTGTTTTTTGTTTACTATTTATTATTTTTCACAATTTTTTTTTTTTATTTATTGCAATACTTCATTTTTTTTATCAGCCCTGTTGGGGGGCTTTGGTGAGATATCAGGGGTCTTAACATACCCCTGATATCTCCCCCTTGAGACAAAGAAAGAGACCCATAATAGAGATTTCCCAGTCCCTTTCTCTGCAGCCTCAGCTGCACTGAAAATGAATGGAGAGAAGACAGCGGCTCCTCTCCATTCATAAACTGAGACATCGTAATCACAGGAGGTTAGAATGTTTCAGGTATGTGAATGGACAGAATCAGTGATCACTGACTCTGTTCATACAGAAAAGGAAGGAGGAGGACATGGAGGGGGCCACGGAGGAAAACTGGAGGGGGACAGCAGCAGAATGGAGGGGGACACAGAGGAAGAATGGAGGGGGACAGCAGCAGAACTGAGGGGGACATGGAGGAAGAATGGAGGGGGACAGCCGAATGGAGGGGGACACGGAGGAAGAACAGAGGGGGACAGCAGCAGAACGGAGGGGGACACATAGGAAGAACAGAGGGGGACAGCAGAACTGAGGGGGACACGGAGGAAGAACAGAGGGGGACAGTAGAACGGAGGGGGACACGGAGGAAGACTGGGGGGACAGCAGCAGAACGGAGGGGGACAGTAGCAGAACGGAGGGGGACACGGAGGAAGAACAGAGGGGGACAGCAGCAGAACGGAGGGGGACACGGAGGAAGAACGGAGGGGGACAGCAGAACAGAGGGGGACACGGAGGAAGAACAGAGGGGGACAGTAGAACGGAGGGGGACATGGAGGAAGGACGGAGGGGACAGCAGCAGAATGGAGGGGGACAGCAGCAGAACGGAGGGGGACACGGAGGAAGAACGGAGGGGGACAGCCAAATTGAGGGGGACACGGAGGAAGAACGGAGGGGGACAGCAGAACGGAGGGGGACATGGAGGAAGAACAGAGGGGGACAGCAGAACGGAGGGGGCATGGAGGATGCAGTGACAGTCACAGACACCGCTGTATAGATTTCACTAAGCCCCCGTACACACGGTCGGAAATTCCGACCACAAAATCCGTCATTTTTTTTCCGAGGGATTTTGTCCGACACTGGTGTTGCATACACACGGTCGGACAAAGTTGTTGGAAAATTTGATCATTCTGAACGTGGATACGTTCGTTGCGTACGACGGAACTACGTAGATGCTAGTAGCCAATAGCTTTGGTCCTGTAATTTGATCCGAGCATGCGTAGCACTTTGTTGGAATTCTCGACACACGATCGGAAAAAATCAGATCGGATTTTGTTGTCGGAAAATTTGAGAGCAGGATCTAAAAAAATTTCCGACGGTAATTCCAACGGAAAAAGTCAGATGGAGCCTACACACGGGCAGATTCTCCGACAACATGGTCCGATCGGACATTTTCCGTCGGAATTTCGGACCGTGTGTACGGGGGCTAAAGCAGCTGAAAGCCACGGGGGTAGAAGCTTGTAACTCCCCAATGCCCTGATCACTGCTGACTGTCCAGGTATCGGGTGAAGCATCGGGAGCATTTGCCCATGTTCAAGTACTTGAGCAAATGCTCGGTATCGGTGCTGATACCGATACTAGTGAAATGACAAATGGCCCGTGCTGAACAAATCTTCTGTGATGACACCTGTGTATATGCAAGCCTCTCACCTTACTGCCGTAAGGTATATACTTGGCTATGTGTTTTACTTTAAATGACAGTTTGGGAGTCGGCAGCTACATTTAAAAAAATACAATGTAAAATTAACAAGGGACACCAACATAGTTGTATCTTTGATCTTAAAAACTACAGGATAATGGTGTTGTGTTAACTTGCCCAAAAAGAAAAAAAAAAGCATAATAATATTATTCTTGATATCACTAGAACAAAAAAGCCTTTGACAATTAATTTGCTATAACTCCATCAGTATCACCAGCAAAGCAGCTTCATGATTATCCCATTAAAGAAGAAGAGAATTGTGCGCTGCATTTCGAGATTTCAAAATTTACTGCGTCACAAATGTTAATTCTCCATTATGAACGCTAGTTTACAAGACCGACCGCTTCTGGCTCGTCCTTGCTTCCGAGCATGCGTGTTTGTACTTTGGACTTTTGTCTGACGGACTTGCGTACACACAATCTGAAAATCTGACAACAGACATTTGTCCAGCCTGCCAGCCAACATTTGTCTGCAGAAAATCCGGCAACAATTTTCCGATGGAGCGTACAAACGGTCAGATTTTCCGCCAACAGCCTGTCATCACACAATTCCCGTTGGAAAATCCAATCATGTGTAAGAGGCTTAAGAGTTTCAAAAAACAGTTACATTCGCAGCACGTTGGTTGTGCTCTCAACCAAACTGTCAAACCATCCAATAGCTGGTGTCATAACTGATCACATGTGCAGCATCATGACAGTTGAAGATTAAACAGAGACCAAGATGGCCACATCCTTGGCTGAAAACGATAGGAGGATTTACTTCCAATTTAATTTCCCAAATCACCATGCATAAATATGTAACCCAAGTTTAATGTTTCTTAACTCCTTCTATAAAAGGATAATCGTCACAGTTCTTTTTTAAATGACCCCTTTCTGCTTATGGTTAGGGAACCACCACCAATCTCCATGATAGACTTGAATCCGCAACCCTAATGCCGCGTACACACGATCAGACTTTTCGACGGACTAGGTCCAACAGTCTTTCCGACAGACATTGCAGCGGAGGTCTGCCGGACTTTCAAACAAACGGACTTGCCCACACACGATCACTCCAAAAGTCTGACAGATTCGAACGTGATGACGTACGACCGTACTAGAATAAGGTAGTTCATAGCCAGTAGCCAATAGCTGCCCTAGCGTCGGTTTTCGTCCATCAGACTAGCACACAGACGAACTGATTTTTCGACCTGACTCGAGTCCGTCGGAAAGATTTGAAACATGTTTTATTTCTAGGTCCGTCTGACTTTTGGGAAAGAAAAGTCTGCTGGAGCCCACACACGATCGAATTGTCCAAAAGGATTTCGGTCCGCCGGACCAAGTCTGCCGGAAAGTCCAATCATGTGTACGCGGTACTCTTTTGAGAGACAAAAAAAAAAATTGAATGATAAAAGTTACATTTCTTTCAGTTTGTAGGCTATTTTTCAATATAAAAGTTCATTTAATCAGCTGTACGAAACTTATAATGTTTCAACTTCCTCAAAACATCAATACTTATTTTCTTTCCATTCTACAATTTACATGTTTAATGTCTGCTCCCCGAGCATGACTTTGTAAGAAGTGTGCATTCAGCAGAGTTATTTGTCTATTTTCCATGGTAATAAAACAGGTGAAATGATGATAGAATTTTGATCAACCCTCCCTTTTAAGTCCACATAAGAAACCTGAATATGAGGTCTATTCACCGATACAAATGTAATGGGCTTTGGCGATGGAAATAAATCAATACAGAAAGGGCAATACTTGTGTCGAATTGAAAATGAAGAATAACTTTGTGATGTACTATGAAAAATTCAGCGATCGGAGGAAGCTGTCTGGAATTCAAATGCAGTTTTATTTTTTATTTTTTTATTTTTTTTTGTCTCCGAGATTAAATAAACAATTCATGAATTATTGAATGAACCATCAAGTACAAAATGAAAACACAGACAGCCAGTGCATTTATTTATCTACTCATGATTATAAAAGCCATGTAAGATGCATTAAGGGATGTTTCTATATCCAGATGCCATGAAACTCTACAAGGTGGTTATTTAAGCTTTGCTGGCATGGCAAACAGTAGATGCTGCCTTATTCTCTTATTGCCAGAAGCACTTTGAGGGTTTCTTCCAGTGAGCTAAGCATGACAGGTATTTATTTGTTAATTTACTGACTGCATGTATATATTTATTTATTTTCATGCTGTTCAGTTGTGTAGGGACCAGTGGGATGCAGGCTAAGGAGACCAACCAAGATTTGTGTTTTCCCAGCCACCAGGGGACAATGAAGTGTTCCTGGGCAACTGTGGAGATATACTATACTCATAAGTGATGAATTAACCACTTCAGCCCCGGACCATTTGGCAGCCAAAGGACCAGAGGTCTTTTTTCAATTTCGCACTGCACTACTTTAACTGGTAATTGCGCGGTCATGCAATTTTGTAACCAAACGAAATTTGCGTCCTTTTCTTCCCACAAATAGAGCTTTCTTTTGATGTTATTTGATTGCCTCTGTTTTTTTTATTTTTTGCGATATAAACGGAAAAAGAGCGAAAATTTTGAAAAAAAAAGAGATTTTCTACTTTTTGTTATAAAAAAAATCTAATAAACTCAATTTTAGTCAAACATTTGGGCCAAAATGTATTCAGCCACATGTCTTTAGTAAAAAAAAATGCCAATAAGCGTATATTTATTGGTTTGCGCAAAAGTTATAGCGTCTACAAACTAGAGTACATTTTCTGGAATTTACACCGCTTTTAATTTATGACTGCCTATTTCATTTCTTGAGGTGCTAAAATGGCAGAGAAGTACAAAACCCCCCAAATGACCCCATTTTGGAAAGTAGACACCCCAAGCTATTTGCTGAGAGGCATGTTGAGCCCATTGAATATTTTTTTTTTTTAGTCCCAAGTGATTGAATAAAGACAAAAATAAAAAAGATTTTTTTTTTTTTTCAAAAAGTTGTCACTAAATGATATATTGCTCACACATGCCATAGTTATATGTGGAATTGCACCCCAAAATACATTTTGCTGCTTCTCCTGAGTATGGGGATACCACATGTGTGGGACTTTTTGGGAGCCTAGCCGCGTACGGGGCCCCGAAACCCAAGCACCGCCTTCAGGATTTCTAAGGGTGCAAATTTTTGATTTCACTCCTCACTACCTATCACCGTTTCGAAGGCCATAAAATGCCAAAATAGCACAAAACCCCCCCAAATGACCCCATTTTGGAAAGTAGACACCCCAAGCTATTTGTTGAGAGGCATGGTGAGTATTTTACAGCTCTCATTTGTTTTTGAAAATGAAGAAAGTAAAGAAAAAAAACATTTTTTTTTTTCTTTTTTTCAATTTTCAAAACTTTGTGACAAAAAGCGAGATCTGCAAAATACTCACCATACCTCTCAGCAAATAGCTTGGGGTGTCTACTTTCCAAAATGGGGTCATTTTGGGGGGTTTTATGCCATCTGGGCATTCCATGGCCTCCGAAACTGTGATTGGCAGTGAGAAGTGAAATAAAAAAATTACACCCTTAGAAAGCCTGAAGGCGGTGATTGGTTTTTGGGGTTCCGTACGCAGCTAGGCTCCCAAAAAGTCCCACACATGTGGTATCCCCGTACTCAGGAGAAGCAACAGAATGTATTTTGGGGTGTATTTCCACTTATTCCCATGACATGTTTGAGCAATATATCATTTAGTGACAACTTTTTGTAAAAAAAATATATATATTTTTTTTTTTTTCATTATTCAATCTCTTGGGACAAAAAAAAAAAATATTTAATGGGCTCAACATTGCTCTCATCAAATAGCTTGGGGTGTCTACTTTCCAAAATGGGGTCATTTGGGGGGGGTTTGAACTGTCCTGGCATTTTATGCACAACATTTAGAAGCCTATGTCACACGTCACCCACTCTTCTAACCACTTGTAGACAAAGCCCTTTCTGACACTTTTTGTTTACATGAAAACATTTTTTTTTTTTTTGCAAGAAAATTACGTTGAACCCCCAAACACTATATATAATGTTAAAGCAAAGGCCCTACAGATTAAAATGGTGGGTGTTGCATTTTTTTTTTTCCACACAATATTTGCGCAGCGATTTTTCAAACGCATTTTTTGTGGAAAAAATACACTTTTTTTTATTTTAATGCACTAAAACACACTATATTGCTCAAATTTTTGATGAAATAAAAAATATAATCTTAGGCCGAGTACATGGATACCAAACACGACATGCTTTAAAATTGCGCACAAACACGCAGTGGCGACAAACTACATACATTTTTAAAAGCCTTTAAAAGCCTTTACATGATACCACATTAGATTCACGGAGGAGGTCTACTGCTAAAATTACTGCCCTCGATCTGACCTTCGCGGTGATACCTCACATGCATGGTGCAATTGCTGTTTACATATGACGCCAGACCAACGCTTGTGTACGCCTTTGCGCAAGAGAAGGGGGGGCAGGGGTGCTTTTTTTTTTTTTTTTTGGTTTTTTTTTTATTTATTTAGCTTTTTTATTTTATTTTTAAACTGTTCCTTCCATTTTTTTTCTTTGTTATGATTTTTATTGTTATCTCAGGGAATGTAAATATCCCTATGATAGCAATAGGCAGTGACAGGTACTCTTTTTTTGAAAAAATTGGGGTCTATTAGACCCTAGATCTTTCCTCTGCCCTCAAAGCATCTGACCACACCAAGATTGGTGTGATAAAATGCTTTCCCAATTTCCCAATGGCGCGGTTTATATCCGGGAGGGGGGACATTCCCTCCCACTGCTTGTAAAAGCAGTCTAGAGGCTAATTACCCGCTAGAATTGCTTTTACATGAAAGCCGATCACTGGCTGAAAAGAATGATACCAAGATGATACCTAAACCTGCAGGCATCATTCTGGTATAACCATTCAAAGTCCAGCAACATACTGGACATATATTGTAATCTTTTTTTTTTTCATGCAGCCTCTTGGCTGAACGAAAAAAAGAGATTGATTGGTGGGTATGCCCACCATTAGAATACCTCCCTTCATCCACCCACTTCTAATGATGGGCATACATGCACCATTTATATATGCCGATGCATGGGGGCATCCTCCCGCAAAAGTTATGCCGTGTACACACGGTCGGAATTTCGACCGTATGTACGTGGCATTAGGAGCCAATCGCTCCTCCCCCCCCCTGCTGCCCCCATGCTTCGGCATATATGCTCTTTTTTTTAACTGTGGTGGTGAAATCACCTCCTACAGCGTTGGAGTCGCGGCTTTATGTATCGTGGGAGCAAACGCTGTTGCTGTCAAGATAAATAAATCCGCGTTGCAACTGAATGGCGAACCTGAAAACAAAAAAATGCTTAACACTAAAACACAGTAAACAAAATTACATACCTGAAAAGCAAGCATGATAAAACATGATAAAACATAATAAAACATTGCAGAATAGAATGGAGTAAAAAAAGAGCAACAATAGAGAGAGAATAGAGTGAGAGAGAGAACAATAAAACGACAACTATTTTATTTTTTTTTTATTTTTTTGAGATTCACAGGTAAAAAAGCTCCTGACTGAAGCGACTGAATCAAAACGCTACCACAAAAAAAATGTTAGCGATCGCAGGGATCAGGCCTGACTCTGCGAACGCTGCAGTTATGTGTGCTTAGTGTTTTGTAAGTGACAGTGATCGATCGATACTGCACTTGGGTGGGCTGGGCTGGGCGGAGGGGGAAAACGCAGGTGCTAGCAGGTATCTGGGCTGATCCCGCTAACAATGCGGTTTTTTTTGGAACCCTAAACTGCTGGGACGCTAGTATAGATCTGATCAGATCAGATATTGATCTGTTCAGATACTGTGCCACTAAGGGAGGTGTATGCTTTGCGCGTGGGTGTTTGCGGTACTGGCACTAACCTGGGGCGACGCAGACCTTATTTGACCCTAAAACCTAATTGATATCACCCGCCGGGCAATCAGGGGGTTAAACCGTTATTGGGTAATAAATGGCGGGTGCCCTGACAGTATAAAAAACAAGCTAACTAACCAGCGTCACCCGTAACAGTAATACAAAAAAAAACTGGTTACCTAGCGACACTAATGCAGCGATCAGAAAAACGATCGCTTAGTGACACTGGCAAAAGGGGGTGAAAGGGTTAACTAGGGGCAATCAGGGGGTTAAAACCTTTATTAGGTAATATATGGGGGTACCTGACGCTATATAAAAACCTGACGGGGAACCTAAATAACGAAATAACTAACTGGCTAACCAGCGTCACCAGTGACAGTTATACAGTGATCACTGGTGAAAGGGTTAACTCTAGGGGCAATCAGGGGGTTAAAACCTTTATTTAGGTTGTAATATGGGGGTACCTGACCTATAAACCTATTTATGAACCTATATAAACATGGCGGTTACCTAAAAAAAAAAAATGGTTACCTAGCGACAGCAGTGACACTAATACAGCGATCAGAAAAACGATCGCTTAGTGACACTGGCAAAAGGGGGTGAAAGGGTTACCTGGGGGGCAATCAAGGGGTTAAACCTTTATTAGGGGGGGGTAGGGGGCTACCTTGGACCTAAAACTAACTGCACTGACAGTTATTACAGTCACACTGACACTAAATGCAGTGATCAGTAAAAAAATGATCACTGCAATTAGTGACACTGTGACTGGGGGGGGAGGGGGTGATCTGGGGGGTGATCTGGGGGTGACAGGGGGGTGTTTTGTGTGCCTATGTGTACTGGTGTCAGTGTACTGTTGGTGCACTAACCTGTACATGTTGACAGCTCGGCGTTCCGGTCACATAGACCGGCGCACCGAGCGTGACATCACTTCCTCTGCCTGTGTTTTGATTGACACAGACAGAGGAAGCATCTGATTCGCCAGGAGCGATCGCGAGGGGGTGGCCAGAAACCACTGGCCGTCCCCTCATCCCGGATCGCTCCTGAAGCGATCCCGACCGTCCCCGCCGGCCGGGGGGGGTCCGATCGGACCCCCCACGCGCCTGAAGAATGGCACGTACAGGTACGTGATTCTGCCTGTACATGCCATTCTGCCGACGTATATGTACATGGGGCGGTCGGGAAGTGGTTAATCTGCTAATATTCAAGTGGACCCAACTTTTTCAACCCAAGTAAAATGTGTTTCCTTTATGCTTAGGCTGCTTTCCAAAGTGAATGGACAATTCTGACGAGGGTGTGTCCCTATGTCATAACAGATCTGTGTTTTATAGATGGGCTGGCAAATCATGAATAGGCTTGAATGTGGACTCATAGATATTTTCTATAAATTATATATATATATATATATATATATATATATATATATATATATATATATATATATATATATATACACATTTATATTTATATATATATATATATATGTATTTATTATTTGCGGGGTGGCCGCTAGGGTCTGATAACTCCTCACAGAACATAACCCCCTTTGTTCCCTTGAAGAAGCTCTTTGTGGTTGAAATGAGTTGGGACTTGTTCTGCATATTTTCTACAGACCTGTACCATCACTTCACTGCACCAAATTGAAATAGTGTTACAGTTGATACCAAATTTTAAGTGTTGGAAACTTATCATTCATGTATTCAGGGCTTTTTTTCTCAGAGAATAGGTGTAGAAACTCAACCAGGACCCCCCACAACCCCCCACACCCACCCTCCAAACCACATAAAAAAAGGGGCAATAAATATCAGCAGCGCATTATGTACAGATTCCAGAGTTCAGGAGTGTGCTACACACAGATTGAACAGTTCAGGGGTGTGCTACACACAAAGTGCAGAGTTTAGTAGTGTGCCACACACAAAGTACAGAGTTCAGGAGTGTGCTACACACAGATTGAAGAGTTCAGGTGTGTGCTACACACAAAGTGCAGAGTTCAGTAGTGTGCTACACATAGAGTGCAGGGTTCAGGGGTGTGCTACACACAGAGTACAGAGTTCAGGGGTGTACTACACACAGATTGCGGAGTTCAGGGGTATAATACACAGAGTGTAGAGTTCAGGAGTGTGCTACACACAGCATGCACAGTTTAGTAGTGTGCCACACACAGAGTGCAGGGTTCAGGAGTGTGCAATACACAGAGCGCAGAATTCAGGAGTGTGCTACACACAGAGTGCAGAGTTTAGGGGTGTGCTGTACACAGAATACAGAGTTCACGGGTGTGCTACACTCAGAGCGCAGAGTTCAGGGCTATGCTACACACAGAGTGCATGTTTCAAGGGTGTTCTACACACAGAGCGCAGAATTCAGGGGTATATTACACGCAGAGTGCAGGGTTCAGGAGTGTGCTATACACAGAGCGCATAATTCAGAAGTGTGCTACACACAGATCGCAGCGTTAAGGGGTGTACTACTCACAGAATGCAGGGTTCAGGAGTGTGCTATACACAGAGCGCAGAATTCAGGAGTGTGCTATACACAGAGTGTAGAGTTCAGGGGTGTGCTACACACAGATTGCAGAGTTCAGGGGTGTGCTACACACAGATTGCAGAGTTAACTGGTGTGCTACACACAGAGTGCAGAGTTCAGGGATATCCTACACACAGATTTCAGAGTTCAAGGGTGTGCTACACACAGAGAGCAGAGTTCAGGGGTGTGCTACACACAGAGCACATAGTTTAGGGGTGTTCTACATACAGAGTACAGAGTTTAGGGGTGCTCTACCCACAGATTACAGAGTTCAGCTCTGTTCCACATTTTCTTACCTCTGCATCTTCCATCCACATCTCATTTTCACCCCTCTTCAGCTCTGACCTCTGCACACAGAGCTAAAAGCTTTGCCATCTTCCACATGTCTTACTTTTGTTGCCACATTAAGTTTAAGCACCCAGCATGCACTAGTACCTCCCTGTACACTGTAGGCAGTTCCACCACTCTGCAGGGAGATCCTTCAGCAGGGTGTCTGTACCAGGGCAAATAGAGACTACAGAGGAACAGCCTACAGTGCAATGCCCCCTCTCTCCCATGACCACACTGCACCTCGATCACCTGTATTTCTCTTTTCCCCATCCTTCACTCAGTGGGAGTCACTCAGGAGATAGCGCACCTCTACACTCTGTGTGTAACCCCCCCCCCCCTGAACTCTGCAATCTGTACGTAATTCACTCCTGGTATCTGTGGAAGCCATTGGGACACCACCAGTCACTTGTAAAACACAGAAGCCAGACTTCTGTGTTTTCAAGTGATAGTGGTGAGCAGGGAGCAGAGAGCTTGGGCCAAAAGTGGTGAAACTGAGTTCCACCGAGTTCCAGCTGAACAAAAAGCACTGTATGTATTCCTATTATTTTTGGGGATTATGTTCTATGATCAATCTAGGTCTATTAAGTTATTCACTACTTTTAAACTGAGGTATACATTTTTCCTATTTTATGTGCTTATTAAATAAAGCTGTCTGAGTTTAATATGTTGGTCTAATGCGGCGTACACACGGTCGGAATTTCTGATGGAAACAGTCCGATGGGAGCTTTTCATCGGATTTTCCGACCGTGTGTATGCCCAACGGTTTTTTTCTGTCGGAATTCCTGACGGACTTTGAATTGAGAACCTGTTCTCAATTTTTCAGACGGAAAACCTTTCTATCGGATTTTCCGATCGTGTGTATGCAATTCCGACACGCAAAATTCCGACGCATGCTCGGAAACTATTCAACGCATGCTCAGAAGCATTAAACTTCCCTTTTATAGTGCAGTCGAACGTGTTGTATGCCGTGGTGTTACTGACCATCGAAATTTGGTGTGACTGTGTGTAGGCAAGACAGTTTGAGCGAAATTCCGTCGGAATTCCGACGGGAAAACCATCAGAGCTTTTTCCGACGAGAATTCCGACCGTGTGTACGTGGCATAAGGGATTATTCTGAGAGAAGAAGAGGGGAAGAGGGGTGGTCTTCAAGCAGGGATCTGCAAAATGGACTGTGTGGCTCAATAAAGCTTATTCTGAATGAGTGACGTTAGTGGTGTGCATTTTCATAGGGGAACAATTCATGGTGGTAACTTTTTGCCCTCTGGAGCAGTGGCGTTGTTAGCCGGGTGCGGGGGGTGCGCGCCGCACCCGGGTGACACCCGCCAAAGGGGTGACACCCGTGGGTAGCGGCACCGCTAACACCGCCCGCCGCCGTGTCTCACCGCCGTCGCGGCTGTGTCCCTCAGCGGAGCGGAGCGGAACGAAGCCGCCTCCCCCTCCTCTGTTTACATCCACAAAGGAGGAGGAGCTCGAGGGACACACACCGCTGTCTGTATCTGAGGTCTGTGAGGGGGGTGTCTGTATTGAGGGATATGTTTGTACTGGGGGGATTTGCACTGGGGGGGTCTGCACTGGGGGTGTCTGCACCCAGGGGGGGGTGTCTGTACTTTGGGGTGTCTGCACTGGGGGGTCTGTACTGGGGGGGGGGGGGGGGATATCTGCACTGGGGGGTCTGTACTGTCTGTCTTTTGGGGTGTCTGCACTGGGGGGTGTCTGCACTGGGGGGGTCTGTACTGGGGGTCTGCACTGAGGGGGGAAATCTGTACTGCTGGGGGGCCTGCCCTGGGGGGGATCTGCACTGAGGGGGGTATCTGTACTGCTGGGGGGCCTGTCCTGGGGGTGTCTGTACTTTGGGGTGTCTGCACTGGGGGGTCTGTACTGGGGGGGATATCTGCACTAGGGGGTCTGTACTGTCTGTCTTTTGGGGTGTCTGCACTGGGGGGGTGTCTGCACTGGGGGGTCTGTACTGGGGGTCTGCACTGAGGGGGGAAATCTGTACTGCTGGGGGGCCTGCCCTGGGGGGGATCTGCACTGGGGGGGGGGGGTCTGCACTGAGGGGGGATATCTGTACTGCTGGGGGGCCTGTCCTGGGGGTGTCTGTACTGAGGGGGGTCTACACTAAGGGAGGGGTGTCTGTACTGCTGGGAGGGTCTGCACTGGGAGGTCTGCACTGAGGGGAATGTCTGTACTGAGGGGGGTGTCTGTACTGCTGGGGGGTCTGCACTGAGGGGGGTTTCTGTAATGCTGGGGGGGGGGGTCTGCACTGATAGGGGTATCTGTACTGCTGGTGGGGTCTGCACTGAGGGGGGTGTCTGTAATGCTGGGGGGGTCTGCACTGGGAGGGGTATCTGTACTGCTGGGGGGTGACTGCACTAAGGGGGGGTGTATGTACTGATGGAGGGGTCTGCACTGAAGGGGTGTCTGTACTGAGGGAGGAGGTTTATACTGAGGGAGGGGGGGTCTATATTGATGGAGGGTGGTCTGTAATTAGTGTGGGGGTCTGTACTGAGGGAGGGGGATCTATACTGCGGGAGGGGGGTCTGTAGTTAGTGGAGGGGGTCTGTACTGAGGGGGGACTATAGTTGGTGGGGGGGGGGTGACACCATTTTTTTTCGCACCGGGTGACACCAACCCTAGTGACGCCACTGCTCTGGAGGAATGTTATTCAAGCTCAATGCTTTTTACAGCTATTATATTGTAAGATGCCTTCTTGAACAGATTACACAGCCTCACTTCTAGTACAAAGCTCAAAAGCAAGGAGCTTAGTCTTTGCTTATGTGTAAGTGGGGAAGGTCATGCAAATCATTACACACCGGTGTATAGCACAGATGTAGCCATTGTTTACAGGACCAGTATTACTAACTTGCATACAGCTATTTCACTTTTTTTTTGAAGATATGACTCCACTGTGACCTTATGGTTATGGTGTTCTCCAAAAAGAAAGGATTTGCATGACTCTGCCCATTTACTCATAACCAGAGACTAAGCTTCTTGTTTTCGAGTTTTGTGCTGAAGGTTAGGATGTATAAAAATCTTCTGTTTTATGAAGGTGACGCTGTATCTCACAGTATGTTTGAGGTAGGTTTTTCCGTTCCTTTTGTGCAGCCGAACCATGAATAGGAGTTGCCCCCTGTTCGGTTGGCACCAGAACTTTTAAAAACCACGAAAGTTCGGACCCAAATAACAAACCCCATTAAAGACAATGGGACCCGAATATCAAAAATCAAAAGTGCACATTTTGAAGGCTTATATGCAAGTAATTGGGCATACAATCGTTATAGGGCTCCAGGTCCTGCCCTGGGGGACCTGTATTAATAAAAAAAAAGTTTGTGAAAAATGTTATTTTTAAATGAGCAGTGATTTTTTGATTTTTAAAATGAAAGCATAAAAATGAAAAATTCCTTCCAATATAGTGCCTGGGGGGGGGGGGGGGGGGGGTCCTCTCAGTCTACCTGTAAAGTGGCAGATTTGTACCTTGTCTAGAATCTGCTGCAGCAATAATTGCATTTATGAAGCCAAAAAAAAATGAAATTTTCCCTGCAAGCTGGCTTTGTTTTGCTCAGCAACAGCTGGGGAGCCAGTGTGCATGATGATACCACAATGTAGTGCACTGGGAACAATATTAGAGATTTTTTGGATACATTCTGGTGTCACTTGGACTTTGGATAGAAGTAACGGGTGCATAAAAAATTGGTCTTTGGGTGTCGGTTGCGCCTTCCCACCGTAACCCTATAGAGGTACTCTTGATGAAAGCAAGAATTGGAATTGCTGTAAGAAATTGCAATGATATGCACCTGTCAAACAGGTGAAGAAAAATTGTTCTTTGGGTGTCAGGGACGCCTTCCCACCGCAACCCTATAGAGGTGCTCTTGATGAAGGCAAAAAAAAATTGCAATGATATGCACCTGTCAAACAGGTGCTGAAAAATTGGTCTTTGGATGTTAATTGTGCCCATGAAACCTATACCAAAAACATTCTTCCAGATGAAATGATTGAATACCCTCAAAGCTAGGCAGCCTCGAAGTCCTGTAGAGATTCCACATCTCAAAAAGACTTAATCAGTGACATCGGCATCAGGGGCTTCATAGCTGGTAATCCAGGACTGATTCTTTTTTATAAAAGTCAAACGGTCCACGGAGTCTGTGGACAGATGCCTTCTATGATCAGTAACCTCCTGCAGCACTGAATGCCCATTCTGAAAGCATGCTGGATGCAGGGCAGCCCAACAACTCAATAGCATACTGGGCAAGTTCTGGCCAGTGGTCTATTCTCATGACCCAGTAAGTCAGTTGATCGTCAGCTGGAAAGCTCTCCATCTGTTTTGGCCCGAGGTAATCGTCCACCATGTGATGCAGATACTGCCGATGGGATGTGAAAGCTGACAGCCCTGGGCCCCGAGGACTAAAAAAATTCTGAAATGCCTCACTTAGGTGGACGCCTTCTCCAACACTCCTCTCTTGACCAACAGAAGATTCAAAACTAAGTATTCCGTGACACTGTCTGTAACCTACTGGAGTCAGGAAAAACGTTTAATAAAATCCTCTTTAACATGTCCTCAAGAGATTTTATCTACTGCACTCTGAGGGGACGGGGGAGTTCTGAGACCTTCCCCTTATAAAGGTGGTCAAGGAGGGTTGCCAACCAGTAATCATCCTTCTCCTTTATGCCACGTATTCTTGGGTCCTTTCACAGGCTTTGAAGCATGAGGTTGCCCATGCGCCTCAAATTTGCCAAGGCTTAAGAAGTAGACTCCTTTGGGTCACTCAGGATGACAACATCTGGAACTTCCTCCTCCCAGCCACGTACTACTCCCAAGAGTCCTGGGTTTGGACATCGCTTACAGATTGACGCATATCTTCCTCTTCTTCGAAGCCTATGAAAGTGCAGGAATCCTCTTCCTCGCCCTCCTCCCTCCTGTGTGTTCTGTGACATAGGAATGATGGTGTCTGGATAAAGTGGGCCTTGAGAGGAAAGGAAGTCCTCCTGCTGCTCTGCTTCCAGTGCCCTGTCCATGATGCCAAGCAGAGTCTGCTCCAGCAGGAACACAACAGGGATTGTGTCACTGATGCATGCACTGTAACGGCTCACCATCCTTGTGGTCTCCTCAAATGGTGACAATACAGTGCATGCATCCTTAATGATCAGCCATTGGCGTGAGAAAAAAAAAAGCTGAGGCGGCCTGAGCCTGTAGTCGTGCCATACTCGCACAGGTGCTCGTTGATGGCCCTCTGCTGCATGTATAGCCAATGCAGCATTGCCAAAGTCGAGTTCCAAATGGTGGGCATTTCACAAATCAGGTGGTTTACAGGAAGACGGAATTTCAGCCAACTGAGCACTGGCTGTGTATGACCACCTGAAATGGCTACAGACTCTTCTGGCCAGCTTTAGCACATGTTGCAACCCTGGGTACGTATTTAGGAAATGCTGCACCACCAAATTAAGGACATGTGCCAGGCATGGCACATGTGTCAAC
The DNA here is from genome assembly GCA_028564925.1 of Lithobates sylvaticus. Lineage (NCBI taxonomy): Eukaryota > Metazoa > Chordata > Amphibia > Anura > Ranidae > Lithobates > Lithobates sylvaticus. The sequence goes on from CM053033.1 coordinate 226,775,270, forward strand.
TTTCCCTGTCTAAGGGTGGACAGGAGATTTGAGACATTATCGCACACCACAATTCCTGGCTGCAGCTGAAGTGGTGTGAACCACCTCTGGGCCTGTCTCTGCAGAGCTGCAAGAATCTCTGCTCCTGTGTGGTTCCTGTCCCCTAAACACACTAGCTGAAGCACTGCATGGCACCTTTTAGCTTGACTCATTTAATAGCTATTTGGGGTACCTGATGTTCATAGGACAATTCTGCAGAGGAGGGCATGGAGGTTGCAGGGGTGGAGGAGGAGGAGGTAGAGCTCACAGGTCTGGCATCATCACCACCAGCTGTATGGAGACGTGTGGGCACAACAAGCTGCAGCACTGAGCCCTGTCCTGCATCCTTTTGAGTTGAAAGCAGCGTTACCCAGTGTGCTGTGAATGAAATATATCATCCCTGCCCATGCTTGCTGGACCACTTGTCAGCAGTAAGGTGGATTTTATGACTGACTGCCTTGCCCAACGATGCCAGAACATTCCCTTCCACATGATGGTAGAGAGGTGGAACGGCCTTAAGTGAAAAGTAGTAGCGACCGGGAACCTGCCATTGTAGTACAGCACATTGTGCAAATTCATGGAAGGGGCAGAATTCACCAGGCTGAAAGGCAGAAGTTGGAGAGCCAACAGCTTTTACAAGCTTGTATTTAGATGCTGGGCATATGGGTGGCAGGGACTGTATTTTTTTTTCCGCTGCAGCAGATGGGCCAAATAAATTTGCCGGCTACAGTCTACAGCTGGTGGTGTGCTGCTGGCAGATGTGCTGCTAGGACCTGGGACACCCTGTGCTATACCATCATCCCTGTCAGTGGAGGCTGCTAAGAGGTAATGACTCGGTACAGCAGGGGCAGACTGAAGTGGGTAAGGAGGAGGAGGAGGAGAAGGGACAGATTTGTGCTCCTTTTGTGTGGCTTTTAGGTTCTCTTGCCAACGGGCTGAGTGGTTGGACGTTGGGGGAGATAACAGCTGCAGAATGTGATAGAATAGGGTGGCTGCTCTCTACTCTTTTTTGATGTCGGCCTCCTTAGGGTTGTGCTGCCTCACCTTCAGTTTCCTCCTCTGCTCTATCTGGCACACAAGTCGCATCAGTGAACTCATCATCATCAACATCATAATCATCTCCATCTCCTCCATCTTCATCATCATCACTACCACTGGAGACAACTTGGCAATACGCTGCAGCTGGGGGAACATGAATGCCAATTTGTCTGCCAGTGTTCTCCCCTCTCTTTAGGCTCATGTTCCTGTCATCCTCAACCTCAGAACCAACATCTGAATCCAGTAATGTCTGGGCATCATCAAGGGGCAAGTGGCTGACACTGTGGTCAAATAACTCAGTTGACTCCTCCATGGCTGATGTTGGGGCTATGGCAGGAATAGATGTGGACAAGGAGGCAGGTGTATCCACTTAGGAAACTGCAGGGGACTGCACACGTCTATGCTTGCGTGGCAGAGGATGAGGAGGATGACAAAGGTTTAGTAAGCCAGTCCACCACCTCCTCTGCATGCGGTGGCTGGATAGTACAGGCAAACTCACTAAACAGAGGAAATGATGACCTGCCTGAGGACTGACCATGGTGTTTAACTGGCAGTAACACACAACAATATATGGCGTTAAACTGGCAGGAACGCACACAGGCGTAAATGGCGTTAAACTGGCAGTAATGCACACAGAAGTAAATGGCGTTAAACTTGCAGTAACGCACAAAACTATATGGCGTTAAACTGGCAGTAACACACACAAAACTATATGCCGTTAAACTGACAGTAAGGCACACAGACGTAAATGGCATTAAACTGGCAGTAACGTAATCAAATAGACAGTGTTCAACCGTCACTACACTGATGCTATCTGAACCATCCCTACTCTAGCTATACACTAATGTAAAGATTACTGACATGGTCTCACTACACTACAGTGAAACTATCTGAGCTGTCCCTACTCTAGCTGCACACTATGCAAAGCTGAATGATGGTCCTCCTCACTAAACTCACACTATCCCTAGACTGACACTAAATTAATATTCTACACTGACAATTGAAGCAAAATAGCACAGTATAACACACTAACTAATAGCACTGCACAGAGCCCTGTTCTATCTCTCTCCACGCCGAAATCACACTGAAAAAAAGCTATTATACTGTGGGGCAGGAATGAGCCATGATTGCATAAAGTCATGTTGACAGTATCCAATCATGACTCTGACAGTGCTCTGTGCCCTGATTGGCTGAAGCTTTCACTGCTTCAGCCAATCAGGGCTTGCAATGCACTGTTCAGCGCTGCAATGCATTGTGGTCAGTTTGGGGGGGGGGGGCGAACAAATGACCCGTTTGTTTGGATGTTTGCCGAACGTCCGAACAATGAAAGTTCGGCATGAACTTATGCTTGGGCCGAACTGTTCGCCCATCCCTAAATATGACCTCAATAGTTGAACACTCTGTGGGAGGCTTTCCAAGGTGACAAGAGATTGTCTAGTAGCCCTCTAAAGAATCAAAAGTCACCATCGAAAACAATTCCCCATTGACCTAAAAACGCTTTGAAATTTGAAAATGTGAAAAGTTTGTTCAATTTTGAACTCTGGGAATTTTGGTCAAATTTGAGTTAGACCCAAATCTGAATACAACATTAGACTTTACTTTGTTTTTAGCAGTCCTTAGGACTTTCTCCCTGTGTCCTTCCATGGCTAGCCTGCCGATATGGGTTTTAAATGCACCTTTTCACTTTCTGACCAGAAGACCAAAACACACAAAAAATATTAGATATTATTTTGTAATATGGCCAAAATATTCAAACACGCCTGCCACACCAAAGGTCTGTCTGGTGAGGCCAAAATTAACAATTTACAGGGTCATAAAAATTACTTTTTTTTAATGGCTTCCTGAGCTTGGCTCAGCACCATCATTACTCGATGTATTGTAGAGGAAGTAGCGCCCCCGCACCTTCATCACTCTTTTGAGGAAGTAGCACTTGACCAGTGGAGTGTCTCCTCATCGATCAGGTACAATAATGAAACAAATTATCTTTTTATTTGTCTTTTAGGGGTATTCTTTCCAGTGCTCTCCAATGCAAAGGTGCATTCTTCCCATTGACCTCCAATGTCAGGGGGTGCATTTTTACTGACCACCAACGTAAGGGGAAGTTTTCCACTCACTACCAATATAAGGGGGTGTTTATTAGACATGTGCACAATAGAAAAATTTATTTAATTGGGTTTCATTTCTCTTCGTTTCCGTTGATTCGTAACGATTCGTAATTTCGTAAGTCGTCGGTGTTCGTATTCGTAACGATTCGTAAATTCGCAAGTCGTCGGTGTTCGTATTCGTAACGATTCATATTTTCGTAAGAGTTATTTTTACGTTGATTCGTCTTTCCGTTAGTTTAATTTTCGTTTCTTCGAAATTCGGACGCATTCGTATTTTCGTAGATTTAGTTACATTCGTACTTTCGTAAGATTGATTTATTCGTACTTTCGTAACATTGTTTTCGTAGATTCGTAATCGGAGCATGATTCATAATTTTATGTAATGTGTATGCTATTATTACATTGTAAGAGACACGGAAAATTACGAATCGAAAAAAAAAAGTTACGAATGTACGAATTTTTTCGTTCAATCCATTCGAAGCACGTTAAGCAGTGTCATTGTAAGAGACACGGAAAATTACGAATCGCAAAAAAAAAATAAAAAAGTTACGAATGTACGAATTTTTTCGTTCAATCCATTCGAAGCACATTAAGCAGCGCCATTGTAAGAGACACGGAAAATTACGAATCACAAAAAAAAAAAAGTTACGAATGTACGAATTTTTTCGTTCAATCCATTCGAAGCACGTTAAGCAGCGCCATTGTAAGAGACACAGAAAATTACGAATCTAAAAAAAAAAAAAAAAAAAAAAGTTACGAATGTACGAATTTTTTCGTTCAATCCATTCGAAGCACGTTAAGCAGCGCCATTGTAAGGGACACGGAAAATTACCAATTCAACAAAAAAAAGTTACGAATGTACGAATTTTTTTCGTTCATTTTGATTTTCGTTGTTCCTGTTTTTGTTTTTCGGATTTTCTTCTTTCGTAGTTTCGTTGTTTCTAATTTGGTTATTTCGGATTTTCGTTGTTTTTCATATTCGTTCGATTCGATTCGATAATTCGTTACAATTTTTAGCGAATCATTCATTCATTCGTACGATAACGAATGAATGAATATAACGAATTTTAACGGAAAACTAATTAAAACTAAACGAATTGCACATGTCTAGTGTTTATCCACTGACACTGGTAATATACCATGAGCTGTGGTTAATATTTTTAACAGGAGTCCCCTGAGACCTGACAATTATTTCAAGGGTTCCTCCAGGGCAAAAATGTCAAGAAAAGCTAGCCAGATTTCTAGTTAGCCTAAAAATCAACAAAAAAATTGCCAGTTGGGAACCTAAGGTACAAACATTAAGGAGACAATTGGTACGTGTCCTTGTTTTGAGATAAGTCAAGCTTTGTGCAACCCAAATTCCATCTGAGTGAGTTACTTTAGGTTTCCTGTTCCTTTAATCTGCCGGTACAAACTCAGATATTGCTTAGGAAGTTTATGCTGCTTAATGCATGTTCCTTCACAATGAGATATTTCTCGTGGGAGTTTACAAATCAGTTTCGTCGTTTACTGCTGTATTTACCGCCGACGCCATTCCCATGGTGCCAGGCATAAAAACAGATTTCACCCTTCTCCTTTGCTTAACACACCACCGGCGAGAGAGTAAAGGCACAGTAAATCTTCCGGCCTTGCATATGTAGAACGAGAATCTGCTTGGCTGGCACAATATAATTTCATGTTTGATCTAAGGAAATGCGATTTCCTGCATCTATCAGCATCAAAATAACCATATCTTACAGGTACATAGACATCTGCTCTCATGCAGTTTTTTTGGCAAGAATATAGAGTTACACTTCCTTGGCATGAGCGAGACGCCAAATCTTCGAGCTTTGTTCTGCTTTGATTTTCTGCTGAGCCAACGAGGAACGAAAGTTTAGCTGCTTACTAGGAAAATAAATATTAAGGAAACTCAGTGTGCTTAAACAAACAAGGGAAGTGCTAAAGGGGAACTCGGCAAAGGATCGATATCATGGAATATTAGCAGGGTATTAGGTTACATGTTCCCCAGCTCCTGGAATCAGACAAAATCTACCCTTTCAGTGCCCCCTCCCCAACCCACTGCAAGGCTTAAAGTGATATTAAAGTCTTGTATTATACGTCCTTATTTTGAGGAGGAATATCGTTGTTATGGCAGCAGCTAGCTGCAATAACCCCGGTATCCTCTTGTTCGGCCAGCGGTCCGCCACAAGATAAAAGTGGTCTATGCGGCGGATTTGCCGTGAGATAACTTTGATCGGCGGCCAGAGACTGCCCCCCCATCCCACCGCGCTCCGGTGCCCTCCGCCACTTACTGGCGCCGGCGGCAGCGGTATAGGCGATCCTGTCCTCTCTCTGGCTGTGTATGGAGACGTAAGGGGAAGATGGCCCCCACCCGTCTCCATGACATTGCAGGGCGGAAGCAACGTCAAAACGTCACTTCCGCCCATAGCTCGTAAAGGGACATTTTTTTTTTTTTTAGATTGCTGACCCCAAAACCCCTTCACTGTCCTCCTTTGTGGTTTCCAGTGCCTCAAGGGGAACCTCCCGGTCGCTCTCGACCCCGGTTACCACTAGGTGGTAAAATCTACAGGGGGCGTTTTCCCTTCAGAGGGCAGGGTTCAATCAACATTTCATTTGTGGATTCTAGTGTTCGGCAAGGGAGTTTCGGGGATAGTGTCAAAGATCTCCGGCAATCACAGAATGTTCCACTTATGTGGGATAAAGGCGTTAAGGGGATAGGAGAGGGGAAGGGACATTTTTTTTAATTATTTTTTTAAATGCCAATTTTTTTTTTATTATTGCATTTTAGTGTAAATATGACATCTGAGGTCTTTTTGACCCCCAGATCTCATATTTAAGGGGTCCTGTCATGCTTTTTTTCCAATTACAAGGGATGTTAAATTAAGATTTAGGACACATTTTGTCCTGAAATATGTTGGAGTTGATGGGGTGGAAGAAACTAAGGTGGTCTTTAAGGATCCATTGAGTTTTCAAATGCTCCAGAGTGTCACACAAACCCCTTTCAACGACCCTGGAATTGTTTTTATGCAAAAAAAAAATAAAATATAATAATTATTTTCATTAGTCTCATTATCTGAAAATATTCTCTTATGCCCCGTACACACGATTGGAAATTCCACCAGCAAAAGTCCGATGAGAGCTTTTGGTCGGAAAATGCGACCGTGTGTAGGCTCCATTGGACATTTGCTGGCGGAATCCCAGCCAGCAAAAGATTGAGAGCAGGTTCTGAATTTTTTGGTCGGAAAAAGTTCAGATCGGAAATTCCGATCGAATGTACCAATTCCGACGCACAAAATTCTTAAGCATGCTCGGAAACAATTTGACGCATGTTCAGAAGCATTGAACTTAATTTTCTCGGCTCGTCGTAGTGTTGTACGTCACCGCGTTCTTGGCGTTCGAAAGTTCAGAGAACTTTTGTGTGATCGTGTGTATGCAAGCCAAGCTTGAGCGGAATTCCGTCAGAAAAACCATCCAAGATTTTTCCGACGGAAAATCCGCTTGTGTGTAGAAAGAAAGAAAAAAAGAAAGAAAGAAAAAAAAAAACTCTGTTAAAAAAAAAAAATGCAAAGTAATGTTACACAAATAATAAAAACATACACAAAAACTATAAATGCAAATTATGCTACTAAACAAAATACAGAGAACATTATATAAATTAGAATTTTTTTTGTATTTTGTTTAATTATTTATTTAATTATTTTACACAAAAATTTCAAGTGGAATTTGCTGATGGAAAAATTTGTAATTTTGCTCCACGTATCCTTATCCATATAACAGAATGACTTACGCAAAGTGGTTAAGTCATCCTGACTGGATGTCATAAGCCGCGATCGCGGGGGAGCGCAGCGTGGTGATCGGTGGTGTGGTATGTCAGCCTGACACACAGCAACTCCGATCAGGTTAAAGAGCCTATGACGTAGACTCTTTACCTCGTGATCAGCTGTGACCAATCACAGCTGATCACAGCGTGTAACCAGGAAGTTCCGGTAAGCGTCTTTCCTCGGTTTGCGCTGATAGGAGAGCCGATCTTCGGCTCTCCTTTCAGAGGGGGGGTTTGCGCTGATAATTATCAGCTCAGCCCGAATCAGAGGTGCCCACCACATCTGCCAATCACTGCCCATCAGCTGATCAGCTGCCAGCAGTGCCCAAAGTGCCAATCAGTGCCCATCAGTAATGCCTGTCAGTGCCGTTCACAGATGCCAATCAGTGCCCATAAGTAATGACTGTCAGTGCCGTTCACAGATGCCAATCAGTGCCCATCAGTAATGCCTGTCAGTGCCCTTTACAGATGCCAATCAGTGCCCATCAGTAATGCCTGTCAGTGCCCTTCACAGATGCCAATCAGTGCCCATAAGTAATGACTGTCAGTGCCGTTCACAGATGCCAATCAGTGCCCATAAGTAATGACTACATGGCTGATTAGCAATTTGTGTTACCGAGCTATTGAACAGGTGTACCTAATAAAGTTGCCGGTGAGTGCATTTTATAATTTTTTTTGTAAAGAACCTAATGTGAAGTCAGTCAATAAAGAAGGTGTAAAGAAGTATTTCATATTGAACAAAGACAAAAACTTTGAAAACTTTTGTTTCAACACGTCATTAATGGTCTTGAAGTTTAAACTGAAACTGCTTCTCATTATTTTTTATAATATAGTTTAATTTTAATCAACTGGACTGATTAAACTTCATCTGCCTCTATGAGTGTTCTTCTCACCGACCCTCTCTATCACACTCAGACGCATCAAACCTTTAATTCTTGGAACATTTCCAGTTTGGGCTTAAGTGCTGATTGACTCAAATTTGCACGTCTTTTGTCAAATTAACTAAAAAAAAAAAAAAAAGATGTTCCTTAAAGGAGAACTCTAGTGGGAAAAAAAATTGTTGCTGCTAAACACCACTGACTGACACTTACCTTGACCATATTCTTTCACCACCCTTTTGGCCTCTGTCCAATCCCTTATAGGTTGTCAGTCTTTGTTAACCGCTTCCCGACCGCCGCCTGTACATATACGTCGTCAGAATGGCACGGCTAGGCAAAAGCACGTATATATATGTGCCCTTTAATTGCCTAGCCGTGGGGTCGGGAGCTCCGTGACCCCGGCTGTGGGACCAGCGGACCCGATCGCCGCCGGTGTCCCGCGATCAGGTCACAGAGCTGAAGAAAGGGGAGAGGTCTGTGTAAACAAACCTCTCCCCGCGCTTCCTACACTGCCTTTCACTGATTGGCTGTTCCCTGTCATCGGAAAAGCCGATCAATGACATCAGACGTACAGCCACGCCCCCCTACTGTAAAAAAAAAACACAACACGTCGCACTTAGCCCCTCCCCGCCCCCTAGTGGTTAACTCCTTCACTGCCAGTGTCATTTACATAGGAATCAGTGCTATTTAAATAGCACTGATTTCTGTAAAAATGACAATGGTCCCAAAAATGTGTCAAAAATGTCCGATGTGTCTGCCATAATGTCACAATAAAAATCGCTGATCGCCGCCATTACTAGTAAAAAAAAAATATTAATAAAAATGCTATAAAACGATCCCCTATTTTGTAAACACTATAACTTTTGCGCAAACAAATCAATAATCGCTAATTGCAATTTTTTTTACCAAACATATGTAGAAGAATACGTATCGGCCTAAACTGAGGAAAAAAATATTTTTATATATATTTTTGGGGATATTTATTATAGCAAAAAGTAAAAAACTATAGCTTTTTTTTTCCAAAATTGTCGGTCTTTTTGTTTATAGCGCAAAAAATAAAAACCAAAGAGGTGATCAAATACCACCAAAAGAAAGCTCTATTTGTGGGAAAAAAAGGACGTCAATTTTTTTTGGGAGCCACGTCGCACGACCGTGCAATTGTCATTTAAAACGACGCAGTGCCGAATCGCAAAAAGTGCTCTGGTCTTTGGGCAGCCAAATGGTCCGTGGTTAAAAAAAAAAAAAAAACATTGAAATCCATCCGACGCCCTGCATGTAGATTAGGGGCCGGGCACATGCGGCCACCACTGTTTAGAAGGGTTGGTCGGGGGAACAAAAAGTGCAAATAGAAGGTGCTATACAATGGTCAATGAAACCCTCCTAACTAGGGTTAAATCTGTAAAGGAGGAGGGCGGTGGGGGTGCTTTAGGTTAGTGGATTTTAATATGAAAGGAGGGAAAAGATGAGGGATGGAAAAGATGAAGGATGAAAGACACGTTGAAGGTAGGGAGAGAAGATGGATAGTCCATCGCGAAACCCTCCTAACTAGGGTTAAATCTGTAAAGGAGGAGGGCGGTGGTGGTGCTTTAGGTTAGTGGATTTTAATATGAAAGGAGGGAAAAGATGAGGGATGGAAAAGATGAGGGATGGAAAAGATGAGGGATGGAAAAGATGAGGGATGGAAAAGACGAGGGATGGAATAGACAAGGGATGGAAAAGATGAGGGATGGAAAATATGAGGGATGGAAAATATGAGGGCTGGAATAGACGAGGGATGGAAAAGACGAGGGATGGAAAAGATGAGGGATGGAAAAGATGAGGGACAGAAAAGACGAGGGATGGAAAAGATGAGGGATGGAAAAGTCGAGGGACGGAAAAGACGAGTGATGGAAAAGATGAAGGATGAAAAAGATGAAGGATGAAAGACACGTTGAAGGTAGGGAGAGAAGATGGATAGTCCATCGCGAAACCCTCCTAGCTAGGGTTAAATCTGTAAAGGAGGAGGGCGGTGGTGGTGCTTTAGGTTAGTGGATTTTAATATGAAAGGAGGGAAAAGATGTGGGATGGAAAAGATGAAGGAAGGAAAAGATGAGGGATGGAAAAGACGAGGGATGGAAAAGATGAGGGATTGAAAAGATGAGGGATGGAAAAGACGAGGGATGGAAAAGATGAGGGATTGAAAAGATGAGGGATGGAAAAGACGAGGGATGGAAAAGACGAGGGATGGAAAAGATGAGGGATGGAAAAGACAAGGGATGGAAAAGATGAGGGATGGAAAAGACGAGGGATGGAAAAGACGAGGGATGGAAAAGATGAGGGATGGAAAAGATGAGGGATGGAAAAGATGAGGGACGGAAAAGACGAGGGATGGAAAAGATGAGGGATGGAAAAGTCGAGGGAAGGAAAAGACGAGTGATGGAAAAGATGAAGGATGAAAAAGATGAAGGATGAAAGACACGTTGAAGGTAGGGAGAGAAGATGGATAGTCCATCGTGAAACCCTCCTAACTAGGGTTAAATCTGTAAAGGAGGAGGGCGGTGGTGGTGCTTTAGGTTAGTTGATTTTAATATGATAGGAGGGAAAATATGTGGGATGGAAAAGATGAAGGAAGGAAAAGATGAGGGATGGAAAAGATGAGGGATGGAAAAGACGAGGGATGGAAAAGACGAGGGATGGAAAAGATGAGGGATGGAAAAGATGAGGGATGGAAAAGACGAGGGATGGAAAAGAGGTGAGATGGAAAAGATGAAGGAAGGAAAAGATGAGGGATGGAAAAGATGAGGGATGGAAAAGATGAGGGATGGAAAATATGAGGGGTGAAATAGACGAGGGATGGAAAAGACGAGGGATGGAAAAGACGAGGGATGGAAAAGATGAGAGATGAAAGACACGTTGAAGGTTGGGAGAGAAGATGGGTAGTCCATCGCAAAACCCCCGTTGGTGAGCTGATCAGATCTTCCCTCCCCATAGTACTCGCCCACACACGATCGGACTTTCCGACAACAAAACCGTGGAATTTTGTTCGAAGGTTGTTGGCTCTACCTTGTCTTGCATACACACGGTCACACAAATGTTGGCCAACAATTACGAACTTCAGCATTGATTCCGAACATGCGTGTTTGTACTTTGGACTTTTGTGCGCGGGACATGTGTACACACGCTCGGAAAATCCGACAGCCATTTGTTGGCGGAAAATTTGAGAACATGCTAGCCAACATTTGTTGGCGGAAAGTCCGACAACAAATGTTCTATGGAGCATACACACGGTCTGAATTTCCGCCAACAAGCTCACATCCAACATTTGTTGTCGGAAAATCCGACCGTGTGTACGGGGCATAAGTCTGGGGATTGACAGGGTTTTTGTATTCAGTGGTGCGAAAATGAAACCAATTGGCCCAAGTGGCTGTGAATTTGGATGGGGAATCGTTTGCCAAGCTAATGAGTTCTTCCATCTCCGGTATTTTTGGAGACGTGTGAACCATCATTCTTAAAAGTGATGGAGTGTGAGTCGTGCTCCAAAGAATTGGTATGCACAATTGCGCTGCATTCACCAATGTGCATGGCGAGCCAATCCAAGTTATTATCCCTCAATAAATAACAAAAACAAAGTCACCGACTGTTTTCTGTCTCAAGAGTGCCCGTGAAAATTTGGTGTGCCTGGCTGTGCAGGGTGGGCGATGCCAGTTCATCTCCGGCTCCTTAGGGCGTGCGCTAGACCAACATTATAGAGCCATTTCATTCCAAATGGCAGGCCGCTTTTTCAGGCACAATTCTCTATACTGTGTTTTTGTAGTCAAAGGCGAACTCTCGCTGCAATCTTTTATTCGATCAGAACCTTTACTCCCGGCATGGCGTCACGGTTCCCAGGCTGTGTTCTGGTGTTATTGTAAGCATTATCCTGTATAATTAGTTTCCCCGCGTTCCGTTATCTCAATCCTGAGAAAGGATTGGCATTGTTGTTTCTGCAGCCTCGTGGGAGAAGTTTGCAATCTGAATATCCAACGCGTTCGGGGGTTATGCAGCGCTCTGTTGTGTCCTGACCTTTCCAGCACCTGTCAGAACCATTGTTCAGGATCCCAGCAGACTTGTATGAAATATCCAGAGAAAGGACATTTGACTTCTCTCTCCAGAGAGAACAAATTACGGTGGGATTCCGGGGGTGGGGGGGGTCAGTGTGATAGAATTCAGTACATCATCCAGGTTAAGCGGAACTCCATTTATACAACTATAGGTGTGCGCAGCCTACTGTATTAGGGGGGTGCACCACAAATCTCAAATACACATGTGTGTTATACATACGCAGGTGGACACAGTCATAAATAAATGTAAACACACATTTTAAAATGTATCAAAACATGGATAGTAGAGCAGTGGATGGTGTCAGTAGGGCAGTGGATGGTGTCAGTCAGTAGAGCAGTGGATGGTGTCAGTAGAGTAGTGGACGGTGTCAGTAGGGCAGTGGATGGTGTCAGTAGGGCAGAGGTTGTTGCCAGGAGGACAGTGGATGTTGTCAGTCAGTAGAGCAGTAGACAGTGTCAGTATTGCAGTGGACGGTGTCAGTATTGCAGTGGACGGTGTCAGTAGAGCAGTGGTTGTTGCCAGTAGGACAGTGGATGGTGTCAGTCAGTAGAGCAGTGGATGGTGTCAGTAGAGCAGAGGTTGTTGCCAGTAGGACAGTGGATGGTGTCAGTCAGTAGAGCATTGGATGGTGTCAGTAGAGCAGTGGACAGTGTCAGTAGAGCAGTGGATGGTGTCAGTAGGGCAGTGGATGGTGTCAGTAGGGCAGAGGTTGTTGCAAGTAGGACAGTGGATGGTGTCAGTCAGTAGAGCAGTGGACGGTGTCAGTAGGGCAGTGGATGGTGTCAGTAGGGCAAAGGTTGTTGCCAGTAGGACAGTGGATGGTGTCAGTCAGTAGAGAAGTGGACGGTGTCAGTATTGCAGTGAACGGTGTCAGTAGAGCAGTGGTTGTTGCCAGTAGGACAGTGGATGGTGTCAGTCAGTAGAGCAGTGGATGGTGTCAGTCAGTAGAGCAGTGGATGGTGTCAGTAGAGCAGTGGACGGTGTCAGTAGAGCAGTGGATGGTGTCAGTAGGGCAGTGGATGGTGTCAGTAGAGCAGAGGTTGTTGCCAGTAGGACAGTGGGATGGATATTAAGGGGGACCCCAGCCAAAAAAAATGGCATAGGGTCCCCCTCAAAATCCAAACCAGACCCTTGAGGTCTGGTATGGATTTTAAGGGGAACCCCAGCCCAAAAAAATGGCGTGGGGTCCCCCTCAAAATCCATACCAGACCCTTATCCGAGCACGCAACCTGGCAGGCCGCAGGAAAAGAGGGGGGGACGAGAGCGGCCCCCCTCCCGCCTGAACCGTACCAGGCCACATGCCCTCAACATTGGGAGGATGCTTTGGGGGTCTGAGACCCCCAAAGCACCCTGTCCCCATGTTGATGAGGACAAGGGCCTCTTCCCCACAACCCTGGCCGGTGGTTGTGGGGGTCTGTGGGTGGGGGGCTTATCGGAATCTGGAAGCCCCCTTTAACAAGGGGACCCCCAGATCCCGCCCCCCCCTGTGTGAAATGGTAAGGGGGTACAAAAAGTACCCCTACCATTTCACCCAAAAAGTGTCAAAAATGGTAAAAATTACAGGAAACGGTCTTTGACAATTCCTTTATTAAAATCTTCTTTCTTCTTTCTTCTGGTCTTCCTTTCTTCATCCTTCGGTTTCTTCATCTTCTCCTTCCGACATCTTCTTCCATCTTCTTCTTCCATCATCTTCTTCCTCAGATCCGCTTCTTCTTGCGCTGGTCTTTTCGTCCTTCTCGTCCGGCATTTTCTTCCATGGCGTCGGCGTCGGTGTCGGTGTCTCTTCTTGGGCCGCTCCTCGCAATGGGAGGCTCCCGCTGTGTGAGGCTTCGTTGCGTCTGACAGGTCTTTTATAACGGAGGGCACCTGGTGACCCCGCCCCCTCTGACGCACGGGAACGTCATGGGGAATTCCCTGTGGCTTTCCCTATGACGTCAGAGGGGGGCGGGGTCACCAGGTGCCCTCCGTTATAAAAGACCTGTCAGACGGAGCGAAGCCTCACACAGCGGGAGCCTCCCATTGCGAGGAGCGGCCCGAGAACAGACGCCAAAGCCATGGAAGAAGATGCCGGACGAGAAGACCAGCGCAAGAAGAAGTGGATCGGAGGAAGAAGATGACGGAAGGAGAAGATGAAGAAACCGAAGGATGAAGAAAGAAGAAAGAAGATTTTAATAAAGGAATTGTCAAAGACCGTCTCCTGTCATTTTTACAATTTTTGACACTTTTTTGGTGAAATGGTAGGGGTACTTTTGTACCCCCTTACCATTTCACACAGGGGGGGGCTGGGATCTGGGGGTCCCTTGTTAAAGGGGGCTTCCAGATTCCGATAAGCCCCCCGCCCGCAGACCCCCACAACCACCGGCCAGGGTTGTGGGGATGAGGCCCTTGTCCTCATCAACATGGGGACAAGGTGCTTTGGGGGTCTCAGACTCCCAAAGCATCCTCCCAATGTTGAGGGCATGTAGCCTGGTACGGTTCAGGTGGGAGGGGGGGGCGCTCTCGCCCCCCCCTCTTTTCCTGCGGCCTGCCAGGTTGCGTGCTCGGATAAGGGTCTGGTATGGATTTTGAAGGGGACCCCACGCCATTTTTTTTTGGCTGGTGTTCCCCTTAAAATCCATCCCAGACCTCAAGGGTCTGGTATGGATTTTGAGGGGGACCCTACACCATTTTTTTTTGGCTGGGGTCCCCCTTAATATCCATCCCAGACCTGAAGGGCCTGGTTATTGAATTTGGGGGGACCCCCCCGCTTTTTTTTTTTAATTTTTTATGAATGACTTTTTTTTAATGAATGACTTTCAATGAATGACTGTTACAGGACCCGTCAATTCACATTAGCCGCGAGTGATTTTAAATAGCTTTTTTTCTTGCAAAAATTACACTTTTTGCAGGGACAGTTCTAAGTACAGGAAACATGCGGCCCTTCACAGGCATACTATAGACACCTCCCAGGTACGAAATTTAAAGGAATATTACACTTTTATTGTTTCAATTTAAGCATTATTAAAATCACTGCTCCTGAAAAAACGTCCGTTTTTAAAAAAAAAATTTGCATTGATACATGTCCCCTGGGGCAGGACCCAGGTCCCCAAACACTTTTTATGACAATAACATGCATATTAGCCTTTAAAATTAGCACTTTTGATTTCGAACGTTCGCATCCATTATAACTAATAGGGTTCTAAATCTCGCACGGACTTTAGGTCCGTTCGCGGGTTCTGGTGCGAGCCGAACGGGGGGTGTTCGGCTCATTCCTACTCCAGAGTTACCATGGACCTCTTGGCTGCTTCTCTGATGAATGTTCTCCTTGCCCGGCCTGTCAGTTTAGGTGGACGGCCATGTCTTGGTAGGTTTGCAGTTACTGCCATACTCTTTCCATTTTCGGATGATGGATTGAACAGAGCTCTGTAACATGTTCAAAGCTTGGAATATTTTTTTATAACCTGACCCTGATTTAAACCTCTCCACAACTTTATCCCTGACCTGTCTGGTGTGTTCCTTGGCCTTCATGATTCTGTTTGTTCACTAAGGTTCTCTAACAAACTTCTGAGGGCTTCACAGAACAGCTGTATTTATACTGAGATGTAATTACACACAGGTGGACTCTATTTACTGATTAGGTGACCTCTGAAGGCATTTGGTTCCACTAGATTTTAGTTAGGGGTATCAGAATAAAGGGGGCTGAATACAAATGTACCCCACACTTTTTTACATATTTATTTGTGAAAAAGTTTGAAATCCATTTATCATTTTCCTTCCACTTCACAATTATGTGCCACTTTGTGTTGGTCTATCACATAAAATTCCAATAAAATATATTTACGTTTTTGGTTGTAACATGACAAAATGTGGAAAATTTCAAGGGGTATGAATTTGAAGGCACTGTATATATATATATATATATATATATATATATATATATATAATGTACATATATATTGTATATAATATTACAAAACCAGTATTTGCTTTTCAAAATTGTTAAGCTGGAATATTTTTCCCAGATAGTATGTATATGTATGGTACCATCATCCCAAAATTGATTAAAATATAAAAATATTGGAGATACGGGACTATCAAAAGGTACATGACTACGGAAACACTTGTGTATAGTAAAAAGAAAACAATTTTATTGAAAAATAATAAATACTATAAAAAATGAATTTGTGCACACCAATATACATATCATGGTTCAGAGTCTATGCATACAACCTCCAAAAAACAAAATAGTGGTATACTTTAAGTTTAAGTCATTATACTTGTCCATTCATTCTCGACATGTTTCGCCGATGTGGCTTCTTCAGGAAAAAGGCGTAAGGTGCAAGTTTGGAATATTGAAGATATATTTTTTCATTCTAAAGTATGCATATAGATACAGACAGAAATACATAATTAGTATATGTTAGTTATTTATAATTGTTACACACACAAAATCATATGCTGCATGAGATTTGGCAATGATCCTCCCATTTGAACCCTTAATATGCGCACACAGTCTCTTACCTCTAAAAATAGAGGGTGTGAGCATCATCGAGTTCCAAGTAAAAGTCACAAAAAATTCACCAGAAAGCATCCCCAGAACGGCATCGGAATTTGCTTTCTTTTTATTTTTTTATTTTTTTAATTCAGTAATTTTTTTATTGATTTTCTTTTCAAAAATACACGAATACACTTTTCCAATACATACTTTCCAGATACAGTTATCATACACATCCATAAAAAATAACCCCCCCCTATAAAAACAAAACAAAACAAAAAAAAAAAAAAAAAAAAAAAAAAACAAGATTTCTAGGTCCAAACATCTATATATATATATATATATATATATATATATATATATATATATATATATATATATATATATATATATATATATATATATATATATATATATATATATTTTTTTTTATTTTTTTTATATATATATATATATTATATATATATTATATTTATTATATATTTTATTATATTTTAATATATATTTAATATATTTATATTATATATTTTATATATTTAATATATATTTTAATATATATTATATATATATATATATATATATATATATATATATATATATATATATATATATATATATATATCTGAAACACAAGATATAAAATACTGACTGTGTCTAATCACTTACGCATATCAGCCTTAGATGGGCCTTACTCATAGCTAATACATGTTCATATATTCATATATGCTTATATATACAGTATATATATTTGAATAATACTTAGCATTGCCCATTACCCATAAGCCCCGGCACTGGCTAATCCCTTCTGCTCCCCACTTTGCTATTTCATCTAACTACCTCTATCTAGCTGCCGCTATTCTGCAGTTTATAATTAGGGATGCAGATGTCAAAAAAAAACAAATTTGATAGAAATATGTCCTGATCGTTAAATTGTGGCAAACGCTTCAAAAAAAAAATAAAAAAAAAAAAAATAAAAAAATAAAAAATAAAAAAAAAAAACAAGATTTGAAGGAAAGACACAAACACAATTTCAGTTCAGAACATTCAGTGTATAAAGGACGGCTGTATAGGAACTCTTCATCTTCAGTACCTGAATCATCTCTGTAAAATTATTTCCAATTCTAATATGTTTTCTTATTATGCCCAAATAAGCGATCCGGCTGCATTTACAAGATAAGGTGAGGAGTGACACGTTCACGGAAGGCTGAGACCGTCTGAGACGGAATGTTCTATCCTTCTGTCAATTGATTGAAAGTAGAGGCTGATCACTGAGTGCCTCATTTGCTGGACTTCAAGCGTTCCAGCGGGGGAACCATTATTTGAAGCTTTGAAGTACTCTGAAGGGAAATAGCTTGTGTATTTGCATTGAAAAATGTTTAGGATGAACAGCGAGGGACATAAAAAGCCAAAAGACATAAAGAAAAAAAAAAAAGCATCTGAGATGAAAAAGAAGTAAAGGGCTGATGAGACTTTGGGTAGTGGTAAAGGTAGTGTGCGCTGGGAAGTGTTCATTTAAAAGTGTTAATTATTACTGTAAATTCTATTTTTAAAGGATCTAAGGCAGATGAAAAAAAATCTAAACACAATAAAGAGCATCTTTAAAATTAAGAATTAAAAGAATAAATTAACCAGAGAATTCAATAAAGATACAAAGGGACTGATGAGAGCTGAACTCCTGTGCGTGGAGTGCAGGGCTGAGGGGTGCGATGTGCACGGAGTGCAGGGTTGAGGGGTGCGATGTGCACGGAGTGCAAGGTTGAGGGGTGCGATGTGCATGGAGTGCAGGGCTGAGGGGTACGCTGTGCACAGAGTGCAGGGCTGAGCGGTGTGTAGAGTGCAGGGCTGAGGGTTGCGTGGAGTGCAGAGCTGAGGGGTGCGCTGTGCACGGAGTGCAGGGCTGAGGGGTGCGCTGTGCACGGAGTGCAGGGCTGAGGGGTGCACTGTGCACGGAGTGCAGGGCTGAGGGGTGCACTGTGCACGAAGTGCAGTGCGCTGTGCACATGCAGTGCAGTGTTGAGGGGTGCGATGTGCACAGAGTGCAGGTTTGAGGGATGCACTGTGCACGGAATGCAGGTTTGAGGGGTACACCGTGCGCGGAGTGAAGGGCTGATGGGTGCGCTGTGCTTGAAGTGCAGGGTTGAGGGGGTACGCTGTGCGTGGAATGCAGGGCTGAGGGGTGCGCTGTGCACGGAGTGCAGGGTTGAGGGGTGCACTGTGCACGGAGTGCAGGGCGGTTGGGTGCGCTATGCGCGGAGTGCGGGGTTGAGGGGTGTGCTGTGCGCTGAGTGCAGGGCGGAAGGGTGCCCTGTGCGTGGAGTGCAGGGCGGAGGGGTGCCCTGTGAGCGGAGTGCAGGGTTGAGGGGTGCCCTGTGCGTGGAGTGCAGGGCGGAGGGGTGCACTGAGCATGGAGTGCAGGGCAGAGGGGTGCCCTGTGCGTGGAGTGCAGGGCGGAGGGGTGCTCTGTGCGCGGAGTGCAGGGCGGAGGGGTGCTCTGTGCGCGGAGTGCAGGGCGGAGGGGTGCCTGTGTATGGGGTGAGCTGTGTACACCCCCCCCCCCACAGTACAAAGCTCTCTTCCCCAGTTCAGAGCTCCCCCCCAGTTCCTCTCTTACCACCTAGAAAATTTCAGAGTGGAGCTGCAGAGTACTCAGTGTGTCTGTGCAGGCTGCCAGTCAGGAGGAGCTTCTCTCTCTGTATATTCCCTGCCCCTTCTTCCTCTGCTCTCCTATAGCATTTGGTGCTCGTGTAGATTCCCCGCCCCTCTCTCCTCTGCTCTCCTATAACGCTCAACGCTTGTGTAGCTTCCCCCGCCCCTTTCTCCTCTGCTCTCCTATAGCATTTGGTGCTTGTGTAGATTCCCCGCCCCTCTCTCCTCTGCTCTCCTATAGCGTTCGGCGCCCATGTAGCTTTCCCCGCCCCTTCCTCCTCTGCTCTCTCATAGAGATCAATGTATAGAGGAGGGAGTGGTTTGAGCGGCCGCGGGGAGAGGAGCGCTGTCACTTGTAAATACAGTTTACAAGTGACGGAACTGAGCAGCGCCGGAGGTGGCTGAACTCCGGCTGAAACAAAACCCTGGTGGTCACTGCAGGATTAAAGGCAGGGCCGTCTTTAAGGCAGGGCAAAAGGGGCAGCTGCCCTGGGCCCTGTCATTTTGGTGGGGCCCAAAGCAGCTGCCTCATACTTGCCAACTATCCCAGTTTAAATTCCCTTGTCCCTTGAAGTTTTAGTCCCTTGTCCCTTGAAGTTGTAGTCCCTTGCTGTGTCCTGATATCCCAGTGTGAAGTGCTGGTACTAATGCTGCCCAGCTCTGCCCTATTGTTGTGTACAGATGACTCACCTGCAGACCCTGTGTTTACATGTAAATAACTGGCATTCATATGTAAATAGCTGCATTCGGCGGCATAGATATGTAAATAAAGGCGGCATTCATATATATATCATGCTCCCTGCAGTGAGGAGATGATGTGCTGTAACATCTAGCAACTAATCAGTAAGCCATAATGTGATGTAACCTCTAGCAACCAGTCAGTAAGGGTAATGATACACTGTAACCTCTGGCAACCAATCACAATCGCTTCCTGATCTGATAAAGTTAACTGATTTTGAGCCTAGCTGCTATTTATTGTATGTCTCAGAGCAGGTGGAGAGCAAAACGGTATGGAGGTTTTTTTTTTTTTCGATTTGTAATTTTCCGTGTCTCTATTGAACAAAAAAATTCGTACAATCGTAACTTTTTTTTCGATTCGGAACTTTTTTTTTTTTTCGATTCGTAACTTTTTTTTTCGATTCGTAACTTTTTTATTTTATTTTTTTCGATTTGTAATTTTCCATGTCTCTATTGAACAAAGAAATTCGTACATTCGTAACTTTTTTTTCGATTCGGAACTTTTTTTTTTCGATTCGGAACTTTTTTTTTTTCGATTCGGAACTTTTTTTTTTCCGATTCGTAAATTATTAAAATGTAATAATAGCATACTCATTACATAAAATTATGAATTATGCTCCGATTACGAATCTATGAATGTTACGAATGTACGAATAAATACGAATGCATCCGAAAATTAAACTAACGAATAAAACGAATCAACGAAAAAATAACTCTTACGAATGTACGAATCGTTACGAATACGAACACCGACGACTTACGAATGTACGAATCGTTACGAATCAACGGAAACGAAAAAAACGAAACAAAAGAAACCGATTTTTTTTGGAAACGAAAAAAACAAAACGAAAATAAACAAATTTTTTTGTTGTGCACATGTGCAGCCCAGAGTCCAATTAATATTAAAGACGGCCCTGATTAAAGGGGCAGCTGCTTTGGGCCCCCCAACAATGATTGGGCCCTGGGCAGCTGCCCCTTTTGCCCCACGGTAAGGACGACCCCGGATGTATAGCTATGAGGCTTTCATCACATGAGTGCTTAGGTACACTCACATACCATATTTCCCGGAAGGAATTCAAGCCAAAAGGTTGTTTTTTTTTTAATAGAGAACTGGCACAGCGAGGCACAGTTAGCATTTCTAAATGATCCCTACACCATAGCAAACTTTCACTTAGTATGCCGATACGCTCTTGCTCAGGAAGCTTGTCTTGATTCAAATACATAGCAGTGGCGTCTGGAGTTATAACGTCTGCAAAGACACAGATCATCGCAGGAAGTAAAAAAAAAATAAAAAATTAGCAGTGTTGTTATTCCTGATATGTAATCGTCTGTTACGAGGGTTCAGATAAAGTTTATACGGCACTCTACTGATTTTAAACGCGACAAGAAGAATAAGAATTTTTAATCAAATAAGTCGATTGTAAAGAGAGGAAATGCTGAGGGTTAACCTTATGGTAAGTAGTGGCATGATATGTTACTAGATTTTTCTACAGTATGGATAATTCTTCACCTCCAATGGGTGTGATACATATTATGTACCGTATCTCACAAAAGTAAGTACACCCCTCACATTTTTGTAAATATTATCTTCTATCTTTTCATGTGACAACACTGAAGAAATAACACTTTGCTACAATGTAAAGTAGGTGAGTGTACAGCTTGTATAACAGTGTAAATTTGCTGTCCCCTCAAAATAACTCAACACTAATGTCTAAACCGCTGACAACAAAAGTGAAAATGTCTAAATTGGGCCCAAATTGTCAATATTTTGTGTGGCCATCATTATTTTCCAGCACTGCCTTAACCCTCTTGGGCATGGAGTTCACCAGAGCTTCACAGGTTGCCACTGGAGTCCTCTTCCCCTCCTCCATGATGACATCACAGAGCTGGTGGATGTTGGAGACCTTGCGCTCCTCCACCTTCCATTTGAGGATGTCCCACAGATGATCAATAGGGTTTAGGTCTGGAGACATGCTTGGCCCGTCCATCACCTTTACCCTCAGCTTCTTTAGCAAGGCAGTGGTTATCTTGGAGGTGTGTTTTGGGTCGTTATCATGTTGGAATGCTGCCCTGCGGCCCAGTCTCTGAAGGGAGGGGATCATGCTCTGCTTCAGTAGGTCACAGTATTCATGGTTCTCTCAATGAACTGTAGCTCCCCAGTGCTGGCAGCACTCATGCAGCCCCAGACCATGACACTCCCACCACCATGCTTGACTGTAGGCAAGACACACTTGTTTTTGTACTCCTCACCTGGTTGCCCCCACATACACTTGTCACCATCTGACACCAAATACGTTTATCTTGGCCTCATCATACCACAGGACATGGTTCCAGTAATCCATGTCCTTAGTCTGCTTGTCTTCAGCAAACTGTTTGCGGGCTTTCTTGTGCATCATATTTAGAAGAGGCTTCCTTCTGGGACGACAGCCATGCAGACCAATTTGATGCAGTGTGCGGCGTATGGTCTGAGCACTGACAGGCTGACCTTCCACACCTACAACCTCTGCAGCAATGCTGGCAGCACTCATATGTCTATTTCCCAAAGACAACCTCTGGATATGACGCTGAGCACGTGCACTCAACTTCTTTGGTCGACCATGGCGAGGCCCGTTCTGAGTGGAATCTGTCCTGTTAAACCGCTGTATGGTCTTGGCCACCGTGCTGCAGCTCAGGTTCAGGGTCTTGGCAATCTTCTTATAGCCTAGGCCATCTTTATGTAGAAAACAATTCTTTTTTTCAGATCCTCAGAGAGTTCTTTGCCATGAGGTGCCAATTTGAACTTCCAGTGACCAGTATGAGAGAGTGAGAGCGATAACACTACATTTCTCTTAGGGGTGTACTCACTTTTGTTGCCAGCGGTTTAGACATTAATGGCTGTGTGTTGAGTTATTTTGTGGGGACAGCAAATTTACACTGTTATACAAGCTGTACACTCACTACTTAACATTGTAGCAAAGTGTCATTTCTTCAGTGTTGTCACATGAAAAGATAGAATAAAATATTTACAAAAATGTGAGGGGTGTACTTACTTTTCTGAGATACTGTATGTGAGGCACTTGAGACATTCCATATCTCTTTTATCGGGTTCCAAGTTTCAGCCAATCCTTATTTTTCACACAAATGGGTAAGAGTTAAGCCCCATACACACGCGCGGACAATCCGTGGACCAGGTCCGTCGGACCATGTCCGTCATACTTTGTCTGGTGTTGGTTTTGCGTACACACGATCGGACAAAGTTGTCGGAAAATCCGATCATTCTGAACGTGGTGACGTTTGTTGCCTACGACGGGACTACGTAGAGGCTAGTAGCCAATAGCTTTGGTCTTGTAATGTGATCTGAGCATGCGTAGCACTTTGTCCGGTCGGACAAGCGTACACACGCTCGGATTTGGTGTGATCGGACCGGGTTGACGGGAAATCTTTCCAGCAGGAGATAAGACTTTGTCCGACGGACAAACCGACGAACACTGTCCGATGGTGCATACACACGGTCTGATTTTTCAACAACCTTGTCCGATCTGACCAAATTGATGAAAAAAGTCCGACCGTGTGTATGGGGCTTTAGAACCTCTGTTGGCTGTGTATTGCTCTGTGTGTCCATACTGGGGCAATCCTTACTTCCTGTTCTGCTGACCATACATGAAGTAAGGCTTATCTCTCTAATGCCGTGTACACGATTGGAATTCTCGTCGGAAAAAGCTCTGACGGTGGAATTCCGCTCAAGCTGTCTTGCCTACACACGGTCACACCAAATTCCGACCGTCAAGAACGCGGTGATGCACAACACTACAACGAGCCAAGTTCTATTCTTCCGAGCATGCGTCGAATTGTTTCCGAGCATACGTAGGAATTTTGCACGTCAGAATTGCTACAGACGATCGGAATTTCCAATAGAAACCTTTTCCGTCGGAAAAATTGAGAACATGCTCTCAATTCTTTGCTATCAGAAATTCGACCAGCAAAATTCCGATGGAGCCTACACACGGTCGCATTTTCCGATGAAAAGCTCTCATCTGTCTTTTTCTGTCCGGAATTCCGATCGTGTGTACACGGCATTAGTGTCACGATCACAGATCAGGCACAGAGACAAGTTAGTAGGCTCCCTCCGACCAGCATGATTGGTACACAAGCAGATCACCCTGGCGGATGATGCAGGCTCATCTGATGTGTGAGTCTAAGCACTAACCAGTGTTCACTAGAGCTCCTGATGGTAGAGATGGGTTTTGCTGCGTGTTAGTACCAGGTTGCAGTCCTCGGGATCCCCCATCAAGAGGAAAGTAAGCCGGGGTCCAGTAGCCTATATAACAGGTAGGGATCAGGCAGAAGAATACTCAGTAAACAAGCGAAAGGTTGGCAACACGTGGTTGCAGGTTGGGATCAAGAAGAAGTGTAGTTGAGGAATAAGATAACAACAAGGCCTGGGGAATGCCCAGGAAAAACCCAAGCCTACTTATCAACCAGCTCGCAGACAACCAAATTAACCTGTCTAACAGTATGCGTTAAAAACAGGGGTTTAGTTTGCATGCGTAAGCCACAGAGCCTCGTCACGGCACCCTGGTATCTGTGGTCCTAACACTAAAATATGAGTGTCCCCACAGTGGAGGCACATGCATTCTGATGGATAGATGAGGGCAGGTGGACTGAAGGGGAGCCTGCCCCTTCTTAAAGGTACATGCAGCACACCAAACACCCAGCATATAGCACAATGGCTGCAAAGGTGTTTGTGCGTTGCTGGACCAATACAAACACCAATGTGATAGGAAAAAACTTGCCACGCCCCCATCTTTTTCCTATCATATTGGTGTTTGTATTGGTCCAGCAATGCACCAGCACCTTTGCAGCCACTGTGCTACATGCTGGGTGTTTGGCGTGCTGCATGTACCTTTAAGAAGGGGTGGGCTCCCCAAAAGGGATGGTTTGCATTAGGTAAAGTAGCCGTGGAAGGATGATAATTTTGACCAGTGCTGAGCGGCCGAACCATGAGACATTTAGGCCCATCCAGTCCTTTCAGTGACTTTGAACCTTAGTTAGGGCCATGAGGAAGTGTAGAGGTCTGCCAGTCGGCTTGTGATTTGGATGCCAAGTTACATAATAACATCTCTTTTCCATAGGAAGGGGAAAGATTCCTGGCAGTGGGCTTCACCCTCCAGTATTATAAATCTTTCATAGATGTCTAATCCCCTAAGCTACTATCCACCTACAACGCTTTCTCCGACCCTCAGGCATTGCCCGGCAGAATGTTGGAAGCGCATATAACTGTTATACCAAAGGAGGGCAAAGACCCCGCTCAAGTTTCGAGCTATAGACCTATATCCCTGCTAAATGTGGACATTAAAGTTTATGCAAAGATCCTCGCTAACAGAATGCTCCACCTTGTACCTGATCTTATCTCCTTAGACCAGGTTGGCTTTGTCCCTGGCAGGGAAGCAAGGGATAACACTATTTGCACATTGAATCTCCATCACTGGCTCACAACATCTAGATCTTAGGGATTTTTCCTCTCTCTTGATATGGAGAAGGCGTTTGACAGGGTGGCCTGGGACTACATTCGAGAGGTCCTCTTGGCCACTGGACTCGAACCGCACATGTTGATAGACCTCTCTCACTAGGCCTAGCAACCGGTGGGATGCTTTGTAAAGTCTCTGCCACACACTTGTAAGTTACACTTGAGCGTTACTGAGGGATTTGGATGAATTTAAAGAACTGACATACGGTACCAGTTTCTCTCAGCCGATCCGGCGATACTGTATGAATGTTGATCCAGGTTGCGTCCTTCAACTAAGTCTCCAGGCTCCTTCAGAGAAACCAGCCTTGCGCACGGTCTTCTCCTGAAAGAGTCCTCCCCTGGGGTTCTTCAGTTGCTTGGCCTCTCCCTTCAGATGAGACGGCACCGGACCATCCTTGAATCAGTAGGCTCCGAAAGGTGCTCGGGCCTATCCCCTCAGTTGCGTTGCCTCGGGCCAGCCAGCCCCGAGACACAGGATGCATAGTTCCGCACCCCAGGCCAGGAGGGCCATGGGGCTGGGTCAGGAGGACCACCAGAACCAAACAGACAGAAAATAATCCCCCGCTAACATGGCGTTGGTACCTTAAATACCACCCCCCAGAATTCACAGCAGGAAAACACTCCCACTGGGCTGGTTCCGAGAAATAAGTGGCATTCAATGCATCCAGCTAGACTGCGTCTCCACTCCTGCCGGCGGTGGCAGCAACACCTACGGTCAAGGAGAACCCAGTGCAACCCAGCTGGACTGGTACTGAAACCAGAAATTTAGAGAAAATATCAACTGTGGCTTCAGGCAACTTAATTTTTGAAAAACAATATTGCCTGCTCCTCAGGAGCCAGCGCTACACAAGGAAGCCTGAATCACAAGACTAACTGAAAATAATTACAAATCTTTTGCCTAAAACTGGAGTTCATCCCTAAAAAACACACAAGAAAGTTGACAAATTTGGTTAGATATTCACAGACCGTGACAAACCCGCTTTAGTCTGCAACTTCTTTATAAATAGAACCTTCTGTGGATTTCTCACGTACTTTCATTATATCGATGTAGTAGTGAATGCACTTGTATCTCATTTAAAAAGAATAAAGAGAATGTTAAACTAGGAAATTATGTTGAAGAGCTCTGAATTCCATTTTGCATCAGATCCCAGGAGAGTTTATCTACCCCTTAGCTTGTAATAGAGTTGCTACATTTTCAGATGATGAGCAACAGGAGTGAGCAAATCAGTTTATACAAATGCGAGTTAATGAACTGGCTCCATAAGCAGCAACAATCAGATGTTTGCTTTGGATTGCCAATTCACTCCATTTACCTAACAGCTTGGATACGTGAACTGGTGCACTACATGACCAAATGTTTGTGGACATGACCATCACACCTACCCGTAATGCCTCGTTCACAAGATCGGATTGTTGGCCAACAAAACCGTGGGCTTTTGTCCGAAGGTAGTTGGCTCAAACATGTCTTGGTCAACAATCACAAACGTAGTGACATACTAGATGTATGTAGCGGTCACACTTTACTAAGTGTGCGCTATCAGTACAAATTTAGTTTTTCTCAGAGCTGTAATGGAGTTCTGGGGGTTAATGGTACAGGATTTACTTTGGCATCAGTCTGGCTGGGCTGTAATAAGGTTCTGCCTGGTCATGGGTGCAGTGAGGCACCCATGACAGGCCGAGAACCAGGCCTGGTTGGACGTGTTATGTACCAATCTTTCCCAGAGCCAATCAGTGGGCGCGTCTGGCCCCGCTGCGTAGTCTGGGAAGGGGCATTTAAGGTGCTGAAGTCACATGTTCAGGGTTCGGCTGCTGCTTTGATTCCTGGTTCCGGTCCTGGGCAGCCCTGCGAGGGGTCCCAGGCACAGGAGTGTCTGCCGTCCCACAAGCATGGTCAATCCGACCAGCCCCAGAGGCCCTTACGCTCTGGGGCAAGGATCCGTCTTTTCCCGAGTCTCGGAACTGGCTAGTCCGAGGCCCAGTAAATGAAGGAGGATTCAAAGGCGTCCCGGTGTGCTCTCAGTATTGGAGGGACATGGCAACTCATACAAGTGACCAGGGGAGGACTCTTCGGAGGAGGGCCAACAAGCTGGCAGCTCAGTAAGAGCCTGGGAGCTGAGTTGTATGGACACTAGAGAATCCACACTTCCACAGTATCGCCAGGAAGGCTGAGAGATTCAGGTACAGTTTTTCCTTAGAGGGCCTGAAAAATTGAGAACTTTCAATTTTCTTAAACATTTCAGAACTGCGCTATAGCTGAAAGACGGCTACAGTGCAGCTCTCTCATTCCTCGAGGGCTTCCATGGATGTCCTCTCAGAACCATGCCCCCTGCGGGGGGGGCGCATGCGGGCACTCTGTGATCGCTGTGTCTTTCGGATCACAGATCACATCTAAACAAACTTGCCGGTTATCGGCATTCCTTTTGTCAACATGCTGTCACAGCATAAGAAGAGGAGAGTCGGTAACTGGCAAGTGTGACAGGGGACATGTACACAGTTAATTAGTGCCGCTTCATCAGTGTCAACTCATCAGTTTTGCCTATAATTGCCCATCAGTGCCGCCTATCAGTGCCCATCAGTGCTGCCTACCAGTGCCCACCAATCAGTGCCCACCTGTGCCTCCTATAAATGCCCGATGGAAAATGTCCGATGGAGCCTACACACGGACAAAATGTCCGATGCAAAATGTCCGATGGAGCCTACACACGGACAAAATGTCCGATGCAAAATGTCCGATGGAGCCTACACACGGACAAAATGTCCGATGGAGCCTACACACGGTCCAACAAGCTCCGTTGGAAAATCCTATCGTGTGTACGGGGCAATACATAGTTTTTTTTTTCTTTCTAACTGCTACTTTTGTTTCAAATTTCATTTTTGCAACACGTGAGTTTAAACTGAGGTTCTAATCAGAATTTGAAAACTTCACTCGTCACTTTTGATGATGAGAAAGCGTCGCCTCCATTAGCCGCGCGCACTGCATTAGTAAGGTCACCGGCGTCCCTTGCAGAAGTTTAAATTATGGGGCCTTTATCTTAACACTGTATCAGCTGCTAAAACCTGGCAGGAATTCACAAGAATGTGTAATCGATAAACTGCTGGGCTACGGTTTCCTCATTATTTCATCTATTTATAGAAAATTAAAAAGGTGCCAACATGCTTATCAACATGATAAACATCTTTGCCTGACTCCCACGGCACTCCGACCAAGGAAGGAAAGTTAAACTAACCCCTAATAAACAAGATACATCAGCGATAAACCTGCCCTGGAAAAAAATAAAATAAAATAAAAAATCAATGGGGGATGCGTGCCAGCAAGTTGCAATGAGAAATACGGAAGGGTTGATGGGTGGAGAGAGGATAAATTAGAAAGGCTGAATTATCTGGAAGGTACACTACATTACATCACTGAAAACAATGCTTAGGTTACAGAAGGGATTATTGAAAAGACACAACGAGCTGTAACCTTGAAAGGCAAAGTGAGCGGCAGCGTACTTAACAGCCTAATGTACGAGAGATCACTTCACCTCTCTGGAGAGTCTTAATGTCTGAGAGGTGGGAAAGAAAGACGTCTCTCACTTACTGGTGATAGCCGCAGTCTGTCTTAAAGGAGAATTTAGCTTTCAAATGGTGGGAAAACTGCCAGGTGTTTTTTTCACCTTAATGCATCCTACGGTTTACAACCCCTTTAAAAAAAAAAAATATACAGTATACATAGGTTTTCACAAAGTGTGAACTTAAGTGGTTGTTTAACCGCTAGAGATCTGCGCTATAGCGGAATGACGGCTACAGCGCGGACCTGCTTTGCCGGGACTACGTCTATTGACGTAGTCCCCGTGCACGAGCAGCCTGTGCGCCCCCTGAAGGGCGCGCGTGGCGCGCTCTGTGATCAGCGAGTCTGTGAGACTCGCTGGATCACAGATCCGAGTAAGGGGTTGATCCCGACCCCTTACCACGTGATCAGCTGTCAGCCAATGACAGCTGATCATGTGATGACAACACAGCCAGTAATCGGCTATTTTTCCGGCTGCAGTGAGAGGAACATCAGTTCCGATCACTGCAATGTGCCCCAGCTTATCAGTGCCCACCTGTGCCCCCTACAAGTGCCGCCTACCAGTGCCCACAAGCGCCACATGTCAGTGCCAACCAGCAACACCTGTCAGTGCCCACAGTGTCATCTGTCAGTGCCCACAGTGCCATCTGTCAGTGCCCACCGTGCCACCTATCAGTGCCCACAATCAGTGCCTGAACAGTGCTGCACATCAGTGCCACCTATCAGTGCCCATCAGTGTCACCTACCAGTGCCAATGAGTGACCATCAGCACCACCTATCAGTGCCCATCAGTGCCACCTATCAGTGCCATCTATCAGTGCCCATCAGTGCCCATCAGTGCCATCTATCAGTGGTACCTATCAGTGCCCATCCATGCCACCCATCCTTGCCACCCATCCCTGCCACCCATCAGGGCCCATCAGTGCCATCTTATCAGTGGCCATCAGTGCCGCCTTATCTGTGCCCATCAGTACCGACTTATCTGACTTCATCAGTGCCACCTTATCTGTGACTATCAGTGCCGCCTTACCCCTTAGGCCCCTTTCACACTGAGGCGCTTTGCAGGCGCTAAAGCTCTAAAAATAGCGCCTGCAAAGCGCCTTCAAACAGCCGCTGCTGTCTCTCCAGTCTGTGAGACTCGCTGGATCACAGATCCGAGTAAGGGGTCGATCCCGACCCCTTACCACGTGATCAGCTGTCAGCCAATGACAGCTGATCATGTGATGACAACACAGCCGGTAATCGGCTGTTTTTCCAGCTGCAGTGAGGGGGACATCAGTTCCGATCACTGCAATGTGCCCCAGCTTATCAGTGTCCACCTGTTCCCCCTACAAGTGCCGCCTACCAGTGCCCACAAGCGCCACATGTCAGTGCCCACCAGCGCCACCTGTCAGTGCCCACAGTGTCATCTTTCAGTGCCCACAGTGCCACCTGTCAGTGCCCACAGTGCCACCTATCAGTGCCCACAATCAGTGCCTGAACAGTGCTGCACATCAGTGCCACCTACCAGTGCCAATCAGTGCCCATCAGTGCCACCTATCAGTGCCCATCAGTGCCACCTATCAGTGCCATCTATCAGTGCCCATCAGTGCCCATCAGTGCCATCTATCAGTGGTACCTATCAGTGCCCATCCATGCCACCCATCCTTGCCACCCATCCCTGCCACCCATCAGGGCCCATCAGTGCCATCTTATCAGTGGCCATCAGTGCCGCCTTATCTGTGCCCATCAGTACCGACTTATCTGACTTCATCAGTGCCACCTTATCTGTGACTATCAGTGCCGCCTTACCCCTTAGGCCCCTTTCACACTGAGGCGCTTTGCAGGCGCTAAAGCTCTAAAAATAGCGCCTGCAAAGCGCCTTCAAACAGCCGCTGCTGTCTCTCCAGTCTGTGAGACTCGCTGGATCACAGATCCGAGTAAGGGGTCGATCCCGACCCCTTACCACGTGATCAGCTGTCAGCCAATGACAGCTGATCATGTGATGACAACACAGCCGGTAATCGGCTGTTTTTCCAGCTGCAGTGAGGGGGACATCAGTTCCGATCACTGCAATGTGCCCCAGCTTATCAGTGCCCACCTGTTCCCCCTACAAGTGCCGCCTACCAGTGCCCACAAGCGCCACATGTCAGTGCCCACCAGCACCACCTGTCAGTGCCCACAGTGTCATCTTTCAGTGCCCACAGTGCCACCTGTCAGTGCCCACAGTGCCACCTATCAGTGCCCACAATCAGTGCCTGAACAGTGCTGCACATCAGTGCCACCTACCAGTGCCAATCAGTGCCCATCAGTGCCACCTATCAGTGCCCATCAGTGCCACCTATCAGTGCCATCTATCAGTGCCCATCAGTGCCCATCAGTGCCATCTATCAGTGGTACCTATCAGTGCCCATCCATGCCACCCATCCTTGCCACCCATCCCTGCCACCCATCAGGGCCCATCAGTGCCATCTTATCAGTGGCCATCAGTGCCGCCTTATCTGTGCCCATCAGTACCGACTTATCTGACTTCATCAGTGCCACCTTATCTGTGACTATCAGTGCCGCCTTACCCCTTAGGCCCCTTTCACACTGAGGCGCTTTGCAGGCGCTAAAGCTCTAAAAATAGCGCCTGCAAAGCGCCTTCAAACAGCCGCTGCTGTCTCTCCAGTCTGTGAGACTCGCTGGATCACAGATCCGAGTAAGGGGTCGATCCCGACCCCTTACCACGTGATCAGCTGTCAGCCAATGACAGCTGATCATGTGATGACAACACAGCCGGTAATCGGCTGTTTTTCCAGCTGCAGTGAGGGGGACATCAGTTCCGATCACTGCAATGTGCCCCAGCTTATCAGTGCCCACCTGTTCCCCCTACAAGTGCCGCCTACCAGTGCCCACAAGCGCCACATGTCAGTGCCCACCAGCGCCACCTGTCAGTGCCCACAGTGTCATCTTTCAGTGCCCACAGTGCCACCTGTCAGTGCCCACAGTGCCACCTATCAGTGCCCACAATCAGTGCCTGAACAGTGCTGCACATCAGTGCCACCTACCAGTGCCAATCAGTGCCCATCAGTGCCACCTATCAGTGCCCATCAGTGCCACCTATCAGTGCCATCTATCAGTGCCCATCAGTGCCCATCAGTGCCATCTATCAGTGGTACCTATCAGTGCCCATCCATGCCACCCATCCTTGCCACCCATCCCTGCCACCCATCAGGGCCCATCAGTGCCATCTTATCAGTGGCCATCAGTGCCGACTTATCTGACTTCATCAGTGCCACCTTATCTGTGACTATCAGTGCCGCCTTACCCCTTAGGCCCCTTTCACACTGAGGCGCTTTGCAGGCGCTAAAGCTCTAAAAATAGCGCCTGCAAAGCGCCTTCAAACAGCCGCTGCTGTCTCTCCAGTGTGAAAGCCTGAGGGCTTTCACACTGAAGCGGTGCGCTTGCAGGACGCTGAAAAATGTCCTGCAAGCCGCATCTTTGGAGTGCTGTAGGAGCGGTGTATTTACCGCTCCTAAAGCACCCCTTCCCATTGAAAACAATGGGGCAGCGCTCCAAACCCGCCTGCAAAGCGCTGCTGCAAAGCGCCGGGCGGTTTTAACCCTTTTTTCGGCCGCTAGCGGGGGGTAAAACAGCTAGAGGCCGAAAAGCGCAACTAAAACTACGGTATAGCGCCGCTTTACCGCCAGCGCGCCCAGCGCCTCGGTGTGAAAGTAGCCTTAGAGATCAACAGTGAGTACATCGTCGACAGGGTGTGGGGCAAAAACAACACTTTTTAAAAACATTTTTACAGAAACCTTCAAATAGTTTAAAGCTTAGAAGTATTGTAAATACATGCAATAATTCATAGACGGTCTACCTGTTTTGCAGGAACCTCCACTTCTTCAGGACTGTGTATATGAATACATAGCATATTTATGTTATATACATGAAAAAAACTCCACTGTCCAGAGTGAAATAAATGGACTGGAGTGTATTTTCCTCTCTCTAAAGTGCAGATCATTCCACTTTAGGCCATCCATTCGTGATGATGTCATAAGCGTTGGCTCCGCCCTATGTGTTTCGTCACATATGACGTCCTTCCACATCTGTGATGAAACGCGTATTGTGAACCTGCCGTTTATGATGTCATCATGCGCTCTGGAGCCTGGGAGCGGCCTGTCTTCGCTCCGGGACCAGCTTTTTCATTGATATTGCCGCTGATTCTTTTATCTTTGTGAGTAACTTTACGATTTTTAAAGTTTGTATAAATGGTTTTACATAATATGGATTCCTTGTCTTTACTATAAGGGCAATGTGGAGCCTGGGAGAAAAACTACCTGAGACTGGAGTAGGAGGGTGGCTGTGCTGCACCACAGAGGATCCTTTGCACACAAGCTCTTATTGACTTCTCTCGGATTATTCCGGTAAGCATGCTTATGAAGCATGTGGTGAAGGAACACGGTGGTGTGGTTGCTTAAAGTGGGATTATCTGCACTTTAGTGAAAGTAGTAATAAGCTGCTTGGAAACAGGATTCTGTTTAAATTTATCACAAGAAAAGGGGCATTTTTATTTAAAATAATAAAGCTATTTGGTAATGTGGAATTGCACCCCACTGATTTAAGTGAAGCGTGAATTTTAAGGATGTGTCAATGTTAAGCTGTCATCACCAGCTGATAGTTCCATCAATCAATTCCAAAGGAAAAAAATAAAAAGCGGTGTAATTTACCCTCTTCTAAAATAAGGTAGATTTAGGTAAAATTCTTTCAAACTAAAACAGTGCTTTCTAGCATGTTAGAGGAACAGAATCGAAAAGTATGAAGAATGGTCAAGTGCCTGAAGAATTTCATCTTTTTTCCCCGAGGTCGCAAAATGTTTCATTGTTTCTTTCTTCTTTTCTTTGTAAAGTGACGGCTGTACAATAGCTGGAATTGGCCCTAATGCGTTCTCAAGGCAAATGTTTGATCCGTCCCATGAGCACAAGGCCCTTTGTGTGCAATAATAAAAGACCTTATTATTAGAGTGTCAAAAAAAAATGTACATTGTACGAACATTGTTCAGTTTTCAAGGCGATTTCTTATGTTCAAATTTTAAGGATGTAACTGCTTATTTGAGACGCAAAAAAAAAAAAAAAATATATATATATAAATATATATATATATATATATATATATATATACTATGTTACCAAAAGTATTGGGACGTCTGCCTTTACACACACATGAATTTAATGGCATCCCAGTCTTAGTCCGTAGGGTTCAATATTGAGTTGGCCCAACCTTTGCAGCTATAACAGCTTCAACTCTTCTGGGAAGGCCGTCCACAAGGTTTAGGAGTGTGTCTATGGGAATGTGACACACTCCTAAACCTTGAAAAGGCCTGGCTCGCAGTCTCCGCTCTTATTCATCCCAAAGGTGTTCTATCGGGTTGAGGTAAGGACCCTGCGCAGGCCGGACAAGTTCCTCCACCCCGAACTCGCTCATCCATGTCTTTATGGACCTTGCTTTGTGCACTGGTGTGCAGTCATGTTAGAACAGGAAGGGGCCATCCCCAAACTGTTCCCACATAGTTGGGAGCATAAAAATGTCCAAAATGTCTTGGTATGCTGACGCCTTAAGAGTTCCCTTCATTGGAACCAAGTGGCCAAACCAAACCCCACACCATAAATCCACCCTCCACCAAATGATTTGGACCAGTGCACAAAGCAAGGTCCATAAAGACATGGATGAGCAAGTTTGGGGTGGAGGAACATGACTGGCCTGTGCAGGGTCCTGACCCCAACCCGAACACCTTTGGGATGAATTAGAGCGGAGACTGCGAGCCAGGCCTTTTCAAGGTTTAGGAGTGTGTCACATTCCCATAGACACACTCCTAAACCTTGTGGACATCCTTCCCAGAAGAGTTGAAGCTGTTATATCTGCAAAGGGGAAGTCCTGACCTCAACCCAATAGAACACCTTTGAGATGAATGAGAGCAGAGACTGCGAGGCAGGCCTTCTCCTCCATCATCAGTGTCTGACTTCAAAAATGTGCTTCTGGAAGAATGGTCAAACATTTGACCACCATCTGGGCACACCACCCTAGGGATTGGCTGGGCCCTAATACATTTCAAGTCTGGGGATTTGAATCCTCCCACCCTAACCTCTAGAAGCTTCTTCTAGAGAAATAATCAAACAATCAAACAATCAATAATCAAATAATCCCAGCCTGCGAAACCCCGAATAGACTATACTAAACAATTACTGCTTATGTGACTAAGGCAGAAGCCAAGCACTAAATTAGCCTACAAACCCAGATATGATGGTGCTACAGGTGTGAGGGTCCGGTGTCTGTAGTATATTATATCTAATATATATATATATGCATACATATATATATATATATATATGTATGTTATATATATATATTTATTATATGTAGTGTTTTTATTTAGGCATTCTAAAGACAAGGTTATTCTAGGCAGACCGCTTTAGTAGCCGTTATCTAATTGCGCATATTAAAAGAGGGTTTGTTGGTCAAAGGACAAATGGCCAGACCAGAATTACTCCACATATGAAAGGGAACAGATAATGATTATCTTAATCTAATCAGTATTCACACATATCAAAGGGGGAATATGCAAGAATGTAAATTGGGGCAGCTTTATAATTACAACTATTCACAACGTGGGGTTGTCTCCGGTCACTCTGAAAGACCGGGGCAGATCAAAGCATTTAATGGAAACGCCTAATCAAATTGCTCAGACATTCAGTGTGTGTGTGTGGGGGGATATAACAGGACGTTCAATCTGTTTAGAAGTGTGTGTTCTTACGAAGGCACCCAAGAGTCACATGTCTCCATGGGGCTCTAAATATTACTAGCAATGTCGTGATATGAACTCTGTTGGATTTTTGTCATCTGTAAGACTGTTCTGTTTGGAAGTCAATAAAATTGTCTCTCTCTGGGAGAATCGGGTTTTGCTGCGGACAATACTTTTAATAACCATATAACCATCTACGAGGAAGGAACGATTATATATTAGATCACTACATTGGTGCCGTTCAAGCGACCAGAAGAGCATTTTCAGGACTTTGTATTAGAAATCGTGGTGATAACAATCCGTGAGTTGGACAGAAGTCTGATGGAGACCCAAGACCTGTGCTGTGACTCTAACGTCTGGTTGTGACATAAGAGAGTCTGATCTACAAAATCAAACAAGTTTGGAACTCCAGAATTATTCTCTGGAGACTGGAAACGAAGAAAAAGGACTGTATCGTGTACCAGAAGACCTGAGCTGGAAGCTGAAGGAGTAATTAATGCGGTGAGTAAAATATTTCTCTCTTTTTAAATTATTAATAATATAGTAAAAATGCTTACTCAGTGTGAAGCTAGTGTCAGTTCTGATAAAGTTAACAGATGGGTGTTAAAATGTATTAAGCGTCATGGCGGTCCTTATGAAGTGCCAGAAAAATATAAGCAGACATGGACTATGATGAATGAATTTTTAGAAAAAACTGTTTTTGAGAGCAAAATTTCAGAAAGTAAAAGAAAAGGTTGTATTGTACAGGGCTTGTTATCTTGCTGTTTAACAATGGAAAGTTCGTTGAAGGATAAGGTTGAGGAAATTACCCAGTTACAGAGTGCAGTTGATAATAGCAACAAGGTTTGTCAGAGGTTACAAAACCAATCAGAATCTGAGACTGTAAATTTAAAATTGCATGCAGTCACCATTGGGGAAGCTCTGCTTGAGAAGTCTAAACGTTGTAATGAATTATCAGAGGAAAATGAGAGATTGAAATTAAGAGTTATGGAATTAGAGAAGAGATCTCAGGAATGCAGATATGCATCGAATCGTGGATTCAGCAATCTGCAGCAAAATGCAAATACAAACATTCTATCAAATGAAACAGAACCTCATATTAAATCTGATAATTCATTGCCAGCCGCACCCACTGTGACCACCACAGTTTATAACAATAATAATAATGCAGGTGAAGTTCAGCTTGTAATGAAGCCTTTGAAACCAAAAGAATTAGATGCAATTCTTAAAGAAATAGGAATGATTCCCTGCCATGATTTAAACAGATTTTTAAAATGGTTTTGTGACTTGCAGAATGTCAGAGATATGTACAATCTCAACCCATCTGATTTAGACAGAGTTATGCAACATTCTATAGGAAATAGTCTTTGGGTGAGAATTAAGCAGATCTGTACTCAGCCAATGAGGACAAGGGACATATTGATGGAATTGTTATGTGTTTTGTATGGTGTACGTTCTGATGTTACTGTTCATGGGAAGATCAAACAAATGAAAAGCGAATCTCCCTACGAACTGTCAGGAAGGATAAAATCTATTATGGAAATATTGGTCAGTAATAATCTTGCATTTGAGCATGGTGGCTTGTTACATATGAGTATATTTCTACATGCTTTAAATGAAGAGATCAGACAAAATATTTTACTAGTTACCCCAAATCCTCATGATTTAAAAGACGTATTGTTGAAAGCAGACAATTTATGGAGAAAGTCAAATGAACAAGCTGTCAAGATTGATTTAGCCACATTGTTTAGGACAAATACTGAACATAAAGATCAAAAGATAATGTCTTATGATAACAATCAAAGAGGAGACACCAGGTCAAATATAGGTGATATTAATATGAAAAGCAGAGCTGACCAAAATCATAATAAAACGGTATCTAAGGCTTGGATACCATTTTCTCAGTTAAAACAGAAATATGACCACTTGAAGATTGAGTACGATAAAATGAAAATGGAACATAACACATTGCTGGGACAGCTAAACAGATTACATTATCCAGATCTGTTTTTGAATACAAATGACATTTCGCTAGCAGTGGGGGTGGTTTAGTTTCAACCTGGGGATGTGTAAATAGTCCTTTGTTTTGACTTCAAACAGTGTTTAAGGACCTTGCTAATTCGTTTTGTTGGAGAGTTTTTTGTCTTTCAGATATTGAAGATACTGCATCCGCATAGCATGTGAACTGCAAGCTGAAATTTCTGGCTAGTGGGGGAGAAACACTGAATAAACAATATCATGGACTCTCTCAATATTCATCAAGCAATTGACCTTTTTTTTTTTTTTTACTTTTTTACTTGGACAATGGACTTTTCCCTATATTTTTATTTTATTTTTTTTATTTTTCACCCTTTTCCATTTTTATTTTTATTTTTTTATTTTTTTATTTTATTATGTTTTATTTCTTGAACTTTATCTTAAACCCAGAGCGAAACATTTAAACCGAAAATAATTTTTCATGTTACATTACATGTTGCATATTACATATTGCATATTGATCAATATATTTGATATCTAAGGTGAGATGCTGCACAATGGCTTGGCATAGCATAAATTATAGTATGTTGGGTGGTTTTCCTAAATTTATAAGAGGGGTGAGTGAAGTTCATCACTCCAGTCATGATTTGAAACTTTGTTGAATCAGTCATTAATATTATTGACATATGGATGAAAAAAGACCTAACTTTACTGGCAAGATTTTCCACTGCTGCTTTGTCTGGATAGAAGATCTGATAAACGCTGATGTCAAGCTGATTCTATCTGAAAGTGGGGGATTATATATGGATTATATGGATATATGAATTATAGATTGGTATATAGATTGGTATACCATTCAGGTGGAATTATGGACTGAATGATTCAAGCAACTGCTCTATTAAGGATGGAAATGAGGAGTCGGCCTACAGCAAATTACAAAGTACAGCAATAGCAGTTTTTTTTCAGCCTTTTGAACTTGAAAGTGAATGCTGGTACATGGATGGTTCTTCTTACTATAAAGATGGAAGTAGAATTTCGGGATTTGCTGGTGTTTGTGCAAAAGCATCTTTAAGAAAATGAAAACCTTGAGCCTGGAGAGGAATCCTGGAGTTATGTGGATCGGAGCTCCCAGCACACCAAGTCTACTTTCAATGAGAGTTATGATGAAGTTGAAAATTGAAGAATGAACTGCGACATCCGATCGTTTTTGTGCAATATTCAAGATCTTGATGTGATATAATAAGGATGTTTACCGAATCCTTTTCCAGTCATGGTCTAAAGCTATATTATCTAATGACTGTTTCATGGGGATATTTTAGAGGCTGGTGAAGAGAGATGTAACCAGTTTCAACTTTATATATCATATGAGCCATTGTGAAGCATCCAATACCTCAAGTCGGTAATGCTATGTTTGTTGCTTGATTTATGGGTCAGTTCTAGTAGTTAGAACGACCCAAGTGGGGGTATATGTAGTATATTATATCTAATATATATATATATGCATACATATATATATATATATATGTATGTTATATATATATTTATTATATGTAGTGTTTTTATTTAGGCATTCTAAAGACAAGGTTATTCTAGGCAGACCGCTTTAGTAGCCGTTATCTAATTGCGCATATTAAAAGAGGGTTTGTTGGTCAAAGGACAAATGGCCAGACCAGAATTACTCCACATATGAAAGGGAACAGATAATGATTATCTTAATCTAATCAGTATTCACACATATCAAAGGGGGAATATGCAAGAATGTAAATTGGGGCAGCTTTATAATTACAACTATTCACAACGTGGGGTTGTCTCCGGTCACTCTGAAAGACCGGGGCAGATCAAAGCATTTAATGGAAACGCCTAATCAAATTGCTCAGACATTCAGTGTGTGTGGGGGGGATATAACAGGACGTTCAATCTGTTTAGAAGTGTGTGTTCTTACGAAGGCACCCAAGAGTCACATGTCTCCATGGGGCTCTAAATATTACTAGCAATGTCGTGATATGAACTCTGTTGGATTTTTGTCATCTGTAAGACTGTTCTGTTTGGAAGTCAATAAAATTGTCTCTCTCTGGGAGAATCGGGTTTTGCTGCGGACAATACTTTTAATAACCATATAACCATCTACGAGGAAGGAACGATTATAGATTAGATCACTACAGTGTCCACCTGTTCTCTTGAACACAAATGTCAAACACAAGGCCATGGGTGAAATCCGGGTATGTATGTGGCCCTTGCAGCTCTCCTCCAGCTGCAGCATCCCCCCTGTCTCCAACCCCACCTTGTTTTAGCAGTTGGCAGCAGGGAGGAGGACAAAACTCCTCCACCATATCCTGAACTTCTCTGTGAAACTGCAGTGAGGCTCGTCACTGCCCCCCCCATCTCAGCAGCCGATATGAGGGCAGAACTCTTCCTATAGATCCTGCACTCTCTGTGCAGCTTCGGCACCCCCCTGTCTCCGTCTCTCCTGGTCTTAGCATTCAGCAGACTCCAGCAGCAGACTCCAGCCCTCTTGTTGACTTCTTGCCCTCCTCCAGATCCTTCACCTTCGGCTTCCTAGCTCTCCTGCTTCTTCCCAGTAGCAGCACAAAGATTATATTTACACACGGTCGGATATTCCGACAGGAAATGTTCAATGGGAGCTTGTAGTCGGAAATTCCGACCGTGGGTAGGCTCCATCTGACATTTTGTGGTATTCCCCTCACTCTGATGTTCTGCCTGCGTCCTCTGTTATCTAAGTCCTCTAAATGCCTATTAATGAGGATTATGTGACGAAAAAATAGTGTAGCGCTGAATGGTGGAGTATAAGTGTGTGAATACAATTACACATATAAAATAAGTGACAATGCACAATAAATAAATATAAAATGAAGTAAAAAATGTGAACTTTAAAATATAGAGTCCAAGATCAGGCTCAAATAAGATGGATTTTAGTCCAAAATATCGAAAGAAGTCCAAATGGGATGGTCCGTATAAATATGGGAAATGAGTGGAACACTTTTCTTATGGAGTGGCCCAAGGAATGTGGCTGTGAAGCGGTAGGTATGGTACGAATAAACAGGTGCCTGTGGGTACATCAACGTTCACTGGTAAAATAGAAGTTGGGTACTCTTACCGGATAGGTTGGACACACATGTCATACGACAGTGGGTCAATAGGGCTTGATAACCGGATGAGGCCAGGTCAGGTCAGGCCTATAGGAGAGTGGTCGGATGGGTCCTGTTCGGTCCTATTCTATCCGACTCCGAACCCCAAGGGGCGAATTCCAAATGGTGAATCCTGGTGTTACCGCTTGTAGACTCTGAATAGGTGGGTGCTCCGACCCGGGGTGTATCCAAGGAAGCAGCGAAAGTGGGGGCCTCGTGATGTGAGTATGGAATAAAAAGATAAAAAAGAGGCCCTGGATGGTGCAGATCAAAACAAACCAGTTGGTTTATTGGGGTGGTCAGATATTATGATAAATATATAACACAAGAATTAAAAAAGTGATCACAAAAATAAAAGCAATGTGGGGTACAGAGTATGCTGGGTAGAGGTTGCGCTCAGTGAGGACTCCATGTCGGCCTCAGAAGATATGGTAAGAGACTCATGCCGCGTACACATGGTCGGAATTCTCGTCGGAAAAAGCTCTGATGGTTTTCCCATTGGAATTCCGACGGAATTTCGCTCAAACTGACTTGCCTACACACGGTCACACCAAATTCCGACGGTCAATAACATCGCAGCATAAAACACGTTCGACAGCACTATTAAAGGGAAGTTTAATACTTCTGAGCATGCGTCAAATTGTTTCCGAGCATGCGTCGGAATTTTGCATACACACCATCGGAAAATCCGATAGAAAGGTTTTCCGTCGGAAAAAATTAAGAACAGGTTCTTAATCCAAAGTCCGTCGGAAATTCCATTTAGAAAAAGACCGATAGGCATACACACGGTCGGAAAATCCGATGAGAAGCTCCCATCGGACTGTTTCTATCGGAAATTCCGACCGTGTGTACGTGGCATCAGAACACTCCATCAGACATTTTCTGTTGGAATTTCAGACAAACAAAATTTGAAACCTGGATCTCAAATTTTCTGACAACAAAATCCGTTGCCGTAAATTCCGATCGTGTGTACACAATTCCGATGCCCAAAGTTCCACGCATGCTTGGAATCAAGCAGAAGAGCAGCACTGGCTATAGAACTTCTTTCTCTCGGCTCGTCGTACGTGTTGTACGTCACCGCATTCTTGACGTTCGGAATTTCCGACAAGATTTGTGTGACCGTGTGTATGCAAGACAAGTTCGAGCTAACATCCGTCAGGAAAAAAAAAAAACATGGATTTTGTTGTTGGAATGTGCGATCGTGTGTATGCGGCATTCTGGATACAACCGGTCCCTTGAGGGCCATATTGCTGATGTGGCCCACAATGAAATTGAGTTTGATAGCCCTGGTCTAAAACCACTGATTCTTCTGACACTTGGTTTTCACTGAAGGCATTTTTTCCTCCTAGGTTCAGTCTAAATTGTCCAGGTTTGTGAGTGGTTCACTTTAAAGGATGTGAGATTCATAAATGGTGTTAGTTCATCTTTTAATCAAGCGAATATCTGAAATCGAATAAAAGTTTGCTTGTCATCTTTGTCCTCTTAACAAGATAATTGTGGCAATGCATCGGCTGAATCCAGAAAAAAATAACGTCTTCCCTTCTCAACTAAAAGCCTCGGCGATTAACACTTTTCCTGCAATCTGACTTTTCTCCCTTATGAAATGGGGAATTAATGTTGCTTTCATTGTAATGGATTTCTTTTTATTTATAACCTATGAGTCTGTACATAAGGAGACGGGGATTTTTTTTAAATCAAACATGTTATTATTTTAACCGTGGCTATGAATCTCACTGCTCTAAGTGAATCTATAATTTTTCAAGTATAAAGACTAAATTGTCCAGCGTTACTGGTAATGTTTCAGATGTGCCTATTTGCTTATTAAATTTTACATGATAAAGTGACACTTTACTTTAGTTATGCCCAACTCCAGGAAAATTTGAAAATAAAATCCTTGTTTAGGTTTAGGAGGCCTTATGCCACGTACACACGGTCAGAATTTCAGATGAAAAGAGTCCGATGGGAGCTTTTCATCGGATTTTCCCACCGTGTGTATGCCCATCGGTCTTTTTCTGTCGGCATTTCCACAAGGTCCCCTGGACGGCTTGGGCTCCCAAGAAGTGGCTTAGATATCATCAACTGCCTCTCAAATGGACGGTTCCGGGAAGGAAAGGGTGACCCCAGGAAGTCGTACATCTATGGTGTCCTGCTACGATGAATGGAGTGGTAACCTCAGGATGGACTCCGACCAGGCCACGTCCCCAACGTGTTTCAGTCCGCCCTCCGGAGCTTAGTCATGGGGATCAAATGAGAGGAGCAGCGCTAGTAGAGATATTATTGCAGCCAGATTTTTCTTTTACATTTTTCAGACATTCCGCTTTAAAAAAAATAATAACAAATCCCCACA
Organism: Lithobates sylvaticus; assembly: GCA_028564925.1. Lineage (NCBI taxonomy): Eukaryota > Metazoa > Chordata > Amphibia > Anura > Ranidae > Lithobates > Lithobates sylvaticus. The sequence continues at coordinate 226,818,353 of CM053033.1, forward strand.
AAATAAACAATTTTCTACAATTGAGAAGCAAAAGAAAGACACTGTTTGTAAGGGGAAATTAAAAATCCTGGGCGATCTGCTGAGGCCAATAACTTCTTAAGCGATTCATTGAGGCGTGTGTTTTTCCAGACCATTGAAACTTTATTTGCCATGGACTCGGGAGAGCACTGAAACAGCAGAAAAGCGATGCGTGGGGATGTACGAACATACAACACAGGTAAGCCAGATGTTCCTCTCATAATTCACCTTCAACTTATATCAAGGGTGAAGGAAAACAGAGCGCCGCTTTTGTACAACATCCAACAAATAAGTTGGAACGCTCGTAAAAGAACTCGTTTGGAGGTATTGTGCCTTGTCCTGTGGCAAGCTCTCAGCCATTTGCCCTCTTCCGATTCATTTTGTTAGCTAGGCAAAAAAAAACTTTTAATGCAAACCTCGTTTGACCTAGTTTGGCACATCGTTACGCTGCATTTGCTTTTCCTTAAAATCCCTGTTAGGTTGTAAATATAAATGTTTTGCTACTTTGCCGTGCACTAATATATTATCATGTTTAATTGAATTATCTCGTTATGAAGAATTTCAGATGGGCAAAGTAATAAGAACCGTTAAAGGGGGAGTACTGACTTTTTTTTTTTTTGCAATATTAAGGAGATTTAAGGCAAGGCTGACCAGACCTGCTCCCCCTCATGCACAGAAGGGGGGGTAATACTCCAGCACTCAAACACACAACAGAGATGGGAGAGCGGTGCATGGAGTCCCCAGCAGCAGAATACAGCACAGTCCCAAAACGGGACACCCATCCAACGTCACAGACCCGCACCAAACCCTATACAGGTACCAAGAGACCCCCATGAACCCTCACCCTTCACGTGGCAGGCCTGCCTTCAAGCTATGCCGACAAAGGAGGACTTTAAACAATTAATAGAAGATGTTAAAACTACATGCAGAGCAGAAATCCAGGCACTCCAAACTAATTTCAACACCTGGCGGACAGGGTAGAAATGGCGGAGGAGGAGATACAAGAAACTAAACAGGCAGTGCACCGTACGCAATTGCAAGGCGCAGACCACCGAATACTCCTGAGAGATATGCAACGGCATGTCGAGGACCTCGACAATAGGGGGCGCAGGAATAATATCCGCGTCAGAGGACTCCCAGAATCTGAAGGTCCTGAGAACCTGCACGAAATCCTACAAAACCTGTTTAACGACCTACTGGGTGACCCCCCAGACGCCCCTATAGAAATGGACAGAGCTCACCGGGCCCTACGCCCCAAAGGGATGACCACCAAACCACGGGACGTAATCTGCAGAGTCAACTCATACCCGCTAAAGGAGGAGGTGATGCGCAAGGCTCGGATGGCCCGCAAAGTGGTCTTCGAAAACACACAGATTCAGCTCTATCCAGATCTCTCCTGGATCACCCTGCGCAAGTCCGCGATATTGCGATACCCAGAGGACTTAGAAGCCTTCTGCAACACTTTGGAACTCCCGGTTCCCCGTTTGCAAGAGTGGGATTTGGTGGCCACCCCACCCCCACCACCCTCAACATGGCAGAAGCTTCTTCCAGCCAAGCGTTCCAGAGCTCCAGGCACACCGCATAAAGCTCCTAAGCCTAAGAAGACCTGAGGAGAACAGGTTCCCCATACCTGTCTCTCCCAGCCAGGGACCCTGTACCTAATGGACTGCCTGCCAATAGAAATTGATGCACCCCTTTACCCCCCACATCCCCATAGACACCAGCTACCTAGCTTTTTGCATAGTTTATACGCAACCGGCACTTCTTGTGCCTTCCGATCACTCACCTCCCCCCCCCCTACCCCACTGATTGGTCTCCCTGAAGTTCCTCAGCTCTTCTGCAAATAGAGTACAGTACAGGACATCCCTTGAAGCTCTCAAGTATTGTACTAACTTAATCTCTCCCCCCTCTTTTTCTTTCAACTGCCCCACTTACGTCCCTCCCTCGCCCCCCCACCTCGACCTTTCCGGTCACAGTGAAAATATCCATATCATTGGCGGAAGGTAAATGTCTTTAAATGTAACATGGGTTAAACTCTAACAGAGAGACGTCTGCTTTTGCTTACTCTACAAGGCGTCGAGGACTTTAAACAGCTTAATAGGGAGATGTTCATTAAAACTAATCAGAGCAGAATCCAGGCCATCCAAATAAATTTCAAAACCTGGAGGCCAGTGGTAGAAAGAAATGGCGGAGGGACAAACAGTGCAGATCTCTCCTGGATCACCTGCAGAAGCGCACGGGCTCTACAGCCCCTCCTCTCGGATGGCCCGCTTCTTGCAGGAAAAGAATATTATCTACAGATGGGGCAGATGGGGTTTCCATTTAGCCTGACAGCACGCAGAGAAGGGCAGTCCGCGATATTGCGATACCCAGAGGACTTAGAAGCCTTCTGCAACACTTTGGAACTCCCGGTTCCCGTTTGCAAGAGTGGGATTTGGTGGCCACCCCACCCCCACCACCTCAACATGGCAGAAGCTTCTTCCAGCCAAGCGTTCCAGAGCTCCAGGCACACCGCATAAAGCTCCTAAGCCCAAGAAGACCTGAGGAGAACAGGTTCCCCATACCTGTCTCTCCCAGCCAGGGACCCTGTACCTAATGGACTGCCTGCCAATAGAAATTGATGCACCCCTTTACCCCCCCACATCCCCATTGACACTAGCTACCTAGTTTTTGCATAGTTTATACAAACCGGGCACTTCATTGTTATGAAGTCATGAGAGAGGTTTGCCTTCCGATCACTCGGCCCCCCTAGCAGACCACCCTGATGGTCTCCCTGAAGTTCCTCAGCTCTTCTGCAAATAGAGTACTACAAGCTAGTACGATAATGACTCAGTGCTTCCCTACGTCCAGCCGACCAGTTGTTTTCACGGCTGACCGACTGGACTTATTGGAACTCACCCTCCCCTGTTTTGGGCAGGACCTACATAGTCTGAATGTAATACTTGAAGCTCTCAATGTATGTTGTACTAACTGTATTCTCTCCCCCCTCTTTTTCTTTCCAACTGCTCCCACTACGATCCCTCCCACGCCCCCCTCACCTCGACCTGATCTCCGGTCACCTAATCAAGTCCATCCCTGGCTCGCGGCAATCCCTACAACCCGGAAATGCAACCACCCAGCGACAGGATCAGATAAGTATCTATTTTTTTGCACATATCCGATATCATGGCGAAGGTAATGTCTTTAAATGTACATGGGTTAAACTCTAACAGGAAGAGACGTCTGGCTTTGACAGAATTCCGGCACTCTAAGGCGGATATAATTATGATACAGGAGACTCACTTTAATAAAGGGGACTCCTTTGCGTTCGCCTCCAGAAGCTATCCCCAGGTGTATCAGGCATTCAACCCCCGCAAGCGAGCAGGCGTAGCCATCCTATTTAAGAAGGGAACTCCCTTCCAATGCATGGAGTCTTATGTGGACCCGAGAGGGCACTTCATAATACTCCGAGGCAAATGGCAAGATCAAGCGATTACACTATGCAACCTCTATGCCCCCAATACCCACCAAATACACTTTCTCACTAAGGTCTTCGCGCGAGTATACCGAACCCCCAGCGAAAACTTGATAGTGGAGGGGACTTTAACATGGCCCTCTCCTCGGTACATGACCGCCACACGGTGGGACCCCGCAGCACACACATCAGAGCGACTAGGGATGCTAAACTATTTAGGCAAATCACTAGACGATACGCCCTGTTCGACGCCTGGCGGGCATTGCACCCCGGGGAGAGACAGTACACGTTTTATTCAGCACCCCATCACACCCACACCCGAATTGATTACTTATTTGTGAACAGTACCACGCTCAGAGTTATGGAAAATGCACAGATCCTCCCGATCTCTTGGTCGGACCATGCACCTGTAACAATCTCCTTAAAGCTGGGCACCCCCAATCACAAACCATACAATTGGCAGTTGAATACCTTCCTAACACAACATCTCCCGTCCAAGACAGAATTAGATTCTACTCTAAAACTCTACTTCCTGGAGAATGACACCCCGGAAATCTCCATTCCCACGTTGTGGGAAGCCCACAAGGCGGTTCTACGCGGTCGATGCATAGCTCTGGCATCGGCCATGAAGAAAGACGCCATAGCCACCAAAAAGAAGGCGGAGGGGGAACTTAGGTCCCTAGAAAAGAAACTGCAGTCCGCCCCCTCCATACCCCTCCTTAGGAAGATTGTATGTCTCCGCACGACGCTCAAAGACCTGGCGATTGGACAGGTTGAAAAAGCACTGAGGAGACTGAAACAACTCTACTATGACAAGGGGAACAAGGCTCACTCCCTACTAGCCCGCAAACTAGCTGAAAGGTCGAACATGAACACCCCACACCAAATAAAAGATAAGGAAGGACACTTGGTATCCCATCCCCAGCAGGTGGCTCAAACCTTTGCAGAATTCTATACTACACTCTATAACAACCCAGAGATACCCCACAATCCTTCCTCCCCTGAACTAACTGACCAAATGTCTCAGTACCTTGCTAGGAGCGGAATCCCGAGACTTCAACCCTCAGACCTCCTCTCCCTTAATGCACCCATCCTGGAAGAGGAACTCTCAGAGGTGATTAAATCCCTACCCACTCGAAAATCCCCGGGCCCCGACGGGCTCCCCTACGAATATTACAAGACCTTCATGCCCATCCTATTGCCCCATATGTGTAAACTTTTTAACGCCTTCCTCCAACAGACCCCTATCCCCACAGACATGCAACGATCATTCCTCACATTAATTCCAAAGCCGGACAAAGACCCTTCCATCTGTGCCAGTTACAGGCCCATAGCGCTCCTAAACTCTGACCTCAAAGTCTTCACGAAACTCTTATCACTACGCCTAAACCTGATACTGCCATCCCTGATACACAAGGACCAGGTGGGCTTTGTCCCCCTTCGACAGGCGGGTGACAACACAAGAAGGGTCATAGACTTGATCGAGGTGGCGAACAGGGAGAGCCGCGCGTCCTTGGTTTTAAGCCTGGACGCGGAAAAGGCGTTTGATCGCCTTGGATGGCCCTTCCTGTCCGCCACCCTACATTACATGGGGTTCCGGGGACCCTTCATGCAAGCAATCCAACACATCTACACTAACCCCACTTCCCAAGTTAAAACACCCTTCGCCCTCTCCTCAGCCTTTCCAATAGCGAATGGCACTCGCCAGGGATGCCCACTCTCCCCACTGTTGTTTGCACTGTGCGTTGAACCCCTGGCGGCATCCATCCGCGCAAACCCCAACATTAGAGGGATACCAGTCAGAGGAAGGGAATTCAAGCTAGCACTATTTGCGGATGACATCATCCTTACCCTCACACAACCCATGATATCCCTTCCCAATCTCCAGGTTGAACTGGACATGTATAGAACCCTCTCGGGTTACAAAATTAACCCGAGTAAGTCAGAGGCTCTTCCGCTCAACATGTCAGATGCTGACACGCAGAGCATACGCCAAAACTACCCATACCATGTTAAAACCACGGCCCTGAAATACCTGGGAGTGTACCTCACCCCGAACTACTCATCCCTGTACCAGGCTAATTATCCCCCGCTATTTAAACATATCCGCGACCTACTGCAAAAATGGAAACCACACCACATTTCGCTACTAGGTAGGGTTGCGACGATAAAGATGACCATCCTCCCCAAACTTCTTTACCTATTCCAGACACTGCCTATCCCAGTCCCATACACGCAGTTACGGAAACTCCAAGCAGATCTGATACGCTTTGTCTGGAATTACAAAAAACACAGGATCCCCCGATCAGTGCTAGTGGCCTCCCGCCGAGACGGCGGCCTGGCATTCCCCGACTTGGTGAAGTATTACCAAGCAACCCAACTACGAGCCATTACTTCCTGGTTCCCCCAAAGGGCATACAACAAATGGACAGAAATCGAAAAGATATGGTTGGCACCTGCACACCCGAATAGCCTACTCTGGGGCGCGACGGTAGAAGTGAACTCGGAGAGACTCCTGGGGTCAATGACCTTACTTAGATCATTATGGCGCAAACTCGCCAACCCCTATCAGCTCTGCTCAGAGAAATCACTAATGACTTCCTTTTTATATAACCCAGCACTCCCGGATGGTCTTACACGCCAGATGTCTCTTCCTTGGGCAGAAAAAAACCTCTTTCACTTCGGTCATTTGGTTGACCCCAGAACACGTAAATTGCACTCATTTGCCCAGCTTCAAACGAAATATGACTTACCTCGCCAGGTATTCTATGGCTATCTGCAAATTAGGCACTTCGCTCAATCATTCGCCCCGGACCTCCAGTTCTCGGCACCCTCCCCCTTTGAGAGCATCATATTGGAGGGATCTGCACGTCGCGGCCTGATATCAGATATCTACCGACTGCTTAACCTCTATTCAATCCCCGAACGGGGTAAACATGCGTACATGCTCCGCTGGGAGAGGGTCCTAGGAGAAGAGATACCAGAAGCCACATGGCAGGCGATATGGTCCCAAGCAGCTAAAAGCTCGTACTGCACCTTATATAAGGAAAACGCATACAAGATTATGTATTTCTGGTACCAGACACCCGACATCCTCCACGCCATTTACCCGTCCTGCTCTGACCGCTGCTGGCGATGTCAGAAAGACAGGGGTACTCTTTTCCACATATACTGGGACTGCCCCAAGATAGTGCCATTCTGGACAGAGACCCAGTCACTACTGTCCCGCCTCTTAGGGGTACAGATTCCCATGTCCCCGAAACTATTTCTACTGGGAGTCTCCCAACTACGCATCCCCAAACCGTCCAAGAAACTCCTAAGTCATGTCATCACTGCAGCACGGTGCCTGATAGCCCTGCACTGGAAACGACTGACCCCCCCCTCACAGGAGGATCTATACGCTAGAATCAAAGACGTAGAGATCATGGAAAAAAATGACAGCTAGACTATATGACAGACTGGACGCGCACACTAGGGTCTGGGAGGAATGGCATCGCCATGAAGATCCGCCGTGAGCCGGGGCTGGAACTCCGATCTCCACCCTCCACCCCCCTACCCTCTTTTTCCCCCTTTTCCATCTCCCCCTTTTCTTTAACCTATAAAACTGGCACCTTCTTACTGCTACTATTGAGTATGGCCTCTCACAGGTCACCGACAATAAGTGTATCTTATATGAGAGCAGGAAAGTTACATAGGAATCAGACCATGAGTTTCTACTACAAAGAATGTTATCTGTTACCCCTGTCTGTATACTGGCCATACTATGGTCCTAATGCTTCTGATATGACACAATGTACAGACTTTGTTCGACTGTTGTATGTCAATTTTGATTTAATAAAAAGTTATTTGAAAAAAAAAAAAATAAAAAAAATAAAAGTATACAGTATCTAATAAAGTGTTGTGTGGTGTTGCAAAACAAAATATACATCACGTCCGGAAGGCCACCAACGAGAGGCAAATGCTCACAGGCCACTAAAAGAGGGCAAGCGGTCTCTGTGTCTACAGTCAACAGTGCTGGTCGTGGACATGGTGCATCCTCTGCAGGTGGCCGTGGGGCACGCGTGTCCTTTTTTTCTGCTGCTGGCCGTGTTATTGAGCCAGAACATGCAGAAGAGTTGGTGGAGTGGATAACAAAGCCGTCCTCATCCTCCTCATCCTCTGTCACCCAGGCTCAGAATAGTTTGCCTTCCAATGCAGCTGCCAAAGAGGTCGATTTCACTGGCTCCTTGTCCACAGTAACTCCTTCCGTAGCTCCACCATCATGCATGGAGGAGTTCCCAGAACTAAATGACCACAGTGTCGGGTACATGCTGCTGGAGGATGCGCATCAAATTGAAAGCTCTGATGTTGGTTCCCAGGTTGAGGAAGGGAGTAACGTGGGCCTAGAGAGGAGGTGCCCAAGAAGGACAAGAAACTGGCAGTCACGTTCCCCCAGCTGCAGCATACTGCCAAGTTTGCTCCAGTGACGAGAAGGGAGAGAAAGGTGAGGTCACTGACTCTACTTGGGTGCCTGACGTAAGTGAGGAGGAGGAGGCACAACTCCAATTGGTATTTAAAACTTTTTTTTTGCATTTATACATGTCCCCTTGGGCAGGACCCGGGTCCCCAAACACTTGCATATAAGCCTTTAACATGAGCACTTTTGATTTTTCACATTCGTGCCCCATAGGCTTTAACTGTGTTTGTGTGTTCGAACAAATTTTTTGCATGTTCTGCTGCGAACCGAACCGGTGGGTGTTCGGCTCATCCCTAATTAGCATTGCCCACATAAAAGATGCCCACAAGGTCAGTCAGGGCCGCACCATCCAATAGGGCAGCTGCTCCCTTATGACACCTACAGAGCAGAGACCTCAAAGGAACCTGAGTTCCCCTTGACCTCTATCCTCTCTGCACGGTGGCCACCAAACAGCACCACCCTTGCAGAGAGGCCAAACTATACCTGCCTACAACCTCATCTTTTGTATTTTTTTACTTAAATTATTGCATTTTTGTGCCGTAATATAACTATTGTATTTTTTTACTGAAATTCTGATTTTCATAAACTCTTCGCTAATATTATGTGACATCCAAAATTGGAACTAGCAGTATTTTGCTCCCCACCTGGTCTCATATAACCTTTGTGGGTTTTAACTAATCTTCAGGCCTAAATATGTCAAAAATGTGTCAAAAATCTTTCTGGGTTTTTCTTTTTCTTTTTTTTATATATTTAATTATGGTTATTAATGCTTAATCCCCAATGTATACTTGTAATTTAATCATATTACTTTTTATGGTAACCTACAGTGGTGTGAAAAAGTGTTTGCCCCCTTCCTCATTTCCTGTTCCTTTGCATGTTTGTCACACTTAAGTGTTTCGGAACATCAAACCAATTTAAACAATAGGACAACACAAGTAAACACAAAATGCAATTTGTAAATGAAGGTGTTTATTATTAAAGGTGAAAAAAAATCCAAACCATCATGGCCCTGTGTGAAAAAGTGATTGCCCCCCTTGTTAAAACATACTATAACTGTGGTTGTCCACACCTGAGTTCAATTTCTCTAGCCACACCCAGGCCTGATTATTGCCACACCTGTTCACAATCAAGGCATCACTTAAATAGGAGCTGCTTGACACAGTAAGGTCCACCAGAAGATCCTTAAAAGCTACACATCATGCCGAGACCCAAAGAAATTCAGGAACAATTGAGAAAGAAAGTAATTGAGATCTATCAGTCTGGAAAGGGTTATAAAGCCATTTCCAAAGTTGGGAATCCAGCGAACCACAGTGAGAGCCATTATCCACAAATGGCGAAGACATGGAACAGTGGTGAACCTTCCCAGGAGTGGCCGGCCGCCCAAAATTACCCCAAGAGCGCAGCGACGACTCATCCAAGAGGTCACAAAAGACCCCACAACAACGTCCAAGGAACTGCAGGCCTCACTTGCCTCAGTTAAGGTCAGCGTTCATGCCTCCACCATCAGGAAAAGACTGGGCAAAAATGGCCTGCATGGCAGAGTTCCAAGGAGAAAACCACTGCTGAGCAAAAAGAACATCAAAGCTCGTCTCAATTTCTCCACAACACATCTTGATGGATGATCCCCAAGACTTTTGGGACAACATTCTGTGGACCGATGAGACAAAAGTGGAACTCTTTGGAAGGTGTGTGTCCAAGTATATCTGGCGTAGAAGGAACACTGCATTTCAGAAAAAGAACATTATACCAACAGTAAAATATGGTGGTGGTAGTGTGATGGTCTGGGGCTGTTTTGCTGCTTCAGGACCTGGAAGACTTGCCGTGATAAAAGGAACTATGAATTCTGCTGTCTACCAAGAGATCCTGAAGGAAAATGTCCGACCATCTGTTCGTGTACTCAAGCTGAAACGAACTTGGGTTCTGCAGCAGGACAATGATCCTAAACACACCAGCAAGTCCACCACCGAATGGCTGAAGAAAAACAAAATGAAGACTTTGGAGTGGCCTAGCCAAAGTCCAGACCTGAATCCTATTGAGATGTTGTGGTATGACCTTAAAAAAGGCCGTTCATGCTCGAAAACCCTCTAATGTAACTGAATTAGGACAATTCTGCAAAGATGAGTGGGCCAAAATTCCTCCAGGACGCTGTAAAAGCCTCATTGCACATTATCACAAACGCTTGGCTGCAGTTGTTGCTGCTAAGGGTGGCCCAACCAGTTATTAGGTTTAGGGGGCAATCACTTTTTCACACAGGGCCATGATGGTTTGAATTTTTTTTCACCTTTAATAATAAACACCTTCATTTACAAATTGCATTTTGTGTTTACTTGTGTTGTCCTTGACTATTGTTTAAATTGGTTTGATGTTCCGAAACACTTAAGTGTGACAAACAGGCAAAGGAACAGGAAATGAGGAAGGGGGCACACTTTTTCACACCACTGTATGTTCATTTCCATTGGTAGATCCTTAAAGCGGTTCTGCACCCATTTCATTTAGTAAATCTCTTTGCCTTCCAAATCAGGCAAAGAGTACTAAATGAAATGTTTTATTTTTTATTTTTTTATACTTACCTTGTAATTGATGACTTCCGGTCTTCTCTCTCTTCGGCGGCGGGCTGGGTCTCTGCGTCGATCGTCGTCACGCCGCACTGTCTCCTGGGATCTGGTGTCATTGATCCCAGGAGTCAGTGCGGGCATCTTCCGAAATCTAGCGAGATTTCGGCCACATCTTCCGAAATCTCGCGAGATTTCGGCCACATCTTCCGAAATCTCGTGAGATGTCGGCAGATGTGCCGTTACTGCGCACGCGCGAGTAACGGCGGTGCATGCTGGGCCATCTAAAGTGCCTGTGGGGTTTCACATGCCCACAGGCAAGATGGACCCCAGCAGACAAGAAGAAGACAAGAAGAAGATGAAGATGAAAACCGGCGGCGATCGAGATGGAAGATGGAACAGGCAAGTCCCCCAATTGAGCTATATGCCCTTGGCATATAGCCCAAAAAAAAAAAAAAAAAAAAAAAAGAGTGCAGAACCGCTTTAAATATACTTAGGGCATCTATAGGCTTTATCGTACATTTTCAAGTTGTTAATTGTGTATTTTGTTTTTTGTTTTCCTGTAAACTTTAATACTTTTCTATGACGAAAATTTCAATAAAAATATAATAATAATAAAAAAAAAAAAAAAAAAAAACGACCCTGGCAGCAAAAGGGTTAAATAATGCAGTAATTCTGCATTTGGGAAATTCATGTCCAACGTCGGCTCGGCAATTTTTTTTTTTTTTCACAGTAGAAATACAAAGGTGATGTTAACGGCGCCAATTATATTCTCATTTGTCACAGTCTTGTGTAGAGGAGACGGCAGTGAGAGGCCCCGTCAGAGACCCGTCACCGGAGCATTGACATAAAAATCCTGAGATATGTGACACAGACATATCAGAAATGACTTATACAGATATATCTTTATATATCCACAGACAAAAATTTTGAAGAGCTTTGGAATAAAATAAAATAACAATAATATTTTTTTTTTTTTTTTTTTTTTAACAATTTGTAAAAAATAAAATTGAGATTAATTTGGATGTGTGAAAAATGGTGGCAACCTCCAAAAAGGCACTAATTAGACCCGGGCGCGGTGTGCCTGATCTATGGCACTGAAGGAATGCAGACTCACTTGAACTCGAACACTAGAACACTGAGAGTGCACCAGGTGATTATAATGAACCTAACAGCTAAAGGCAATGGGCATGCAATGGGCACAGTGAGACTGCAATGGGCACAATGAGGTGTGCAATGGGCACAGTGAGGCTTGCAATGGGCACAGTGAGGCGTGCAATGGGCACAGTGAGGCTGCAATGGGCACAGTGAGGCTGCAATGGGCACAGGGAGGCATGCAATGGACACAGTAAGGCATGCAATGGGCACAGTGAGGCTGCAATGGGCACAGTGAGGCTGCAATGGGCACAGTGAGGCGTGCAATGGACACAGTAAGGCATGCAATGGGAACAGTGAGGCTGCAATCGGCACAGTGAGGCTGCAATGGGAACAGTGAGGCATGCAATGGACACAGTGAGGCATGCAATGGGCACAGTTTGGCTGCAATGGACACAGGCATGCAATGGGCACAGTGAGGCTGCAATGGGCACAGTGAGGCTAAAAATGGGCACAGTGAGGCGTGCAATGGGCACAGTGAGGCATGCAATGGGCACAGTGAGGTGTGCAATGGGCAGAGTGAGGCGTGCAATGGGCACAGTGAGGCTGCAATGGGCATAGTGAGGCATGCAAATGGGCACAGCGAGGCATGCAATAGGCACAGTGTGGCTGCAATGGACACAGTAAGGCATGCAATGGGCACAGTGAGGCATGCAATGGGCACAGTGAGGCTGCAATGGACACAGTGAGGCTGCAAATGGGCACAGTGAGGCATGCAATGGGCACAGTGAGGCATGCAATGGGCACAGTGAGGCTGCAATGGGCACAGTGAGGCATGCAATGGGCACAGTGAGGCATGCAATGGGCACAGTGAGGCTGCAATGGACACAGTGAGGCTGCAATGGGCACAGTGAGGCATGCAAATGGGCACAGTGAGGCATGCAATGGGTACAGGGAGGCTGCAATGGGCACAGTGAGGCTTGCAATGGGCATTGTTGACCCTCGTTTCCACTTACAGTATCTGCTGCATTCCCCACCCTAGGCTTATACTCGAGTTAATAGGTTTTCCCATTTTTTTGTGGTAAAATTAGGTGCCTCGGCTTATATTGGGTCGGCTTATACTCGAGTATGTATTGTAGTTATTAATAGTTAGTTTGTTTTATTCGGATTTTCCTTCTTATTTTCGGATTTTTTATGAATTTACTAATTGTGATCATAACGAATGACCCGAAAAACGGATAAAAACAAAAAAATAACAAATTTTTCAGCAGTGCACATGTCTACCACTCAGCTCACCCCATCAGCAGAGAATGCATGAAAGTAAAATCTTTTGCCTTTAGAACCACTTTAATTTCTATACGGCACTATCTTTATTCAGGCATCAGACAGGGTCGCCATGTACTTCCTGGACTGGGATGACGGCTCAGAGATGACCCAATCATGTAAATCCTGGTGCCTATGCAGTCATTGGCTGTGTTCACAAATGTCTGACACAGATCAGCCCCTCACCTTGCTACAAAGTTACAATGTTGCAGCCTGATCACTGGGGGAAGAGAAACAAAGGAAATGCTTCCTTCTGACTGCAGCAGACTGCTGACATCATTAGAGCCTAGGCAAAGTCACTGATTAGAGCTGGCGTTTTTGTGGATCTTTTCTAAAAAAAAAAAAAAAAAATGGTACTGTTTGCTGTATATTATGACATTGGAAGAGTTTGTTCATGCACACCAAAATCTACACAGTTCCGGGTCACCCGATCGCTGTGATAGCCTCTGATTGGCCCCTGCATTTACTCCCCCTTCTGAATTAAGAGAAAGATACATTTTCATCTTCTTGCAGGAGAGGAAATGTAAACAAACAAAAGTGTGAAATATAAAAAAAAAAAAAATCTAATAAAAATAAAGACTAAAAAGCAAAGAAAAAATAAAGAAAAAACATAGATTAAAAAAACAATATCAAGGTTTGCCAGGGTTAGTGTTAGGATCAAGATCGGGGTCAAGGTCAAAGGTCACGAACAGCAGATGTTGGATAGAATTTAAAAAAAAAAAAATAGTTTCTGGGCTATACTATATTTACAATAAAATAAAAATGTAAAATTAGGAATAAAAAATAAAGAAAAAAATAACAAGATCAACGTTTGCCAGGTTTAGTGTTAGGGTCAAGGTCAAGGTTAAGGTCAGGATCAAATGACATGCTCAGCATATTCTGGGTAGCTATCGGGTTCAAAGGTCAAGGCCAAAGGTCACGGACAGCATATGTTGGGTAGAATATATATTTTTTCTGGGCTGTACTACGGGTAAAAACAACAACTAACATGTTCCCCCGGGTCTCGTACTGATGACTGTCAGTTCCGGGTCACCTGATTGCTGTGATAGCCTCTGATTGGCTTCCGCCCTGCAATGGTATGGGGACGGGTGGGGGACTTCTTCCCCTCACTCGTCTCCATGCCACTGACGTGAGAGGATCCGATTGCCTCCGCCGATGCCGACAGCCCCGGTAAGCGGCAGAGGGCACCGCAGTGCGGCGGGGGCTCCTCTCCTGCCGCCGATAAAAGTGATCTCGCAGGAAATTGGCCGCAGAGACCACTATTATCGGAAACTGGACCGCCGGCCTAAAAAGATGATACCGGGGTTATGGCAGCTAGCTTCTGCCATAACAACGATTTTCCTCTTCAAAGTTAGGATGTATATCGGCGTGTGCGGTGGTCCGGAAGTGGTTAATGTCATTTAGCGTTTTTGCAGTAGCGTTTTTTTAGCCTTGGCGTTTTTAAGCATTTTTGATCCCATTGAAAAAAAAAACATTAAAAAAAACACTGGCGAGCCACGTTTTTGAGCGTTTATCTGCATTTTTTTTTTAAGTTTTTACAGCTGAAAAACTGCTCTCAGAACCCACTAGTTTTGGGGTTTTTTTTTAGACATGGGAGCCGTCAAAAAATTTGTTTCGTTCCGTTCCGTTCCGTTTGGTATGAAAAAAAATTCGTAATTCGTGTACGAATTTCGTACGAAATACGAATCGTTACGAATCGTTATGAATATCGACACTCTACGAATAACGAATTATCCGAAAACGTATTAACGTTACATAACACAAGAATATTGTCTATGTTCACCAATCACTCGTTAATATCGCTACAAATCGTTATGAATATCGACACTCTACGAATAATAACGAATTATCCGAAAACGTATTAACGTTACATAACACAAGTCTATTGTCTATTGTTCACCGATCACTCAGAGGAAGTACGAAATACGAAATTTCGTTTACGAATACGAAATTTCGTAAACGAAATTTCGTACTTCCTCTGAGTGATTGGTGAACAATAGACAATTGACTTGTGTTATGTAACGTTAATACGTTTTCGGATAATTCGTTATTATTCGTAGAGTGTCGATATTCATAACGATTTGTAACGATATTAACGAGTGATTGGTGAACATAGACAATATTCTTGTGTTATGTAACGTTAATACGTTCGTTATTATTCGTAGAGTGTCGATATTCGTTATACTGAATCTCAAATTAATTCGAATCATTTGTTATATCCGCTATAATTTATTTCATATTAGTTGAAATTCATCATTTGGTAGTTTGGATTCGGATAATTTGGATCCAAAATTTGTAAACGAAATTTCGTATTTCGTACAGAGTTCGTATTCGTAAAAATTCGTAAATCGGATTCGTACGAATGTACGAATTTTCGAAAAATTTGTACAAATTTCCGATTCGTACGAAACTAATCGCACATGTCTAGTTTTTTTTACAGCCAAAAACAGTTGATAACAGCCTATGTGTGCATGGACACATAGGATAACATGCTGGAGAGTTTATTGTCTGTAGAAAAAAAAGTCAAAAACAGCAGCTGAATGAATGAATGACTTGTATAGCGCTGCAAATGTGAACTGAATCGCCTCAAGGGGGTCGGTCCATCCGGTGTTGTCCTGCTTCTTAGAAGAGGTGGGTCTTGAGTTTTTTTCTAAAGGCCCGATGGTTTTCTTCCATGCGGATGTTGGTGGGTAGAGCGTTCCATAGCTGAGGTCCTTGGACTGAGAATCTTCATTCTCTCTTTGATTTGTAACGGGACTTGGGGCAGCTGTAAAAACCTCCAAAAACGTCCGGTGTGCACGAGGCCTAAAGATAAAAGAGCTGGCTGGGCAGCAAGCATTTTCGAGAAGGATCATAAATGGCTGTCTCCATGCTTCTCTCATGGCAAGCTTGACTTAAATGAGTCTAATTACAGTATGTATTAATGTATTATGTTATCATGTATTATGTATTAATCCGAAGATACTGAAATTTACACATTTTTAGAGGAACGCGTTCCTTGTTTGTTTTAATTAGTAGGATGACATCAACATCTTTGGACATGTGGAGTTAAAAACTTTATTTATATACACGTAAAGATAACAAGCAACAAAAATATACAGCAGCTGTTCTGTGCGTTCCTGCAAAGTTTCCATGTTCGGTGCTAATAATATGTATATCAGCATTAAATCCTCAACCTAATTAGGATAGAAGACGAGGAACGGTGTTTTGGTGGAAAACATGTTCTTCCAGAATACATATGGCACATGACAAAACCTTGAAAAGTACGAAAACAATCCACATTAACAACCCTGGGAACATTTCGATTTTAGAAATAAAAGTATTATGCTTGAAAATAGGGAATTTAACCACTTCAGCCCCGGACCAATTGGCAGCCAAAGGACCAGGCCCCTTTTTGCGATTCGGCACTGCGTCAATTTAACTGACAATTGCGCAGTCGCGCGACGTGGCTCCCAAACAAAATTGGCGTCCTTTTTTTTCCCACAAATAGAGCTTTCTTTTGGTGGTATTTGATCGCCCCTGCGGTTTTTATTGTTTGCGCTATAAACAAAAATAGAGCGACAATTTTGAAAAAAATGCAATATTTTTGCTATAATAAATATCCCCAAAAAAATATATAAAAAACATTTTTTTTTCCTCAGTTTAGGCCGATACGTATTCTTTACATATTTTTGGTAAAAAAAATTGCAATTAGCGATTATTGATTGGTTTGCGCAAAAGTTATAGCGTTTACAAAATAGGGGATAGTTTTATAGCATTTTTATTAATATTTTTTTTTTTACTAGTAATGGCGGCGATCAGCGATTTTTATTGTGACTGCGACATTATGGCGGACACATCGGACATTTTTGACACATTTTTGGGACCATTGTCATTTATACAGCAATCAATGCTATTTAAATGCATTGATTCCTGTATAAATGACAGTTGTAGTGAAAGAGTTAACCACTAGGGGGGAGGGGAGGGGTTATGGGCTCTGACGTGTGTGTGTTTTTTTACATTAGGGGGCGGGGCTGACGTCTGACGTCATTGATCGGCTTTCCCGATGACCGGGAACAGCCAATCAATGACAGGCAGAGTAGGAAGCGCGGGGAGAGGTTTGTTTACACAAACCTCTCCCCGTTCTTCAGCTCCGTAACCCGATCGCGGGACACCAGCGGCGATCGGGTCCGCTGGTCCCGCGGCCGGGGTCACGTAGCTCCCGACCGACCAGCGCGCGACCCACGGGCAGGCATTTAAAGGGCCACGTACAGGTACGTGGTTTTGCCTGCCATTCTGTAGACGTATATCTACATGAGGCGGTCGGGAAGCGGTTAAAGGGGAACATAAAATATAAAAAATGGTTATTTTTAATTTGATTGAGGGCCCATTTACATCTTTTTTTTTTTTTTTTTTCATTTGCTGCCAATTTAAACTGTATCACTTTTTTTCTTTGTAAATGTAAATTTTGCTCTACCACATCCTACATCAAGAATGAAAAAATAAAATAAAAAATGATTTGTGTAGACCCCTAACCCTCCCAAAATGCATACGAGACACTTTAAGTCTGGCATGGATTTTAACTGCTTTCTGACCATATAACTTACATATACAGTGTGGCAAGGCAGCTCTCATGTGCCAGATCACGTACTGAGTATATGATGCGGCACTTTCGGGTAGGGGGCTCGCACGTGTGGGCCGCCGGCGACAGCGGGGCGCCATACAAATGCCCCCCCACACTCACATATTTATTTCTAATAAATATTGAAAACATTTTTCAATTTTCCTTCCACTTCACAATTATGTGCCACTTTGTGTTGGTCCATCACATAAAACCCCAATAAAATACATTTACGTTTTTTTGGTTGTAACATGAGAAAATGTGGAACATTTCAAGGGGTATGAATACTTTTTCAAGGCACTGTAGTTGTGGTTTGAATACTCAGAAGTTGATGAAACCCAAATGTATTCTGGGGATACATACAGTACTCTTCAACCTTTTTTAATAAATGATATCATGTTCGATATTAAAAGTATAAATTCTGTGTTTGCCTGATGACATAAAGCCATGTAGTAGGATCAGGATAAGGACCGTCCTTACAGGGTATCTCTAACTGAAGGGCTCACCTAGATGCCCTTGGTGCTCTTGTACATCCTCAACTTAATAGCAGCTCTTCTTGGGCTGGTGAAGAATTACTCCCTTAGCCCCCGTACACACGGTCGCAAATTCCGACCACAAAATCCATTGGATTTTTTCCGGACGGATTTTGTCCGACACTGGTGTTTCCTACACACGGCTGGACAAAGTGGTGACATTCGTTGCATACGACGGAACTACATAGAGGCTAGTAGCCAACAGTGATGTAAGTAACTGAGTTAAAATAAACTGAGTTACCTAACGCAGTTACTTTAGAGGGTAACGAGTAATCTAACTGATTACTTTTCCCCTCATGGTAACTCAGTTCCCATTACTTTGGCTTAGTTACCCCAATTACATCTACCGCCACTAGATGGCAGTAGTGTAATTCCGGTGTCCTGCCGAAAAAGTTCCTCCGCTGGATAAGGACCCCCTGTACTTCGCAGGCGCAGGGCTTGCGCAGTATGAAGGACTACGGAGCTTCCAAAAATTGCCGAACCTAAACAGCTCTGAGTGAACTCTACACCGCGCAGGTGCAGTTAACATGTAATTGTACGAGGCGATGCCGCACGCTCCTGATGCTCGTGCTACTCTGCAAGGGGCGTCTATCGTGTAACTAAGGGGCGGGTCTAGTATTACTGTAACCAAGGGGCGCATTTATTATTATTGCTATATATCGAGCTCTGCCCATTAATTTAACATTCACCCTCTTCTGTAGCCATCCGCCCCTTACACGATATATAATAATAATAGACCCGCCCCTTGCTTACACGCTATAACAGATCTGCCCCTTGGTTACAGTAATAATAGAGGAGCCCCTTGGTTACACAATATAACAATAATATTAAATGCGCCCCTTGGTTACAGTAATACTAGACCCGCCCCTTAGTTACACGTATAGAATATTTAAAAAAAAAAGTCAGTTACTTTGCTGCGTAACTAATTACTTTTCCAATGTAGTAACTGAGTTACTAACGCAATTACTTTTTGGTAGAAGTAATTTGTAACTTAACTAACTTTTTTAAAGTAAGATGACCAACACTGGTAGCCAATAGCTTTGGTCTCGTAATTAGATCTGAGCATGCGTGGCACTTTGTCCGTCGGAATTCTCGACACACGATCGGAAAAAGTCTGATCGGATTTTGCTGTCAGAAAATTTGAGATCCTGGTCTCAAATGTTTTCTGTCGGAAATGCCGAGGGAAAAAGCCCGCTAGAGCCCACACACGATCGGTTTTTCCGACAACATAATCCGATCTGACTTTTTCCATCGGAATATCCGACCGTGTGTACGGGGCATAAGTAGTGTAGCCTGCTAACTTTTCGATTTCAGGGTCTGGTTCCTGGTGTATGGGGGTGTAAAAAATAAGCTGGACTCCAGTTGCCTGTAGTTATTTTATTATTTCACATTTCATTGCTGAACTTAATTCTAGGAAAGAGGATTGAGGGGTGAAGGATACCCAAAAAAAGAGCACAAAAATTGGACATTTATTCTGAAAGTATCATTAGGCTAAAGCAACCTTTTTGTATTTTTTTAGCTGTGAGTGCCGCGAGACAGATCAATGACCTTTTTAAGATCACAGTCTTTTTTATTGCAGGAGAGCTTTCTACAATAAATCTGGCTCTTGACCCTTTTAGAGCAATCCTTTGCTCTAAAAATCTAAATCCCTTGATTGATGGGTGATAAATCCTTCTTATTTTCTTCAGGAAGAAGAGCCTTTTCCAGCCTAACTACTTCCCGATATTCACTCCAGTATGGAGCTTAAAGAGAGGGAAGAACGTCGTTCCCTTTGAGTTTCAGCCCCGCTCCGGGTCCCCCCTGGTGCCACCATCTTTTGTAGCCTGTGGTGTGTTGATGTGCCAAAGGGATCTGCCGAGCCCTCAGGTCCCAACAGACCTCCGCGGAACATTTGCACACATGCAGGGATTTTTTTTGATATATGCGCAGACACACAGGAGCATTCAGAATCTGGTGCAGCTTTGTATGGTAGTCAATCAGCTTCTACATTCGGCTTGATAAATTAAGCTTTGGCAAAAAAACATGTTAGCTAATTGGCTTCTGTGCAGAGCTGCACCAGATTTTGTACTCTCCAGTTTTAGTGCTGTAAAAAATCCCATACTATGTGTTGGATTTTCCATACTGGTGCCATCTTTGCATACATGTGGAACCCACGCATGTGCAGATGCGCTGTTGGAGTCTGCCAGGACTCGAAGCTCTGTGGCACATCTGCAATTGCGTAGATTCCAGGTATCAAACATCGTTCTCGCCTAGGCGAGCAAGGTGGATGTCCTGGGTTGCAGCACAAAGACTCAGGTGAGGATGGGGGCAGAAGGAAAGGAAAAACAAGTTGTTCTTTCTGGTGAAAGGCCTGCTTAAAGAGGGAGTCCGGCAAAAATGTTTTGCAGCTTCACTTCCCTGTTCCCTACTGCGCATGCGCGAGTCGCGCTGCGCAATAAGGACGGTCCCTGCTGTCAGAAGCTGATGACGCCCAATGGGAGGGGTAAAACGCGTCAAGCTAGAGAGGATCTGTGAAGGCTGTTTGGATGCCAAGGCGGCACTTTCTGCACGTTTTTTAGATTTTTGATTGTTAAGCCCCATACACACGGTCGGAAAATCCGACCACCAAATCCATCGGATTTGGTCCGACGGATTTAGTCCGACACTGGTGTTGCATACACACGGTCAGACAAAGTTGTCGGAAAATCCGATCATTCTGAACGTGGTGACGTTTGTTGCCTACGACGGGACTGCATAGAGGCTAGTAGCCAATAGCTTTGGTCTTGTAATGTGATCTGAGCATGCGTGGCACTTTGTCAGTCGGAATTCGCTACACACGATCGGAATTGGTGTGATCGGACTTTGTTGTCGGAAAATTTTTAGAGCAGGAGATACAACTTTGTCCGTCGGATAATCCGATGGAAACTGTCCGATGGTGCCCACACACGGTCGGAATTTCCGACAACATTGTCAGATAGGACAGAATCCATCGGAAAATCCGACCGTGTGTATGGGGCTTAAGTGTAATGATTTTAAACTTTTCAAATAAAATCTCGCAGTATTACACTATATCCTTTCCTCCATTCTGTCCAAACTTTGCCTTTGAAAATTCGTTTGCAATAACTCCATCAGTATCAACAGCAAAGCAGCTTCATTATCCCATTAAAGAAGAAGAGAATTGTGCGCTGCATTTGGCGATTTCATAATTGGCCACGTCACGAATGTTCATTCTCCATTATGAACGCTAGTTTCCAAAACCGACCGCTTCTGCTTCCGAGCATGCATGTTTGTACTTTGGACTTTTGTCCGACGGACTTGTGTACACAAGATCGGAAATTCAGACAACAGACATTTGTTGGCGGAAAATTTGAGAACATGCTAGCCAACAGTTGTTGGCGAAAAGTCCGACAACAATTGTCCGATGGAGCGTGCACGCGGTCGGATTGTCCGCCAACAACCTCACATCCAACATTTCCCGTCGGAGAGTCCGATCGTGTGTACGGGGCTTTAGCATTAATCTGGAATTCCACTTTAATATAAATGAAGCTTTTCACATCCTGCACAAAACAATGAATATTTTGAAGAACATTTTTGCAAATATTTTGTGGCATACATCAACTGTGTCATAGCACACGGGGCTGCTCAGCAAGGCTTCCAAATATACATATTTTAGCTTCTCTTAAAATGCCGCCTCATGCTTTGGTATAGTGCGATATTAATTTACATGTACTTAATAAACTGAATTCTTATTAGCTAATGAATTTTAAATTCTTTTCCTTTTGCAACAATGCTATTGTAAATTCATGCACAGTTATCACACTTATTCATTAAGAGGGAGGCTTTTATTATTGGACATTTTATTTTAATAATTAGGACTTGAACTGTATTTGAGTTTTCAAGCACAGAAGTTACAGTAAGTAAATCACCAAAGTGACACTTCTTACTATAAATATTAATTTTAGGAAACACTTTACAGTCTATTGACTTAAAATGCTAAGTTTTTAGGATCCTCCCCACCCCTAATATTCAAAATCAACAAGCCACAGGATCTGACTTGTGGAGGAGATTTTGGAATAATACACTACAGGCATACCCCACTTTTAATATACATATATATATTTTATATATATATATATATATATATATATATATATATATATATATATATATATATATATATATATATATATATATATATATATATATATATATATATATATATATATATATATATATATATATATATATATATATATATATATATATATATATATATATATATATATATATATATATATATATATATATATATATATATATATATATATATATATATATAACATACTACAAATGGGAAGAGGTTTTTTTGAACGTGGACACACCAACTTTGTTTTAGAACCACATCCCTTAGTTGAATAGAAGAACAGGGAAGATATTGGGATTTTATAGGTGCAAGAATAATATCAAATATATTATTTAAAAATCATTTATTTTTTATTTTGAAAACACAAAATAAAAAATGTTTTTTAAAACAAGACAGTTTAGCAAGTACAATGTATCACAGAAATAACAGAACAGCACTTTAAGATAGATCTCCCAACATGTTTCACCCATATGTCAGTCTTCTTCAGGGAAAAAGCTGTGTTACTTTAACTGACAACTGCGCGGTTGTGCAACACTGTACCCAAATAAAAATGTTGCCCTTTTTTTTCCCACAAATAGATTTCTTTTGGTGGTATTTGATCACCTCTTCGTTTTTTTTTTTTTGCGCTATAAACCAAAAAAAGACAGACAATTTTGAAAAAAAAATTTTATATTTTTTACTTCCTGCTATAAAACGTAAAAGTTTCAAAAATCAAATTTCTTCATAAATTTAGGCCAATCTGTATTCTGCTACATATTGTTGGTAAAAAAAATACCCAATAAGCATATACCGATTGGTTTGCGCAAAAGTTATAGTGTTTACAAACTATGGGATATACAGTATATATATTTAAAAAAAAAACGGACACCTAACTGACACTTTTGACACTTTTGGGGACCAGTGACACTAATACAGTGATCAGTGCTAAAAAATAAGTTGTGCCTACTAACTTTGGGGGAGGTGCTTTGACTGGGGAAAGGAAAAAGCTTAGCAGAAACATCAGATCAGTACCTTCCCCTCTGACAGAACAACAATCTGCCTTGTATACATAGGCAGATAGTTGTTCTGCCTGTGTACTGTCTAATCGCTGGGCGCCGGCAGACATTTTCTGTTCTGGCATGACTGTGCTACTGTGTATAAAGACAGCTCCATAAAGACATGGTTTGATGAGTTTGGTGTGAAGGAACTCAAGTTTTTGGACTGGGATGTAAAGTAAATATATGATGGTAAGATGTCCAATAGACTAATCCCATACTGCAACCCGATTAGGTGCTTTTGGAAAACAGTGCCTCCTGCCCTCCAAACCATTCCAGCAGATCGAGAGCTAATACCAGCCCTGTTACCCCAAGCATCGTACGCAGACAAGATGTTGGGATAAGAACCAAAAGAATGATTGTTTATTGAAACTCAGACAAATACTTTATACCCCACAGGAGGACATTCCCCTCTTGAGTATAGTAGCATGATAATGCAAACACCAATCCAATTAACAGCTAACAACTAACAGTGGTCTTAATTAAACAGTAATTTAATTAAACAGTAAGTTAATCAACAAACATATAACATACCAAACATAATTTGGTAACAAGGTAAAGTGGACAATACTAGCAGACAGAAAGAATCAATAGGTGACTCAATGAACACAATTAACAATGGGAACGCACACCTAGGGGGCACACCATGGGAAAGACACAAACTTGTGTATTCTATTAGACAAATCATCAGAAGACAAATGATGTTCCAGCAGCCTGATACAGTGGAATTCATTTATTTTCATAGATTTCTTGAGGGATCTTGTAGATTAATATTTCTGTCCCAAGCGAAGGAGCCTCTCCAACCTGCAGGAGGGTCACCATATTCTCTCTGACTATTACACTGTACAATATTAATATTACACCTTTCCAACCACTCCAGAAGGGAATCTTTATTGTTCTTATTCAGAGAATTAATCCAAACTATACTCCCAGCATTCATTACATTGGTGTCCATCATTTTAGAATTATCTGATCTCTCCATGGGTCATAATCAGTGGGTAGGAGGCTTGCCCCTAGTCCTCTCCAAAAGCCCCTGTCTTGGTTGGGTCTGTCCCACATACTAATGCCAATGTTTTTTGACTGGGATGTCAAGCCTATGTAGGTATTAGGGATGAGCTTTATGTTCGGGGCGAACATAAGTTCGACTCGAACATCAGGTGTTCGCCCAGTTCACTGAAGAGCGAACATTATGGGGCGTTTGTGGAAAATTTGAGCACCGTGGTTCAAGCAACCATTGCCAGCATCTGCATTACATGGTGCAGGAATATCTAGGGGCAAGAGCAGACTTGGAGACCTTTCCAGCAGAGCATCCACTGGGTTACTGGGTCTTGAGGATGGACCACTGGCCAGGACTAAAAAGCAGGACAACGAGGACAGACCAAGCGCCTTGAGGCGATTCAGTTCGCATTGCAGCGCTATACAAATCATTCATTCATTCATTCAGGACTTGCTCAATATATAATTGAGCTACTGGCCTGTCCTGCATCCAGCGTGCTTTCTGAATGCACATCCAGTGCTGCTGGAGGGTTTGTAATGGATCAAAGCATGTACCTGTCCACAGACTCCATTGATAGGCTCACATTCAAAAAAATGAATCAGTCTTGGATCAGCAGCTATCAAGCACCTGATGCTGATGGATGTGGTATCCTTCAAAGACTGCCTATGCTGACTATCCTATTCCTCCTCAATCTTGATGATGCTAACTTCCAACAATATTTTTGGTTTATGGCACCATCACCAACACCACCACCACCACCACCACCCAAGGCCCAATTTTTCTGCCCCTGTTTAACATGACAATGGGAGGGAAAATAGCTAATTGGGCCCAATTTGGACATTTTCACTTAGGGGTGTACTCACTTTTGTTGCCAGCGATTTAGACATTAATGTCTGTGTGTTTAGTTATTTTTAGGGAACAGCAAATTTACACTGTTATACAAGCTGTACACTCACTAGTTTAGATTGTAGCAAAGTGTCATATGTTCAGTGTTGTCACATGAAAAGATATAATAAAATATTTACAAAAATGTAATGGGGTGTACTCACCTTTGTGAGATACTGTAGGTATGATGGTAAGATGTCCAATAGACTAATCCCATACTAATGCCAATGTTTTTTGGACTATGGTGTCAAGCCTATATAGGTGTGATGGTAAGATGCCCACAAGCATTAAGTCATAGAGAGGATTGCTGTGCCATTAAATATACTTATGTTTTGCAATAAATTACCTAATCAGAATGACAGGAATGGCGTTTAAACAAAAGACATTGTAGCAGTGACATTAAAAAGCCCCAGTAGGCTGCTCTATGGAGATATACCGTGAATGACAGTAAATACGTGTCTTTACACTAGGAGTTTTCATTATTATGCCTTGTCATAAGCACTAATGAGATCAGAGAGTTTAATCCCTGAAGACTCGGCTTCCCATGGATCAGCTGGCGGCGTGCACAGCGGAAGAATGCAGCTGGATGCCTTCATGGACCCGGGAGATGTTGGCAGCACCCCTGAGACAGCCTCGTGTGGCAGGAGGGGTCGGAAGGTGGCCTCCCAGAATTCTGCCGGCCTCTCACGGCAGCAAACACTCCACCGTCTTTGTATTCAGACTTAATTAAATGGCTTTATCTTATTTGTTTTGGGATTAATATGTAATAAGGACTCTGCAAGTTATTGTTTAACCCTGAAAGTTCGCTAGTGTTTATTAGTATTTCATAGGAAATGCTCTGTGTGCAAAATGACTGTTTGCATTGATACAATTTCTTACACTATGGGGACTTTTTTTTTCTAACCAGCTGAAGAAACATCTTGGTCAACGTCTTCTGTTTTATATTTCAGTGACCTTATTTGCACCTAGACAGCTATGATGAAGGTTTGCTCATTTAATATTCTTTCATTAAAGGTGTTATCTGCATATGACCTGAAGAGCTTGTAAACCTCTGAAGTGAAAAATAAAGCATATAATTCTATAGTGTCTACTTGTCTCTAGCCAAAGCACCTACTGCGATTTATGTCTCCTCTCTCATTGCTCTGCTATCTGCTAGACATGAGCCAAACAACCCCCTGTTCAGTTTGCAGCAGAACTCCTGAACAGGGGAAAAGTTCTAACCCGAACAGCAAACTCTATTGAAGTCTACAGGAAAAATCTAAAGTCCCCATTTTGAAGGATTGTATGCAAGTAATTGGCCAAAAAAGGTAAAAGAGGTATGGGGGTCCGGGTACTGCCCTGGGGGACATGTATCAGTAGGTAAGAGCGGGGCCAACTGGCGACGTCACCAGGTGGCACCGCCCCCTTAAGACATCACCAACTCAGCATGCACGGGTTGGTGACGTAAAAAGGGGGCAGTACAACCAGGTGACATCGCCAGGTGGCCCCGCCCTTACCTATATAAGAACTGTCAAATGGCAGGCCAGGCCAGCCATTTGTCTGTTTGCCTTTACAGAGGGTGGAGCAATACATTTTTTGGGGTCGGCGGTGCGGTGGGCGGAGTGATTGACAATGGATTTTCATTGGGGGACACTATTTTTTTATTTTTTAATAAAAGAGCTTTTAAAAACTGTCTCTGTGTTATTAATTCTTGACACTTTTTTGGTGAATGGGTAGGGGTACAAATACCCAATACTCATTCACCTGGTGGGGTGGGATCTGGGGGGCTTGTAAAGGGGGTTTTTCAGATTCCAATAAGTCCCCTGCCCGCAGACCCCCACAACCACAGCCCAGGGTTGTGAGGAAGAGATCATTGCCCCAATCAATATGGGGGCAAGTTGCTTGGGGGGGGGGGGGGGTTAGAGCTAGGCTGCATGCTTGGATAAGGGTCCAGTATGAAGAATTTTTATTATTTTATTTTGGCATGGGGTTCCCATTAAAAACCATACCGTTGTTTTTTTTATTTTATTCCAATACGTTTTTATTAGTTTTTAGCAAATACAAAGAAGAGAGTACATGACACATGGATAGTGCAGTAAACGTGTGGACCAAACATTACATTAAAACAGAGGTACAGTGCCTTGAAAAAGTATTCATATCCCTTGAAATGTTCCACACTTTGTCATGTTACAACCAAAAACGTAAATGTGTTTTATTGGGATTTTATGTGATAGACCAACAAAGTGGCACATAATTGTGAAGTGGAAGAAAAATGATAAATGTTTTTCAATATTTATTACAAATAAATATGTGAAAAGTGTGGGGTACATTTGTATGGCGCCCCCCGTGAGTCAATACTTTGTAGAACAGCCTTTCACTGCAATTACAGCTGCAAGTCTTTTTGATGTCTATGTGATAGCTGAGAGAGGGGTGATGCCGCACAGCTGCTGTGTCAGGAGGGCTAAACTAAATATCTGAAACAGGTGTTGGATGAGTTGGCCTCCCTTGGTGGGGTAGATCTGCTGCGTCTTATGTGGAAGTCATCACAGACTGGAATAGCATCCGTGGAGGTTGATCT
The DNA here is from genome assembly GCA_028564925.1 of Lithobates sylvaticus. Taxonomy (NCBI): domain Eukaryota; kingdom Metazoa; phylum Chordata; class Amphibia; order Anura; family Ranidae; genus Lithobates; species Lithobates sylvaticus. Next base: position 226,845,980 of record CM053033.1, read on the forward strand.
TCTCATATGTGGGCTACGAAGAGTGCTGTACCAATCTGAAATGTCAATGCGGGGAAGATTCAGTGTTTTGCAGAAAGCGGGTAAGTCTTTTGGCAGACGTAGGTTTGCGTGTGGCCTTAAAAAGAAGCAGAAGATCTTGGAACAACTTTATATCAGCTCCTTGATAGTTAAAGTTGAAGATGCAGCATATAACATCTCTGGGGGGATCAGTATCTCTGCTTCTGGGTTTTAAGGATCTGTGTAAGTGTTCAAATGCAATGGGAATTTCAGGGGGTCTGCCTAAAAGATCATTAAAGATGGCAATAGTGGCCTTTGTAATTTGATTATTTTCAATGGTTTCAGGGATGCCTCTTACCCTGAAATTGTGGCGACGTTCGCGATTGTCGAGATCCTCGTCTCTGAGCTGGGTGTTTTGAGAGTGAGAGGAGGCCTGTAGTTGTTGGATGGCAGTGTAATTGAGGGTTGTTGCTTCCTACATTTCATCCATCCGTATTGCCATCGACTGAACGTCTCTCCTGAGATCTGTAATGGCTGATGCAAGTGTGGCTTTAATGTCTTCTGCCACAGAGCACAGGTCTTGCATGCTTAGTGGTTGTGGGGCATGGGCTTCAGCAGCTGAGGGTTGGTGCTGTGAATGGTTCCTGCCTGAGGGGCTTAGGCTGGAGGAGCATGCAGCATTCGTGTAGAAACCAGGGTCCGGAAGATCTCTGGTATATTTTGCCCGATTTGCATTCCGTAGCCTCTGGGAGAGCGCAACCTAGCTGGGGAGGCTTCCCTCGAGTTTTCCCCATTTTTGGTGATATATGGCTCGACTGGGCTGAAGTTGAAATCTCCTGTGGATGGGAGCTCTGAAGTCAAGCGGCCTTTCAGGCCCGGCACCAAACCACGCCCCCTATACAAGATTTTAGTAATGAAACAGAAGCCACCTCATCCCAAGTCATCACTCAATGCTGCTTTCTTGATCTGGGCATGCTATGTTCTTATGTTTTCCTGCAGAGTTAAGTCGCTTAGCCTTGTTTCTACGTCAGAAGTATGGTATGGCTTTTTGGCCGCAGTTCTTCCATGAAGACCACTTCTGGCCATACTTCTCAGGGCAGTAGATGGGTGTACCTGGGTCCCACTGGTTCCCACCGATTCTGGTGGCACTGCTGGATCTCTTCTGATGTCGAAGGTAAGTAGGCATTATGCAAATTTCATTTTCTGCATTAAGTTTCCTTGGCCGACCACAGCGTCTACGCTCCTCAACGTTGCCCATTTTGTGTTTCTTCAAGAGTTTGAACAGCACATCTTAAAACCCCAGTATGATTTGAAATATTTGCCTGGGAGAGACCTTGCTGATGCAATATAACTTCCTTGTGTTTTGTTGCTCTGCTCAGTCTTGTTATGGATGGTGTATGACCTGTGACATGAAAACTGTCTTCCACAACCTTACCTTAGTAGCAGAGTTTGGCTGTTCTTCACCCAGTTGTAAGCCTCCTATACAGCAGTTTCTGTTGCTGTTAATGACTGTGTTTCAACCTACATTAAAAATTGATAATTATTAGCCCCTGCCCAAAGCAGTTGTTTCAGATTTGTTGGCTGCACATCAATGATGCAAATCTCCCATTCCACCACATAGTTACATATCAGGTGAGGTTAATAAAAGACACAAGTCCATCAAGTCCAACCTATGTGTGTGATTATATATTACATCCCAAAAGTGCTCTATTGGATTGAGATCTGGTGAGTGTGGAGGCCATTGGAGTACAGTGACCTCATTGTCCAGTGGTGAGATGATTGGAGCTTTGTGACATGGTGCATTATCCTGCAGGAAGGAGCCATCAGAAGATGGGGACACTGTAGTCACAAAGGGATGGACATGATCAGCAACAATACTCAGGTAGGCCGTGGTGTTTGAATGATGCTCAATTGGTAGTAAGGGGCCCAAACTGTGCCAAAAAAATATCCCCCACATCATTACACCACCACCACCAGCCTGAACCGGTGATACAAGGCAGGATGGATCCATGATTTCTTGTTTATGCCAAATTCTGACTCTATCATCTGAATGTCTCAGCTGAATTAGAGACTCTTCAGACCAGTCATGTTTTTTCCAATCTTCTATTGTCCAATTTTGGTGAGCCTGCGCAAATTGTAGCCTCAGTTTACTGTTCTTAGCTGACAGGAGTGGCACCTGGTGTGGGTGGCACCTGGTGTAGTCTTCTTCTGCTGTAGCCCATCTGCTTCAAGGTTCGATGTGTTGTGCGTTCAAAGATGGTATTCTGCATACCTTGGTTGTAATGAGTGGCTATTTGAGTTACTGTTGCCTTTCTAATATCTGGAACCAGTCTGCCCATTCTCCTCTGACATCAACAAGGCATTTTCCTCCACACAACTTCCGCTCACTGGATATTTTCTCTTTTTTGGACCATTCCCTGTAAACCCGAGAGATGGTTGTGTGTGAAAATCCCAGTAGATCAGCAGTTTTTTAAATACTCAGACCAGCCCGTCCGGCAACAACAACCATGCCACGTTCAAAGTCACTCAAATCCCCAATATATATTTATATATATATATAAACAAACAAAAAAACAAAAAACAAACAAAACAAAAACGAAGAAAAATAAGAAAAAAAACAAAATAAAACAAACAAAAAAAAAATATATATTTAAATAAATATATAAATATAATTGTTTTATTTTTTTAAAGAAAATCATAGAAAACAGCTTAAATCAGGCTGACCCCAAACCTTTACAGTTTCCCTTTAGAAGAGAAAAATAGAACACATTTCTCACCATGGAGACAGATAAAAAAAAAGCATGCTTGATATCCATGACTTCTGGGAGTTAACACAAAGCAATTAAATTAATACTCCTATAAAATGTTTTAGGTTTAAAACTCTGTTATTTTTAGCCTGCATTAATTAATTGAAGTGTGGAAATCGTTCGCTAGTGAACATACACATCGCTCACGTGTGCCAATCAGCAGAGATTGTCTAAATCGTTGGGTAAGTGAGATAATTAACAAGCACAACATAAGACAATTGGAGGGGGGGGGGGGGGTGTGGGGGAGGGGTGGGGGACAGTGGTGTTATAAGATTACTCTTAGCCTGGGGAAGAACATGCAATGGCTTGTGCTGTTATCTCTTAACACCCATACACACCCTAGGGGTTATCTTGTTTTTTGCAGACGAGTCTGTGATTCGTGCCTTGCTCCATAGCTCATTACCAACCCCATACCAGCGAGTAGGAAGTGCCTTCTTCTGCTGTCTATTTCAATAGTGAGTCTCTGTGTTATACCAGTATAAGCTCTCTTCTTACTACCAGTGACAATGTTACATAATGCGTCTCAGAAATAAATGTGTGATATGATTCTCATTAAACTTTGCAGCTGAACCAAAGGCGGAAAAAAAAAAAAAGCCACCTAAAGTCAAACTCTAGGCAGATAAGAAAGGCACAAATGAACCACTTCAATACTGGGCACTTCCACCCCCTTCCTGCTCAGGCCAGTTTTAGCTTCCAGCGCTGTCGAACTTTGAATGACAATTGCTCGGCCGTTAAACACTGTACCTATATGAGATTTTTTATCATTTTGTTCACACAAATAGAGATTTCTTTTGGTGGTATTTAATCACCACTGTAATTTAAATTTTTTTGCTAAATAAATGAAAAACCACCGGACACAGCAGATTGTTTAGTTTAGTACAGTTTAGTTATAGAAGACATAATTTAGCATCACAGCTGCACTTCCTTCCTTCCTTCCTTCCTTCCTTCCTTCATGATCCAAAGTATTCTCTCTCTCGCCTCCCTCTCCCCTCCATCTCTACCCCTCACCCCCCCTCTCTCTCTCTCTCTCTCTCTCCTTCCTCTCCCCTCCATCTATCTCCCCCTTTCTTTCTCTCTCTCCCCCCCCCCTCTCTCTCTCTCTCTCTTTACCCCCCACTCTCTCTCTGACCCCCTCCGTCCCCCCTCCCTCTCTATCCCCCTTCTCTTTCTGTCTCTCCCTCCCCTCTCTCTCTCTCTCCACTCTCTCCCTATCTATCTCTCTCGTTCGACCTCTCTCTCCCTCCCCTCCCTCTCTATCCCCATCTCTCTCTCCCTCTCCCTGCCCCTCTCTTCCCCCTCTCTCTCCCCATCTCTCTATTTCTCCTCCTCTCTCTCTCTATTCCCCTCCCTCTCTTCCCCCTTTCTCCCTGCCCCTCTCTCCCTCCCTCCCTCCGTCTGCCAACCTCTCTCTCTCCCTGCCACCCCTCTCTCCCCCCCCTATCTCCCCCTCTCTCTCTCCCCCTCTCTCTCCCCTCTCTCTCCTCCCTCTGCCTCTCTCTCTCCTCTCTCTCTCTCTCCCCCTCTCTCTCCCCTCTCTCTCACTCTCTCTCTCTTCTCCTTCTCTCTCTCTCTCTCTCTCTTCTCTTCTCATCATCTCTCCCTATCCCCCCTCCCTCTCCCCCTCCCTCTCCCCTCCCTATCTCCATCCCTCTCCCACCGCCTCTCTCTCTTTCTCCCCCTCCCTCTTCCCCTCTCCCTCTCCCCCTCTCTCTCCTCCCCATCCCTCCCTCTCTCCCCCTCCCTATTCCCCCTCACTCCCCCCTCTCACCCCCTCTCTTCCCACCTATCTCTCCTCCTCTCTCTCTCTTTCTCCTCCCTCTCCCTCTCCCCTTCCCTCTCCCCCTCCCCTCTCCCCCCACCCCTATCCCCCTCTCTCTCCCTCCCCCTCCCTCTGCCACCCCCTCTCTCCCCTATCCCCCTATCTTCCTCTCTCGCTCTATCTCTCTCTCTATCTCTCTCTCTCTCTCTCTCTCTCTCTCTCTCTCTCTCTCTCCCTCTGTCTTCCTCTCTCTCTCTCCCTCTGTCTTCCTCTCTCTCTGTCTCTGTCTCTCTCTCTTTTTCTCTCATCATTCCCTACTTATTCTACCCTCTTCACCTCTATCCATTGTATCCCTCCTTCCTTTCCATTTCTCATTCCCTCCTCCTGTTCCTCTCTTTCTGTCTCTTCCTCCTTCCCTCCTCCTGTCTCTCTCTATCATAGAATTGTTTAGATATAGAAGACACCATTTAGTGTCATAGCAGCACACGCATCCCGAAGTCTGTCACCCATCAATATCACTAAGACAGTGTAGAAAGAGTATCTTCAGAACCCTATTACCGAGTGTTACAATGTTTCCTTACTTGTGAAATGAACTCTTTCCATCTTATAAATTGTTGTTTAATCCCTCATATGGTAGAAGTGCCTGTTGACCCAGTCTCAGCTTACAACACAAAGCAGCACTCATCTCGGCAGAGAAATATTAGTCAGATCGGACGGGTTTATCCACACCACTTTTGCAAATCGTGCTTAAAAAAAAAAAATTCAACTCATCAACATATGGCGACTTCTACATGAAATTGCTGACTCAAGGAAGGCTTTGTCAGAGACAGATGAGGAGAAAGAGCTTTGTGAAATGTATTTATGGACATTCATCCCTTCCATTTATACTCTAAGCCTTCTGCTGGAGTTACTTAGAAATAGGATTAACCCATAAAATCCCAGCTAATTGTCAAGTGAAAACTGCTTACTGGACCAATTTTTAAGTTTCATTTTTTTTTTTTTGCTTCAAGCTTATTTATGGGAAAACATCTATCGTAGTATAAAACACTTGATGGTCAAAAGTTTGTAGATATCTGTTGAGCCCCATCACACCTATTTGAGCTTGTTGGACATGCCATTCCATAACCATAGGCATTACTATGGAGTTGGCCTTAATTTGAGACTAGAATAGGCTCAATCCTTCTGGAGAGGACCTCTGCAAGATTTTGAAGGGTGTCTGGGGAATAGGAACATTTGGGAGGTCAATGTTCATGGGCTACTGGTCCTCAAAACAAATAAGTAAGTCAAGCTCCGAAGCATCAATGGGAAAAATAAGAGAAGAGACAGGAGAGCCCTTATGGTGTTGGATATGGATGATATTAGCAGGAAGTCTATAAGGTGACAATAGGAAAGAAAGAAAACAACTTACATTTGGTTTCTGGTCCTGGTTCTGGGATTGGATACTGGTTATGGTTCTGGTTCTGGGCCCTGGTTCTGGTCCTGGTTCTGGGCTCTAACCCTGGACTCCCCTTGGTTTGGACTTTGGAGAACTCCGGTTCTGAAAATGACCAAGTGGTATAGTAGGTGCAAACTTAAGAATACTCATGTGGAAAATCTCTGTCTCCACACAGGTCAAAGGGTAGGTAACTTTCAATGCCTCAGGGAACACGGTTTTGGGTCTTCATGGGGAACTTTAATATGGTGGTTTATAAAGGAGGAAAAGTCCTGTCAACTGCTGGAACAGCAGAGGCACCTGTGGTGGCATATATTGATATTTAGGATTCCTAAACATCAGCACATGCCAACTAGACATGTGCGCCGTCAATAAATTTGTTTTGTTTTCGCCATTTCAAACAGGGGGGTGCGGAATCTGGAGGTCCCCTTGTTAACGGGGGCTTCCAGATTCTGATAAGCCCCCCCCCCGCCCGCAGACCCCCACAACCACCGGCCAGGGTTGTGGGGAAGAGACCCTTCTCCTCATCAATATGGGGACATGGTGCTTTGAGGGGTCACAGACCCCCAAAGCATCCTCCCAATGTTGAGGGCATGTGGCCTGGTGCAGTTCAGGAGGGGGGGTTCTCTCTCATTCCCCCCTATTTTCCTGCAGCCTGCCAGGTTGCGTGCTCGGATAAGGGTCTGGTATGGATATTTAGGGGGAACCTCGCGTCATTTTTTTCTTAAATTTGACCCGGGGTTCCCCTTAATATCCATACCAGACCTGAAGGGCCTGGTAATTGAATTTGGTGGGAACCCCACGCTTTTTTTTTAATTTTTATCAATGATTTTCAATGACTGTTCTCTGTGTTACGGGAGCCTACAATTCATTATAGCCGCGAGTGATTTTAAATAGCTTTTTTCCTGCAAAAATGACACAGTTCTAAGCACGGGAAACATGCACCCCTTTACATGCATACTATACACACCCCTCAGGTACGAAATTTAAAGGAATATTACACCTTTTATTGTTTCACTTTAAGCATTATTAAAATCACTGCTCCTGAAAAAACGTCCGTTTTTAAAACTTTTTTTTGCATTGATACATGTCCCCTGGGGCAGGACCCGGGTCCCCAAACACTTTTTATGACAATACCTTGCATATAGGCTTTTAAAATTAGCACTTTAGATTTCTCCCATAGACTTTTACAGGGTGTCGCAGCTTTTCGAATTTACCGCAAACACCCCAAGTTGTTCGCTGTTCGGTGAACAAGTGAACAGGCAATGTTTGAGTCGAACATGAGTTCCACTCGAACTCGAAGCTCATCCCTATCCATGTTAACATCAATGGTTTTGGACTGGGATGTTCAAATAGTTCATATGGGTGTGATGGATGGGTGTCCAAAAAACATTTGGCCATAAAGTGTAAACAATTTTTCTGGAAACAAAAGGAATAACATTTTATTAATAAACCTGAGTGCCGTGAACATCATTCACCTCTTACCCGTCTGCACATAACATCACAGAGATTTTACAGCATACAGGGGGAAATTGACGATCCCCAGCCAATTATTAAAAGTACATAAATCTGCTTTCAACCAGCAACCAACCTTTGTGTTTTGACAACACATTTTTCATGCCAGTCGACATCGCAGGAGACCTTGGCATTCATGTTGACCCAAAACTCACCATTCTTGCTGATACGAACAAGTATTTTATTTATTATTTACTGTTTAAGCTCAGCATTGAACTGGCATTGGTATTTATGTCTTGACGTGGAAATGTGCGTTGCTTCAGTTAGCACATCTTTATTTTTTTACACTGACTGCTGTATTTTTTTGCTACAGTTGTAAAGTTTTGCTGCATTGTAGGTCAGCAAAGCATTCTGTAAAGGGTATTTTTAGACCTGTTGCCAAAGGTGTTAAAGATATACTACAACCATTAAATTTAATTGACTTGGCAGATAGCAAAAGCTAAATTTACCCTTAACACCTAACCTCCTTGAGAGTAGGCAATTTTTTCACTATCCCATTCAAGAAACGTATCTTCACTTCCTGCCTTGTAGACACAACAGGAAGTGAGGTACAATCTCTTCAAAGTCATGGAAATCCTCTCCTATACAGTTATCTCTGGAACAAATTTCCTCAATAGAAGATTCCTCCTCTGCTCCTCTTTTCGTGACAGTTCAAAATTTTGGATTTCCTTTACTTTCAGTCCCAGTGATTACATATTTAAAAAAAAACATGACATGAATATTTTGTACATCGTTGCCACAGTCATGGGTCAAGCTCAGGGACCAGTATCTATAGCAGTAGAGAGGCTTTCACTGACCAGCACAATAGGTATATAGACATGTCAACCTGGCGGATGACGTGGGTTCACCTGAGGAACGGGGGTCTAATGCCGCTTACACGCGATCGGAATTCCGGGCAGAAAAAAAACGATGAGAGCTTTTCATCGGAAAATGCTGGCCGAAAATGCTGGCCGAATTTCCGACAGCAAAGAATTGAGAGCATGTTCTCAGTTTTTTCCGACGGAAAAGGTTTTCCGATCGTCTGTAGCAATTCTGACGCGCAAAATTCCTACGCATGCTCGAAAAACAATTTGACGCATGCTCGGAAGCATTGAACCCGTCTCGTCGTAGTGTTGTACGTCACCGCGTTCTTGACGGGCGGAATTTGGTGTGACCGTGTGTAAGCAAGACAGTTTGAGCGGAATGCCATCGAAATTCCGTTGGGAAAACCGTCACAGCTTTTTCCGACGAGAATTCCGATCGTGTGTACGCGGCATAAGCACTAACTGGTATTCACCAGAGCTCCTCATGGTGGATATGGGTTTTGCTACATGTTAGTACCAGGTGTCATTCCATAGAATCACCCCATCAGGAGGTGAGCAAGCTGGGGTCCAGTAGCAGATATAGCAGGAATGGATCAAGCAGAAGCATAGTCAGTATTAGGATAAAGGTTGGAAACAAGTGGTTGCAGGTTGGGATCAAGCAAAAGCATGGCTGAGGAACAAGCCAAAGACCAGTAATGAGTGGTAGTGAAGATAAGAATAGTTGGGTAGGTATAGGTATCCATAAGAGAAAAATATCAGCTGGAGAGAGCACAATAATCTGGCAAACAGGAAATGCAGAGACATAGCCTAAATCAGGAAGTTCATGGGAGCAGCGAAAAGTTCAAGGTTCATGAGAAACAAGAGACAAGGCAAGATTGTCTTAAGAGATCACATAGGGATACATGGATCATGCTACATGGGAACCTTACTAGTATCCTTAAGGATGGGTTAAGAAGTTTGAGAACACATGGGAACCTTGGTCTAGATATTAATATCTTTCATTTGAATCGTAAAGTATGTATAGGGGTCTGTGTCTCTTTCGGGACTAGTCCGATCCTGTTGCTTCATTTCTTTCCTTTTCAATTTTCTTTCATCCACCTTTCTTTTTCTTTTTTGTTCTTGATGATCCTGACTCCCTGGGTCATGATCGGTATATATTTGAGTGCCCTTGGCTGATGGCTTCATGTTAAATAGATATTTCCTTCTGTGTTATTTCCATTTCCGAGATGTGTGCATTACATTCTTTATTATGCCCCGTACACAGGATCGGACTTTCCGACAACAAAACCGTGGAATTTAGTTCGAAGGGTGTTGGCTCCAACTTGTCTTGCATACACACGGTCACACAAATGTTGGCCAACAATTACGAACGTAGTGACGTACAAGACGTACGTGATGTCTCCATTACGAACGCTAATTTTACAAGGCCTAGCGCTTCCGGCTCGTCCTTGATTCTGAGCATGCGTGTTTGTACTTTGGACTTTTTTTCGACGGACTTGTCTACACACGATCGGAAAGTCCAACAACGCACATTTGTTGGTGGAAAATTTGAGAACATGCTAGCCAACATTTTTTGGTGGAAAGTCAGACAACAATTGTCCAATGGAGCATACACACGGTCTGACTTACCGCCAACAAGCTCACATCCAACATTTCCTGTCGGAAAATCTGAAAATCTGGATAATGTTTGTTGTTCCAAGTGTATCTGGTTGGTTTGGGCCATGTAGGAGGTACCCTTATCCTTTGACCAGTTACTGTATTTTGCTGTGGCTCTATTGTTGTAAGCCTGTATCCTTTATTCTTTTGAAAGACAATAAAAATATTGAAAGCAAGATCAGCTAGGGAGCTGTCCAGCATTTCAGGAGGCAAAACAAGAAAAGCTACAACCAGACACCACAGAGGTCACAGGTTCAGATCCGGAAACTGGTAATTGTTTTGTACAATGTTGCGCACATTGCTTCGTACGTCATGGTATATTGCTATATGTTTGCTGTTGGAATATCCTTTTGTACTGACAAAAATTAAATAAAGAATGGAAAAAATACTTTTGCGTTATTCTAACCTTTAAACGAAACAATTAACCAAACCTGAACACTAAATCCTTGACCTTATAATTAATCGTGAAGCTCAACCATGCACTTAAACAACTAAATCCTAACCTTATGCTCAACCAATAACTCCCGATTCTTTGCCTAACATTAACTCCTAAGGCTAAATGAATACCTTCAAATGTATATTGCTCTTACAGAAACTGGCCATCTTGCTCGGGCATTGACACCATAATGACTCAGTCTTTGAATGAAAAACAAACAGCACCAGGTTGGTGGTACCTTTATAAACTGATTTGGGAAATGGGGGGAAAGGGACAGAGAACAGTAACACAGAGGAAGATAACAAGGAAAGAAAGGACAATATTTTTTAATGAAGCAGGAGAAAAAAGAATGGGAGAGGAATGCCGCGTACACACAATCAGAAATTCTGCCAGCAAAAGACGGATGTGAGCTTTTGGTTGGAAAATGCGACCGTGTGTATGCTCCATTGGACTTTTGTTGGTGGCATTAAGGCCAGAGAGCATGTTCTCTATTTTTCCGACGGAAAAAGTTCAGATCGGAAATTCTGATCGTCTGTGGCAATTCCAATGCGCAAAATTCTGACGCATGTTTGGAAACAATTTGACGCATGCTCGGAAGCATTGAACTTCATTTTCTCAGCTCATCGTAGTGTTGTACGTCACCGCGTTCTTGACGCCGAAAGTTCAGAGAACTTTGGTCTGACCATGTGTATGCAAGCCAAGCTTGAGCAGAATTCCGTCAGAAAAAACATCCAAGATTTTTCTGATGGAAATTCCGTGTGTACGGGGCAGAACAGGGAAAAAGGAGTCAAAAATAAGTAGAGAACAGAAAAGAAAAAAGTGGCAGTGGAAGTTGACACGGGTGCAAAGAAAAAGAATGGGGAAAGAAGAGCAGGGGGAAAGGAGAAGAAGGAAGGAAGAATAAGAGGGGAGAAAGAAGAATATGGGGTGAAAGGATAAAAAGCAAGAAAGAAGAAGAGTGGAGAAGAGAGGAAGAAAAAGAAGGAAAAGGGGAGAAAAGAAGAGGAAGAAAAAAAGGAAAGAAGGTAAAAGAGGAGAGAAAGAACACAATGGGATAAAAGAGAATCAAGGGAAGAAATATAGGGGAAAATGGGGAAGAAGTGGGGGGGTGTGGAAGGAGAAGAGGAGAGGGAGATAAAGACTGGAGAAAGGAGAAGAGGAGAGGTAGAAGTAGAGTGGAAATGAAGGTAAAGAGAGGAAAAAAAAAGGAGAAAACAGAGAAGAGACAAGGAAATAGAAGAGGTGGGGAAGAGAAAAAAAGGAAGAAAAACGGGGAAAAGGTAGAAGAATAGTGCAAGAAGAAAAGGAGAGAAAGAAGAAGAGGACAGGAAGATGAAGAGGGGAAAATAGGGGAGAAGAGAAGAAAAAGTGTGAAGAAATGAGACAAGGAGAAAAAGTACAAGAATGGTGAAAGAAGAAGTTGAGAGGAAGAAGACGAGTGGAGAAAGGTAAAAACAAGACAAAGACTAGAATGTGTGAAACGTGTGAAAGAATGTAGGGAAGACAGGCAGGTACGGATGAAGGGGAGAAATAAAGGGGGGGGGGCTGGGAGAAACAAAGAGAAATGCAGGGAGAGAGGAAGGACAGATAGTAAGAGGGAAAGAAGAGATAAAGCAAGACAAAACACAAACACAAAAAGAAATGTTAAGAAACTCCATGCATTCAAGAATGTTCAAGCTGACTTTTCTTAAATATATACAGTATATTTAATATATAAAAATATATAAAATATAATATATAAAATATATACAGCATATTCTGAAGTCATTTCTCCATACTCCTGTGTATAGAAAAACAAACACTCATAAAGTCGCATAAATATTAAATATAAATATTAAAGCGGTGTTTCACATGAAAAAAAAAAAAATTAAAAGTCAGCAGCCCAGGGCGCCTGCGATGTCGGTCGTGGAGTCCGAGATGTCCCCCGCGATCCGGTTCCAGCGCCGCCATCCTCAGTAAGGGAAACGAGCAGCGAGCGCTGCCCGTTTCCTAATGCGCATGCGCGAGTCGGCGCGCGGCCTACTGCGCATGAGTGAGTCGAATTTGTGAATGGGGAACGCGATGTGTTGTGGGACATAGTTCCCATAACACACCGCGCCCCATTCACTAAAAGGCGGCGCTCGGAGCAGAAGACAGAAGATCACTGCGGAGCAAGAAGAGGCAGATTAGGACGATCTGCCTAGCAACAGCCATTTCTGGTAAGTAAAAAAAAAATTTTTTTTTTTTTTCATTTTACATTTTTATTAACATTTTTATCTAGTTTTGTTTTTCAGGGTGGCCCACTACTTTAAGCAGTGATGTATTGGAGAACAATTGGGGGGTGAACAGCAGTTACTGAAATGTGTTTCTCCCATCCTATTTGGTGAGATAATGTTTACACTGTTTATTGAATGTGTCCATATGTTTCCACAAGGCCCCATACTGCTTCAACATGAAGCCTCCAAAGTACATTATCAATCATTGGATAGAAACACAAAAAGAAAATCAATTTAAAATAGCCAGGCACCAGTCCCCATTGTAAAACATGTGCAAAGTCACGTTAAAGCTTTTACTTATAATCTATAGAATGCTACAGTAATAACATACAGGAGGTACATTGATCATAGATATTTGCACTCAATATGACAGCCCAAGGAGCAATGATGTTAGGTGTTACTAAATTTGCTTCCATGTGCCACATGCAGCAAATGGACATCTGGATGCCTCACCCATCATTTCAGGTTGTAGATACATTTGGTATATTTATAGTAAGGTTACATCAGTGACAGGACATGGATCTGAACCCACAACCTCTGCGGCATCTAGCAGTAGCTTTCCTTTCTAAGTCACCTGAGATGCTGGACAGCAACTTGTCTGATCCTTTGGAAAATCCTGCCTTGTGCCTTGTTTCTATTGAACCTTTAACTCTATGTCCCTCCCATGAACTTTCTATTTAAGCCATGACTTTGCACTTCCTGTTTGCCAGATTATTGTGCTTTTTTTGCAGCCAATATCTTGCTCTTGTCTTTCCTGCTGCCGTCTGTATCTTCGCTATTATTTGTTGCTGATCTTGGCTTGTTTCTTGACTATGCTTTTGCTTGATCCCAACCTGTAACCATTCGTTATCGACCTTTGACCTGTTCCTCGACTACGCTTTTACTTGATCACAACATGCAACCACTTGTTTACTGATGACACTTCTGCTTAATCCCTACCTGCTATATCTGCTACTGGACCCTGGCTTGCTCACCTCCTGTTGGGGTGATCCTGAGGAATGGGACCCGGTACTAACACACAGCGAAACCCATCTCCACAATCAGAAGCTCTGGTGAATACTGATTAGGCCCCACACCTCAGGTAAGCCAATGAGGACACTAGTTCTGGTGACCAGGGGATCCCTAAGGGTTTCCATTAAGTTGCAGAGATTTCCTCTCACTTCCTATTTTGGCTTTGGGACAGGGAGTGAAGAGAAATCTCCCCAATGGGGCCCAGATGGCAAAAAAAATAAACTGACAGGGGTTATGACCGTCCATTATTCTATCCAACATGAGAAAAAAGGTTTTGCCTATGGTTCTACTTTAACTTGAACTTGGCGACAAATTACACATTTTTGCATATATATATATATATATATATATATATACAGTTTACTGTAATTGTATCTGAAACAAATGAACACTAGACATGTGCATTCTTTTTTTGTCCGAATGCATTTTCATCCGAATTTCAGGTATTTTCGTTAACGTTTTAACAAACGATAACGAACGTGCAAAATCCGAAAACCGAAAGATCCGACAATGCTTTATTTTCGTTGCAACAGTTCGATATAGATAGGAGATTCGACATGACGCTGACAATAGCAATCTGTGTCCATCGAACCTGTGGTCGAATGTGCCTAACCTTAGCTCTATTAGTTCAAGATTTTTCTACATAGAGAGAAAAGATTCGACATAGAGAGAAAAGATTCGACATTATAGAGACAATAGCAAAAAAGGTCGAATGTGCCTAACCTAACTCTATTAATCCAAGATTATTCTACATAGAGAGAAAAGATTTGACATGAAGATTCGACGAAGCAGTCGCCGCGAGCGGACATTTATGGTCAAATGCACCGCCCATAGGCTATAGAAGAATTCTAATGTTGGTTGACTAGTAATAATAATTAATAATATAATTATTACTAGTGTCATACAACATTAGAATTCTATTATAGCTTGTAGGCGGAACATTCGACCGGAAATGTACGATTGCGGCATTGTACAGTTTAGCTGCTTCGTCGAATCTTCTTAGAACATCCGACGGACACCATAAGCCTTCAATGACAGATTCAACCTTAATTATTTCAGATTTTCGGACGAATGCATTTTTTAACGAAACAAAATAAAAAAAATAATTTCGGGAGTAACTAAATGTATTTTTTGGACGAAAACCAAATTCCGAAACAAAATATTTCAGTGTGCACATGTCTAATGAACACTAACACTGTCAGGATGCAGTGGCACCCTCAAAACCATCTACTGTATAGATAGAATGCTTTCTTTATAAGTGAAGTCTCCAGCTTGAATGAGCTGACATATGATCGGCAATTAGTATGATTGAATGTCAGTGGTGACCGGAGCCATCAGTGACAGCAATTCGACGCATGCTCGTAAGCCATCAGTGACAGCCAGGATTAAGAGCCACCAGCTGCGCAAAGTGTTGATTGGTGGCTCTTAAAGGTAGGATGTTTATTATTGTATATATATATATACAGACTGTTGGCAGGAAGAGGTGGGTAAACATTCATTGTTTTCAAATGGCAAATCTTGGATTTTATGTATGGTTTAACTTTTTATTCTTATGCCGCGTACACACGGTCGGAATTCTCATTGGAAAAAGCTCTGATGGTTTTCCCGTCGGAATTCCGACGGAATTTCGCTCAAACTGTCTTGCCTACACACGGTCACACCAAATTCCGACGGTCAATAACACTGCGACATACAACACGTTCAACGGCACTATAAAAGTTAAGTTTAATGCTTCCGAGCATGCGTCGAATTGTTTCCGAGCATGTGCAGAATTTTGCGTGTCGGAATTGCATACACACGATCGAAAAATCCGATAGAAAGGTTTTCCGTTTGAAAAATTAAGAACAGGTTCTCAATCCAAAGTCCGTCGGAAATGTCGACAGAAAAAGACCGATGGGCATACACACGGTCGGAAAATCCAATGAAAAGCTCCCATCGGACTGTTTCCATCGGAAATTCCGACCGTGTGTACGCGGCATTAGAAAGATCCACTACATTTACTACGACTTGTGCCAGTGCCAAACACATTTGTTGCACGACCTCCACAAATGAGGATTTTGTCCTAAAGATCTTCATTTCCATACATTGTTATTTACACTCTCTACCTGCAGCTAAAAAAACTAAACTTAAATGTACTGTAGGAGCTCCAAGGAGGAAAAAGGTTGAACCGCTCATCACGTTAAAAGTCTCACATCCATTTATTGATCCATCCCATTGAAACCACTCCAGCTAGTGCACAGACTCCCTTGACATGCTGTGCAGTAGACCAAAGTGGTTTGTCTATTGGATGGCGCAATAAATGGATGTGAGGCTGCATGTTAAGCTATTCCTGTTTTTTCCCCCTTGGAGTTGCTGCATCGATTCTCGAGTCGCCAACAACCACAGGGAACTAACACCTGCGATTGATGCCGGCTTGGGGATTAATACCTGTAGTAGAGTATTTGGATCATAGCTTAACCAAACTGAACATTTCAGGTTGCTATAATAAAACAGTTTCCACAATAACTTCTCTTTGTGCTTTGCACTGGATAGATCTACAAACGTTCACTACATGCCTAAAAGCCTATGGACTGCTGGCCATAGTACCTATGTGAGCTTTACCAAAACAATGAGAATATAATATGGAGTTCCACACCTTCCCCTTTTTGGCCATAACAGCCACTATTCTTCTCAGAAGGCTTTCAACAGAATCTGTTAGCTGTTCACTTCAGCCAAAAGAGAATTTGTGAGGTCAGGTATTAATTACTGTAATGCCCCGTACACATGGTCAGATTTTCCGATGGAAAATGTCCTATCGGACCATGTTGTCGGAAATTCCGACCGTGTGTGGGCTCCATCTGACTTTTTCCGTTGGAATTTCTGCCGGAAAAAGTTTGAGATCCTGCTCTCAAATTTTCCGACAACAAAATCCGATCTGACATTTTCCGATCGTGTGTAGAGAATTCCGACGGACAAAGTGCCACGCATGCTCAGATCAAATTAGGAGACCAAAGCTATTGGCTAATAGCCTCTACGTAGTTCCGTCGTACGCAACGAACGTCACCACGTTCAGAATGATCGGATTTTCCGACAACTTTGTCCGACCGTGTGTATGCAACACCAGTGTTGGACAAAATCCGTCGGAAAAAATCCGGCGGATTTTGTGGTCGGAATTTCCGACCGCGTGTACGGGGCATTAGACTGTCAAGTTCCTCCTCCCCAAACTCGCTCGCAAACTGGTCCAAATCATTTGGTGAAGGAGGGGATTATGGTGGGGGGTTGTTTTTCAGGGGTTGGGCTTGGCCCCTTAGTTCCAGTGAAGAGAACTCTTAAGGCATGCCAAGACATTTTGGACAATTTCATGCTCTCAACTTCTTTGTGGGAACAGTTTGGGGATGGTCCCTTCCTATTCAAACATGACTGCGCACCAGTGCACAAAGCAAGGTCCATAAAGACATGGATGAGCCAGTTTGGAGTGGAGGAACTTGACTGGCCTGCACAGAGCCCTGACCTCAACCCGATAGAACACCTTTGGGATGAATTAGAGCGGAGACTACATGCCAGGCCTTCTTGTCCAACATCAGTGCCTGTCCTCACCAGTGTTGGTCATCTTACTTTAAAAAAGTAATTAGTTAAGTTACAAATTACTTCTCCCAAAAAGTAATTGCGTTAGTAACTCAGTTACTACATTGGAAAAGTAATTAGTTACGCAGCAAAGTAACTGACTTTTTTTTAAAATATTCTATACGTGTAACTAAGGGGCGGGTCTAGTATTACTGTAACCAAGGGGCGCATTTATTATTATTGTTATATATCGTGTAACCAAGGGACTGCTCTATTATTACTCTAACCAAGGGGCAGATCTGTTATAGCGTGTAAGCAAGGGGCGGGTCTATTATTATTATATGGTGTAAGGGGCGGGTCTATTATTATTATATCGTGTAAGGGGCGGATGGCTACAGAAGAAGGCGAATGTTAAATTAACGGGCAGAGCTCGATATATAACAATAATAATAAATGCGCCCCTTGGTTACAGTAATACTAGACCCGCCCCTTACTTGCAAGTTAAATGCCCCTTGCAGAGTAGCACGAGCATCAGGAGCGTGCGGCATCGCCTCGTACAATTACATGTTAACTGCACCTGCGCGGTGTAGAGTTCACTCAGAGCTGTTTAGGTTCAGCAATTTTCAGAAGCTCCGTAGTCCTTCGTACTGCGCAAGCCCATAGACCATTCCCATAGACACACTCCTAAACCTTGTGGACGGCCTTCCCAGAAGAGTTGAAGCTTTGTTATAGCTGCAAAGGGTGGGCCAACTCAATATTGAACCCTACGGACTAAGACTGGGATGCCATTAAAGTTCATGTGCGTGTGAAGGCAGGTGCCCCAATACTTTTGGTAATATAGTGTATATTACCCTCAACCCAACAGAGCAGCCGTGTATAGTTTGGCAAATATGTGTACATCACAAAACTGTCTGTACAGACTAATTCCGCGTACACACGTCCGGATTTCCCGTCGGAATAAACTCTGAAGGTTTTTCCGACGGAGTTCCCGACGGAGTTCCGCTGAAACTGTCTTGCCTACACACGATCACACCAAAGTCCGATCGTCTAGAACGCGGGGACGTACAGCACGTACGACGGGACTAGAAAAAGGAAGTTCAATAGCCAGTAGCCAATAGCTGCCGTCTCGTACTTGCTTCAGAGCATGCGCCGTTTTTGGTCCGTCAGAACAGCCTACAGACGAGCGGTTTTCCCGATAGGAATTGGTTCCCTCGGAAGTATTTAGAACATGTTCTCTTTCTAGGTCCGTCAGAATTTTTTTAAAAAAAAAAAAGTCCGATGAGGCCCACACACGATCGGAATATCCGATGAAAAGATTCCGTCAGATTTTTTCTGTTGGACATTCCGCTCGTGTGTACGCGGCATAACAAATAAGTATTGCAGCTGTGCTGTCGCTGTTTGCCTGGATTTTCGCTATAAAGATCATGACTTTTTGTATAATATTTATCTGATTCCTTTCAAAACGGACAAAAAAAAACTAAAAACAAAATAGCAATGCTTTGACGTTAATGTAAAATCCAGAGGTGATTTTAACATGTTTTAATGAGAACAAATGTATCTTTTAATTAAACACGTTCGGTGTCGAAGCACAAGTAAAGCCTTTTTAATTAATGACCCATTTGTAATGCCGTTGTTTTCATATACCTAGTCCTAATTATTAATCACTGTTAATGACACTTTGAAATGTAGATGTATTTGTTGGCGATGATACTGCCAACTAAAAGAATGAGCGCTACAGTGCCATTTTATTGAATGGAAGGGGGGCCTAGTTCCGAAAGTTTGAGCTTTATGTTACATAGTTACATAGTAGGTGAGGTTGAAATAAGACACAAGTCCATCAAGTCCAACCTATGTGTGTGATTATATGTCAGTATTGCGTTGTATATCCCTGTATGTTGCGGTCGTTCAGGTGCTTATCTAATAATTTATTTAAACTATTGATGCCCCCCCCCCCCCCGCTAAGATCACCGCCTGTAGAAGGGAATTCCCCATACTTGCCACTCTTACAGTAAAGAACCCTCTTTAACCACTTAAGCCCCGGACCAATTTGCAGCCCAAAGGACCAGGCCACTTTTTGCAATTCGGCACTGCGTCGCTTTAACTGACAATTGCGCGGTCGTGCGACGTGGCTCCCAAACAATATTAGCATCCTTTTTTTTCCCACAAATAGAGCTTTCTTTTTTGCGCTATAAACAAAAATAGAGCGACAATTTTGAAAAGAAAATACATATTTTTAACTTTTTGCTATAATAAATACACCCCCCCCCAAAAAAAAAAATAAAAAACATTTTTTTTCCTCAGTTTAGGCCGATGCGTATTCTTCTACATATTTTTGGTAAAAAAAATCGCAATAAGCGACTATTGATTGGTTTGCGCAAAAGTTATAGCGTTTACAAAATAGGGGATAGTTTTATAGCATTTTTATTAATATTTTTTTTTTTTTTACTAGTAATGGCGGCGATCAGCGATTTTTATTGTGACTGCGACATTATGGCGGACACATCGGAAATTTTTTACACATTTTTGGGACCATTGTCATTTATACAGCAATCAGTGCTATTTAAATGAACTGATTCCTGTGTAAATGACACTGGTAGTTAAGGGGTTAGCCACTAGGGGGCGGGGAGGGGTTAAGTGTAACCTATGTGTTTTTTTTTTTACTGTAGGGGGCGTGGCTTGGCGTGTAACATCACTGATCGTCTTTCCCTATGACAGGGAACAGACGATCAGTGACAGCCTCACTAGGAAGCATGGGGAGAGGTTTGTTTACACATACCTCTCCCCGTTCTTTGGCTCTGTGACCTGATCGTGGGACACCGGCGACGATTGGGTCCACGGGTCCCGCGGCCACGGTCACGGAGCTCAGGATCAGGTCGTGAGTGCGCGCCAGCGGCATGTGCGCGACCCATGGCTGGACTCTTAAAGAGCAACGTACCTGTACGTTGATGTGCCCAGCTGTGCCATTCTGCCGACGTAAATGGGCAGGAGGCGGTCCTTAACCTTAAGGTTAAACCTCTTTTCTTCTAATTTTAATGTTCTTCTAGCCACACAAAATTGCATACTAAAATTGCAACTTTGATATATCTTACCTTCACAGTCAGGCAGTATAGTCATACAGGTTATGGTGAGAAGGGATTAACCACTAGGGGGCGGGGAGGAATTGCATTAATTTGAATTATGTTCATAGCTCCACCCATTCTTCTAAACGGGTGAATAATTCTCCTAGTTATGGAATATGTGATAGAATGCGACACGTGAATATCTTCTGTTTCAAGAAGACTTTACAGTGTTACCTTGGCAACCTACTCTCCCAAAATGTCATATTATAGCATCCAATCTAGCACAATTGCACTCCAGAAGCAAAATGCTAACATGCCCTTTGGATCACTTTATTGGTTTACTTAAGCAAATTGGGTTCAGTTGTTAAAATTATTAATTGCAATGGATCTGTGTTGACATTCCTCCACTACCTGCAAGGCATCCCACCGTACTAACCACTGGGAGTGGTACCAGAAATTGGCACCTCACCTTCTAAAATTTACTCTTAAATTTTGGAGGCTCGGCAGAGATGTTGGCTCTCTTCATCATAAACCATGGCAGTGCAGATCTAGCCGATCATCCTGAAAACCACGTTTTCCGCCTAGCTTCTGACATCATAGGAGCATGGATCTCAGCTGACCCTTTTGTTGCATTGCTGGAATCGAACAACACCCTCTCAACACTAGACCCATCATTATCTAGCGACTTTTGTTGGCTAAACCTGATTTGGATCTCAACCTAGAATAGTAAACACGTAATGATCTGAACCATCTATGGAAAAGTTACTTGCATTAAAGATTTGCTTACTAAAAATATTCTAATGTCTGATTCTTGTGGTTGAGCAATCTAACATGTACAGTCTAAAAATGATGACTTGTTTTCTACCTATCACAGTCTGGGGTCAGGCTCGGAGACCAGTAGCTATAGCAGTTGAGAGGCTCCTACCGATCAGCAGGATAGGTAAGAAATGTCATCAGTACACCAAGGATTCCTTATGCCCCGTACACACGGTCGGAATTTCCGACGGAAAATGTCCTATCGGACCATGTTGTCGGAAAATCCGTCCGTGTGTGGGCGCCATTGGACTTTTTCCATCGGAATTTCCGTCAGAAAAAATTTGAGATCCTGCTTTCCGATCGTGTGTAGCGAATTCCAACGGACAAAGTGCCACGCATGCTCAGATCAAATTACAAGACCAAAGCTATTGGCTACTAGCCTCTACGTAGTTCCGTCATATGCAACGAACGTCACCACGTTCAGAATGATCGGATTTCCCGACGACTTTGTCCGACCGTGTGTATGCAACACCAGTGTCGGACAAAATCCGTCAGAAAAAATCGACGGATTTTGTGGTCGGAATTTCCGACCGTGTGTATGGGGCATTAGAAGGGTCCAACTCTTTATTCACATGGTCACACGGTACACATACAGCATTGTTTCAGAGCCACATAGGGCCCCTTCGTCAGGCAAAATAATAAAGCTTTGGACCCGTCTAAGGAATCATTGGTGTGCTGATAATATTTCTTCACTCAGATTGTCTACGGTTTCCAGCCCGTGGTCATTACACCACCCAGAATTACTACAGACATTTCCATGAATGTGTGCATGGGGAATATTGCATTTGGTATACAAGCAGGTCACCCTGGTGGATAGACATGTGCACACTGAAATATTTTGTTTTCGTCCGAAAAATTCATTTATTTAGTTACTCCAGAAATTTGTTTTTATTTATTTTGTTTCGTTAAAAAATGCATTAGTCCGAAAATCTGAAATAATTAAGGTCGAATCTGTCATTGAAGGCTTATGGTGTCTGTCGAATGTTCTAAGAAGATTCAAAGGAGCAGCTAAACTGTACGACGCCGCAATCGTACATTTCCAGTCGAATGTTCCGCCTACAAGCTATAGTAGAATTCTAATGTTGTATGACACTAGTAATAATTATATTTATTAATTATTATTACTAGTCAACCAACATTAGAATTCTTCTATACCCTATGGGCAGAGCATTTGACCATAAATGTCCTCTTGCGCCGACTGTTTCGTCAAATCTTCATGTCAAATCTTATCTCTCTATGTCGAATAATCTTCGACTAATAGAGTTAGGTTAGGCACATTCGACCTTTTTTGCTATTGCCTCTATAATGTTGAATCTTTTCTCTCTATGTCGAATCTTTTCTCTCTATGTAGAATAATATTGGACTAATAGAGCTAAGGTTAGGCACATTCGATCACAGGTCAATGGACGCAGATCGCAATTGTCAACGTCATGTCAAATCTCCTATATATATTGTCACAACGAAAATGAAAATAAAGCATTTGTTTATGTCAGATCTTTCGGTTTTCGGATTCTGCACGTTCGTTATCGTTTGTTAAAACGATAACGAAAATACCCGAAATTTCGACAAAAATGCATTCAGATGAAAACGA
Organism: Lithobates sylvaticus; assembly: GCA_028564925.1. NCBI lineage: Eukaryota > Metazoa > Chordata > Amphibia > Anura > Ranidae > Lithobates > Lithobates sylvaticus. The sequence continues at coordinate 226,868,660 of CM053033.1, forward strand.
ATGCACATGTCTACTGGTGGATGACATAGTCTCAACCGAGGTGCGGGGTCCAAGCATTAACCGTTATTCACCAGAGCTCCTGATGGTGGAGATGGGTTTTGCTGCATCTTAGTACAAGATTGCGGTTCTCAGGATCACCCCGCTGAGAGGTGATCAAGCTGGGGTCCAGTAGTAGTAGGATCAAGCAGATAAGTAGTCAGTAAACAAGCCAAATTTTAGTAACAACTGATTGCCGGTTGGGAATCAAGCAGAAGTGCAGTCAGTAAACAAGTCAAAGGTCAGTAACAAGTGGTTGCAGGTTGGGATCAAGCAGAAACGTAGTCAGTAAACAAGCCAAAGGTCAGTAAGAAGCAATTGCAGGTTGGGATCAAGCAGAAGCATAGTCAGTAAACAAGTCAAAGGTCAGTAACAAGTGGTTGCAGGTTGGGATCAAGCAGAAGCATAGTCAGTAAATAAGCCAAAGGATCAGTAACAAGTGATTTCAGGTTGGGATCAAGCAGAAGCATAGTCAGTAAACAAGCCAAAGGTCAGTAACAAGTGGTTGCCGGTTGGGATCAAGCATAAGCGTAGTCAGTAAACAAGCCAAAGGTCAGTAACAAGTGGTTGCAGGTTGGGATCAAGCAGAAGCATAGTCAGTAAACAAGCCAAAATTTCAGTAACAAGTGGTTGCAGGTTGTGATCAAGCAGAAGCATAGTCAGTAAACAAGCCAAAAGGTCAGCAACAAGCGATTGCAGGTTGGGATCAAGCAGAAGCATAGTCAGTAAACAAGCCAAAGGTCAGTAACAAGTGGTTGCAGGTTGGGATCAAGCAGAAGCGTAGTCGAGGAATGAGCAAAAGGTCGGTAATGAATGGTAGCGAAGATACGGACAGGAGTGACAAGAGTGAGATTTCAGCCAGAGAAAGCTCAATTATTTGGCAAACAGAAAGTGCAAAAGCATGGCTTAAGTAGGAAGTTCATGGGCGGAGCAAAGGGTTCAAAGTTTAAGAGAAACAAAGTTCAAGGCATGATTATTTAAGGGACCTGTCCAGTATCCCAAGTGGCTCAGCAAGAAGAGACACAGCCAGACACATATTATCAATCCATTTAAACTGAAAACACCTTTTTTGGATTTGACGCATTATTAGTTTTTATTACTATTATTAAATATTACTATTGCTACAGATTTAAGTAGAACCACCATCTTCCATGGTGCAGCCACCAAGTTTCCTAAATAGAATTTGCAGTGGTCTGAATCAGAATTTATGTCATGCCACATTTTTTAGCCTCCCTTATATTGGCATCCTTCCTTATAACTGTATGTTAAATCAAAAAAAAAAATATTTTATTCAATATCTATTTCAGAATTTTTCTTTAAATTCTGAATGAATTCAAGCTAATTTTGATTTAAATAGCACCTCCATCTTTTATAGCTCAGCGTGATGTTGCCATGTTCCCTGGGCAGAAATTGCAGTGGACTGATGTGATGTAATGCTAAATTTCTGACCTTCCTCATTTTAGCATACTTCCACATAAATTTATATTAAATCTGTAAAAATGAGCTAAAAAATTATTTTCAAGTACTATTTTTTTATTCTAATTTTAGCATTTATACTTTATTGTATTTTCTACCCTGCCTCATTGCAGCATTTATCCACATAACTAAGGTATGTTAAATAATAAATAAATAAATGACTAGTACAAATAAAAATATACATTTTTCCAATTTTATTTTTTATTTTTTAATTTTTAGCAAGTTTCAGTACATCGCAATTCTGCATAAATTCTAGCTAATTTTGAATTAGAAAGTACTACTACCATTTTCGGTGACACAACATGATGTTGCTATGCTCCCTTGAGAGAAATTGCAGTGGGACTGATCAGCATTTATGTAACAATACGCAATATTTCTCGCATTGGAGCATCTCATAATTAAATGTTAAATCTTAAAAAAAAAAAAGTAATACAGTTATTTTTTTATTCTAATCTTAGAGAGTTTCAGAAAAAGTGAACAAATGTGCCCTGTAGCAATTCTGCATACATTCTAGCTAATTTATAACAAAACAACACCTCGTCATCTTCTTGGCACAGCATGAAGTAGTTGTGCTGCCTGGACAAAAATTTGCAGTGGACTGATTGGCATTAATGTAATGTTTTTTTTCTAACCGCTCGCATTTTAGTGTTCCTACTCATCACTGTATGTTAAATAAAAAATAAAAAAAAATGAGTACTGCCGCTAAAAAATATATATTTTTTTAATTTCTATTTTCTTTTTTTTAGCTGGTTTCAGAAAAAGGGTGAACAAATTGCTCCGAGCGCAATTATGAATACATTTTAGATAATTTTGATTAAAATAGCACCACCACCATCACCTGTGGTGCAGCGTGATCTTGGAGTGAACTAATTAGCATTTATATAATGCTACAGTTTATTTCCTAACATCCCTCATTTTAGCATCCTTCCCCATAACTGTATGTTAAATAAAAAATAAAAAAATATATATATGCTTCCGACACTGGGGAGCTACAGTTCATTGAGGGAACCATGAATGCCAACATGTACTGTGACATACTGAAGCAGAGCATGATCCCCTCCCTTCAGAGACTGGGCCGCAGGGCAGTATTCCACCATGATAACGACCCCAAACACACCTCCAAGATGACCAATGTTTTGCTAAAGAAGCTGAGGGTAAAGGTGATGGACTAGCCAAGCATGTCTCCAGACCTAAACCCTATTGATCATCTGTGGGGCATCCTCAAACGGAAGGTGGAAGAGCGCAAGGTCTCTAACATCCACCAGCTCCGTGATGTCACCATGGAGGAGTGGAAGAGGACTCCAGTGGCAACCTGTGAAGCTCTGGTGACCTCCATGCCCAAGAGGGTTAAAGAGGAAGTAAACCCTCTTAACAAAAACGAAAAAAAAAATAAAAAACCTGCAAGACAAAGGCATAATTAGCTAGTATGCATAGCATACTAGCTAATTATGTATCACTTACCTCAGATCGAAGCCTCGGCATCGGTCCTCTTCTCCCCCTCCGACCGCTGACATCTTCTCCCGGAGTGACTTCCGGGTATCGTGGCTCCGGCGCTGTGATTTGCTGGAGCCGCGATGACGTCACGCGCATGCGCACGAGAGCGGCATATAACAACTGAAGCATCGGCATATAGCGCCGTTGCTTCAGTTGTCGCTAGTGCGCAAGTGCCGCATGACGTTGGCACATGCAAATACAGGTATATGTCAAAAAAAGTTAGATTTTATTTCCATCATTTACACTTTCAGAATTACAGAAAACAAAAAAATGGCGTCTGCAAAAGTTTGGGCACCCTGCAGAGTTAATATCTTGTACTGCCCCCTTTGGCAAGTATCACGGCTTGTAAACGCTTTTGGTAGCCAGCCAAGAGTCTTTCAATTCTTGTTTGAGGTATCTTTGCCCATTCTTCCTTACAAAAGTGTTCCAGTTCTTTGAGATTTCTGGGCTGTCTGTCACGCACTGCTCTTTTAAGGTCTATCCATAGATTTTCAATAATGTTGAGGTCAGGAGATTGTGAAGGCCATGGCAAAACCTTCAGTTTACTCCTCTTGATGTAATCCCCCGAGGATTTTGAGGTGTGTTTAGGATCATTATCCATTTGTAGAAGCCATCCTCTCTAACTTCAGCTTTTTCACAGATGGCATCAAGTTACCATCCAAAATTTGCTGAAATTTTATTGAATCCATTTTTCCTTCTACTCGTGAAATGTTCCCTGTGCCACTGGCTGCAATACAACCCCAAAGCATGATTGATCCACCCCCATGCTTAACAGTTGGACAGAGGTTCTTTTCATTAAATTCTGTGCCCTTTCTTCTCCACACGTACCTTTGCTCATTCCGGCCAAAAAGTTCTATTTTAACCTCATCGGTCCACAGAACTTGTTTCCAAAATGCCTCAGGCTTGTCTATATGTTCATTTGCAAAGTTCAAACGCTGATTTTTGTGGTGAGGACGTAGAAGAGATTTTCTTCTGATGACTCTTCCATGAAGACCATATTTGTACAAGTATCTCTTTATAGTGGAATAGTGTACCACAACTCCAGTGTCTGCCAGATCTTTCTGGAGGGATCTTGCAGTCAAACGTGGGTTTTGAATTGCTTTTCTCACAATCCTGCGAGCTGTTCTGTCTGATATTTTTCTTGGTCTTCCTGATCTTGCTTTAACTTCCACTGATCCTGATGACTGCCATTTCTTAATTACATTCCGAACAGAGGATATTGACATCTGAAAACGCTTTGCTATCTTCTTATAGCCTTCTCCAGCTTTGTGAGCGTCAACTATTTTCAGTTTCAGTTTTCTAGACAACTGCTTAGAAGAACCCATGGTGCTGATTGTTGGGGCAAGGTCAGATGAGTCTGACCATTTAAAACCTTTGAGATTGACATCACCTGGTCTTCCCAGACGATGATTGAGAACAATCCATGACACTGGCAGGTCTCAGCTTTGCAAAGGGGGCAGTGCATGCTATAAATTCTGCAGGGTGCCCAAACTTTTGCAGACGCCATTTTTTTTGTTTTCTGTAATTTTGAAAGTGTAAATGATGGAAATAAAATCTAACTTTTTTTGGCATATTATAAGAATGTCTAATCTGTAATTTGATGCCATTTGGAGATTTTTACATCTTTACTTGGCTTCGTTATGCACATTAATACACAATTTTACCTGGGGTGCCCAAACTTTCGATCCCCACTGTATATATATATATATATATATATACACAGAGAGTACTACAGCTAAAAATATATTTTTTCATTTCTTTTAATTAATTCTTAGTTGGTTTCAGAAAAAAGGGTGAAAAAAAAATGTGCCCCCATCGCCATTTTAAATAAATTCTAGCTAATTTTGAATTAAACAGCACCACCACCATCTTCTGTGGTTCTGCATGATGTTGAAATAGAATCATTGGCATTTATATAAAGCTACATTTTATTTTCTAACCTCATTTATTTCAGCTTCCTCCCCCATAACTGTATGTTAAATTGAAAAAAAAAAAATAGAGAGAGAATACTACAGCTAAAAATATTTTCTTTTTATTTATTTTTTTTTTTTTTATTCTTAGCTGGTTTCAGAAAAAGGGTAAAAAAAAAAAGGGCCCTCATTGCAATTCTGAATAAATTCTAGCAAATTTTGAGTTAAACAGCACCACCGCCATCTTCTGTGGGGCAACATGATGTTGACGTGAAATTTATTGGCATTTATATAATGCTACAGTTTATTTTCTAACCTTCCTCATTTTATCATCCTTCCCTATACTTGTATGTTAAATAAAAAATATATATATACATTGAGAGTACTACAGCTAAAAATTTTTTTTTATTATTTTTTTTTTTTTTTTAATTCTTAGCTGGTTTCAGAAAAAGGGTGAAAAAATGTGCCCTCATCGCAATTCAGAATAAGTTCTAGCTAATTTTAAATTACGGTAAACAACACCACCACCTTCTTCTGTGGCACAGCATGATGTTGAAGTAGAACGATTGGCATTTATATAATGCTACAGTTTATTTTCTAACCTTCCTCATTTTATCACCCTTCCCCATAACTGTATGTTAAATAAAAAAATATATATACAGAGAGAATAATACAGATAGAAAAAAATATATATATATATATATATTTTTTTTTTTTCATTCTCAGCTGGTTTCAGAAAAGGGGTGAAAAAATGTGCCCCCATCGCAATTCTGAATAAGTTATAGCTAATTTTGAATTAAACAGCACCACCACCATCTTCTGTGGCACAGCATGATGTTGAAGTAGAATGATTGGCATTTATATAATGCTACAGTTTATTTTCTAACCGTCCTCATTTTATCACCCTTCCCCATAACTGTATGTTAAATAAAATATATATATATATATATATATATATATATATATATATATATATATATATATATAGAGAGAGAATAATACAGCTAGAAAAAAAAAATGTTATTTCTTTTTTTTTCGTTTTCAGCTGGTTTCAGAAAAAGGGTGAAAAAATCGCAATTAACTGTTTGTTAAATAAAAAAAAATAGACTACTACCACTAAAATTTTTTTTTTCAATTTCAATTTTTTCTTTTATTCTTAGCTCGTCTCTCAGGAAAAGGATGAAAATGTACCCCCACCTCAATTCTAAATACATTCTAGCTATTTTTCAATTAATCAGCTCCAACACCATCTTCTGCGGCGCAACAGGATGTTGAAGTAGAATAATTGGCATTTATATAATGCTACATTTTATTTTCTGACCTCACTCATTTCAGTGTCCTTCCCCATAACTGTTTGTTAAATTAAAAAAAAATAGACTACTACAGCTAAAAAAACTTTTTTTTTTTTTTTTTTTAGCTGGTTTCAAAAGGAGGGTGAAAAAAACGTCTCCCCATCTCAATTCTGAATCAATTCAGAGTGAACTGATTTATATAATGTTACATTTTATTTTTAAACCTCCCTCACTTGAACATCCTTCCTCATAACTGTATTTTAAATAAAAAAGAAAAATAGCGCAGTGCTACAGCTAAAAATATTTTCTCAATGTCTATTTTTTTTTCAATTCTAATCTTAGCTAGTTTCAGGAATAAAAGTAAAAAAAAAAAAAAAAGTCCCCCTAAGCAATTCTGGATAAATTCCAGCTAATTTTTCATTTTCAGCCAAGTTGTATGTCTCTAGGCAGTGTACGGTTGTAATGATTCTACATGATTTTAAGCGTTTGAGCTATAGTTTAGTTTAGGTGAAAGGACAATTCCTCTCATTAACTCCGGTTTTCTGAGAGAATACCTTTTCATAAAAATGAACCGTAATAGCTTCTTCTGCAGAGTGAGTAAATGAGTGATTTTACTATGCTTTTTTTTTTTTTTTTTTACGGTGCTCTAATAAGTAAAAAGCACATGCCAGTCAAACAGGAACATTCTATCTTCCAGCGCAGACGGGGGGAAAAAGATGACCTGCCGAAGGGCCTCCAATTTGTATCTTGGAATTCATCTTGTGCAGCTGGATTCCCAGCTAGCTAAACCCCTTTGGCCATCATAGTGGCTATGAGTCTGTAGTCTGAGAAGTTTAGTAATGGGACGGGAAAAGGAATAATCCCCCTTAAGGTTGGGGTTCAACTTGCCAAATCAGTAGAAGATTAATACATACCGTATTTATCGGCGTATAACACGCACCCCAAGTTTAGGAGGGAATTTAAAAGAAAAAATATTTTAGGAGGGAAGTTTAAGGAAAAAAAATTACATTTAAATGCCCATTAATGCAGCCTTGTCAGTGTCATTTGCAGCCTTGCATTGCAGCCTTGTCAGTCATTTGCAGCCTTCCATTGCAGCCTTGTCAGTGTCTTTTCGTTTTAAAAATGGCCCCGCCGAGATACAGAGCGGCTGTCCTGTGTATCTCGGCAGTGCTCGGTAGTTCTCGGCTTTCGGGTATTTTCGGCCCCACTCGGCCGTTCTCGGCTATCTTCGGACATTCTCGGCTATTTTCCGAAAACCGCTGAGGACGGCCGAGTGTGGCCGAAAATAGCCGGGAACGGCCGAATATAGCCGAGAGCGGCCAAAGATAGCCGAGAACGGCTGAAAATACCCGAAAGCCGAAGAGAACGGCAGAAGTGGTTAGAAACGGCGGGGGATCGGCGTATAACACACACCCCCAATTTTCCCCTGATTTTAAGCCGCCGAGGACGGCCGAGTGTGGCTGAAAATAGCCAAGAACGTCCGAAGATAGCCGAGAACGGCCAAAGATAGCCGAGAACGGCCGAAAATACCCGAAAGTCGCAGAGAACGGCAGAAGAGGTTAGAAACGGCGGGGGATCGGCGTATAACACGCACCCCCGATTTTCCCCTGATTTTAAGACGCCGAGGACGGCCGAGTGTGGCTGAAAATAGCCAAGAACGTCCGAAGATAGCCGAGAACGGCCGAAGATAGCCGAGAACGGCCGAAGAAAGCCGAGAACGGCTGAAAATACCCGAAAGCCGCAGAGAATGGCAGAAGAGGTTAGACACGGTGGGGGATCGGCGTATAACAAGCACCCCCGATTTCCCCCTGATTTTAAGCCGCCGAGGATGGCCGAGTGTGGCCGAAAATAGCCGAAAACGTCCGAAGATAGCCGAGAACGGCCGAAGATAGCCGAGAACGGCCGAAAATACCCGAAAGCCACAGAGAACGGCAGAAGAGGTTAAAAACGGCGGGGGATTGGCGTATAACGCGCACCCCCAATTTTCCCCTGATTTTAAGCCGCCGAGGACGGCCGAGTGCGCCCGAAAATAGCCAAAAACATCTGAAGATAGCCGAGAACGTCTGAAGATAGCCGAGAACGGCCGAAGATAGACGAGAACGGCTGAAGATAGCCGAGAAGGGCCAAAAATAGCCGAAAGCCGCAGAGAATGGTATAAGAGGTTAGAAACGGCGGGGGATCGGCGTATAACACACACCCCCAATTTTCCCCTGATTTTAAGGGGAAAAAGTGCGTGTTATACGCCAATAAATACGGTATTAGACAATAGGGGTTAATGCACCTTACTTTCTTGCTTATTGTCTCAAACAAGGCTAAAGAAGTGAAAAAAAAAACAATATTCGGACCCACCATAACCCGTCAAGGCATGGACTCCACAACTAGACCTCTGAAGGTACGCTGCGGTATCTGGCACCAAGGCATCGGTAACAGATCCTTTAAGTCATGTAGGTTGGGAGGTGGATCCATGGATCGGACTTGTTTTTCCACCGCATCCAACAGATGCTTGATTGGACTGAGATGTAGAGAATTTGGAGGCCAGGTCAATGCCTCAATCTGGGTGGATATTATATAATAATAAAGGGGGCGCTATACCATGATACAAATAATTATACCAATATAAAGTGCACTAGTGCTATATAAACAAAATGCCCTATTATACCATTGCATACATAATTAAAAAAATGATTTTTTTATATAAAGAAAGTCCATATAATTAGAAGGGATTCCTTTACTGAAGTGAGTAGATTTATTAGACCATCACCACTTGAAGAGGAAAACAACAACGATGCTTCCCCAGGTGGGAAAATAGTAGGTACCCTTCTCACCAACTCACCATGACCCCTTTAATTAAAAAGACAGGTCTGGTGCAGCTTTGACAGATTGAGGAACTGCCGCCTTTGATGGAAGATTGCTGTTTTGCATGAGCCAGGAAATGAAGATTCCATCCACAGGTGCCCAGAAAAAAATATTATTATACATGCCAATCACGGCAGTCATGTGATCATAAACCCCACCTCCCAGCATCCCTTGGAGGGCCGGGAGGCTCTGGCACAAAGGGGATAAGCCTTGGACACAAGGAGGGAGATTTACTAAAACTGGTACGCACAAAATCTGGTGCAGCTGTGCCAAATAACCAATCAGCTTCTAATGCGGCGTACACACGGTCGAAATTTCCGATGGAAACAGTCCGATGGGAGCTTTTCAACGGATTTTCCGACCGTGTGTATGCCCATCAGTCTTTTTCTGTTGGAATTTCCGACGGACTTTGGATTGAGAACCTGTTCTCAATTTTTCCGACGGAAAACCTTTCTATCGGATTTTCCGATCGTGTGTATGCAATTCCGACACGCAAAATTCCGACGCATGCTCGGAAACAATTTTACGCATGCTCGGAAGCATTAAACTTCCCTTCTATAGTGCTGTCGAACGTGTTTTATGCCGTGGTGTTATTGACCGTCGAAATTTGGTGTGACCGTGTGTAGGCAAGACAGTTTGAGCGAAATTCCGTCGGAATTCCGACGGGAAAACCATCAGAGCATTCCGACCGTGTGTACGCGGCAAAACTTGCTCAATTAAGCTTTAAAAATAAAATTGGAAGCTGATTGGTTACTACAGTATGCACAGCTGCACCAGATTCTGTGTGAACCAGTCTTAGTTACTCTCCCCTAGATGAGTAAGGGGGAGGGGAAAAAAGTGCAGCTCAAGTCAACAAACGTTTTCTCAAGTTGCAGGACTAAAACTGTAAAAAAAAATCCCCGCTGTACTAAAAACATGTTTTTGAGTACAGAGGGGAAGAGTTAGATAATAATAAAATAATAATATGTTTGTCATTTTTTTCTGCCCCATTGACAGGGCTTTTTTTCTAAGAGAATAGGTGCAGGTACTCCTCTCTTCTGAGTCACCCCTTGTCTCTGCCCCCTACCCACCTACAAGCGCTGTCCCCTTGTTCCACCCCTTACCCACCTCCCAGTACCGCCCCTTTTAGAGACCACAGAACCAAACATAATTTTCTGGTGCTATTGTTGCTACAATAAATTCACCACAGCAATAATAGACCCCTCACAACAACCCTCCCAGCAACAATAGACCCCCACCAGCAAAAATAAATCTCCCCAGCAACAAAAAAACTCCCACAACAACCCCCCTCCTGCAACAATAGACCCCCAGCAACAATAGGCCCCCAACCAGCAACAATAAATCCCCCCAGCAACAATAGACCCTCCGCAGCAATAGATCTCCAATCAGCCAGCATCAATATACCCTCCAGCAGCCAGCAACAATATATGTCTCTTTCAACAGTAGATTCCTACCAGCAATAATTGCCCCCCCCCCCCCAGCAACAACAAGTCCCCCCCGTAACAATAGACTTTTAAAACAACAATAGATCCCTCACCAGCCAGCATCAAAAAACCCTCCAGCACACCCCAGCACCCAATGACATTACATACATTCAGTGCTGGAGGTGCCAGAACTACATTCCCCCACGTTCTCACTGAAAAAAAGCCTGGCCCATTGATAATCATTCCATTTCTTGTACAGGTATCACAAGGACAGGAAGTAAGGAAAAATCATCCCATGACTGTCATAAAAAAACAGCATATATAGGCCACCATCACTGTACCACATGCAAAATTCCACTATGTATCCTCCCCCAAAAAAAAAAAAAGAGACGCAGACTTTACTGGTACAAATGAGTTGACGCTGATATATCATAAAAATTATACATCCTTTTATTATTATTTTTAAAATTGTGTATGCACTAAAAGTCATAGTTTCCATATTTTCACAAATTTTTATAGTTAGCATCAACCATTGTTGAATGTATAATCTTAATTGAATATACAAGATCAAGATATATATATATATATATATATATATATATATATATATATATATATATATATATATATATATATATATATATATATATATATATATATATATATCACATAACTTATATTGGTGGCCAACATGTTTCTCGTACAGCTTCTTCAGGACCATCTGAGGTTCCAATGGGGGAGATACTGGTAATCTGAGGATCCAATGGGGGAGATACTGGTAATCTGAGGATCCAATGGGGGAGATAGAGGTAACACCTGAGTAACTGAATGCAGAACAAACTTATTAAACATATATATATATAAAGATTACATACAGACTTCATATTTAAAGTGGTTGTAAACCCTTACAGACCACTATGACCTACAGGTAAGCCTAGATTAATGCTTACCTGTAGGTCCAAGAAATATCTCCTAAACCTACACGTTTAGGAGACAATTGCAAAAAGACAGCCACTTCTGAGAACGCCGCTGCTAACGGCGATATGCCACTAGTGGCGGCTCCCGTGCGCATGCGCGGGAGTGACGTCATTGCGGCTCTGGCCAATCACAGCGCTGGAACGGCGAGACCCGGAAGTCACTCTGGTATACATGGCACCGGTGGAGATGAAGAAGGAGGAGCGCTTCGTGGGCTTCATTCTCAGGTAAGTTATTCATAATGAGCTAGTATGCTATGCATACTAGCTCATTATGCCTTTGCCTTGCAGGGTTTATTTATTTTTTTCTATGGTTCAACTCCCTTTTTAAGTACCAAGAGATGCATGTGTCAACCTACCAACGTGCAACAATACATATGGGTTAGGCAAAGGGGGTGCAAAAAGCAAGGCAATCCCACTAAGGAATTATTGTTAAAAATAATAATAAAATTATGTATGATTTTTATATATCAGCATCAAATCATTTGTATCAGTTAAGTCTGCATTTCATAAAAAAACAGACATTTTACTATTTTCTTCACTCTTTATAAAATGACGAGAGTTAGCCTTCAACTGACTGAAACTTTGTACAAAAAAAGAGCCCAAAAAAAGGGAAAGAATTGTTAACATTGAACTGTCGAACGTCTTTTACAGACTGGAGTGCACAGAATAAATTATCGGTCATTAGTTCTCCTGTATGGCATCTGTGTGGCTGGCAGCGTTTTTCTATGTAGGTTACACCGCTGTGCCTGTGATGTGTCTGTCACCGGGTTATTGTTTGATAGAGAAAGGGTGCCGTGAGACTCAATGTCTCAAAGGAATCCATTAATGGCTCCGCGTTATCTCGATTAAGATTCCACAGGACTTGCGAGGGGCAGCATTTAAATTCACGGTGGCGTGACAGGTCTTCGCGGGAGCGTGGCAGGATGCAGATGAGTTGGCGGCCTGAGGGCGAGCTAGTGTTGGCCCCGGGGCTCTGGGACACAATTGGTGCACATTCCAGGCAGAAATGTTAGCAGGATACTTAACAATGTCTGAGATGGGCCGCCTTAGGCGCTGACATAGTACAATGCACTTCTGGGTCTAATCCGGCAGGGAGAATATCTAACTGTAGGATTAATATAGCGTTCCGATGGCACCTCTGCAGTTTCTCCGCATCCTGTTGTACAGGTTTGCTCATACGTTGCGGTTCTCGGTAGAGAATATCTCTATATACAAATTTGTCTTGACTGATTCATAAACCCAGCAGTGGGACAATTCTTTCTTTCCTTTTTGCAGACTGCCAAAAAAAGGAGCATGGATTAGTATTAGTGTAGTACCATCAAGCATGGTGAAAATGACAAATAAAAAAAATAAGTCAAAGTCTGCCTAAACCTAACATCAAGAAAACCAAAAAGGATATTTTTTGCAAAGTTCTTAGATGTGGCGGCTGCATTAGGACTTTTTTACTTTATTTTCACCTGGTGATCCCCACCAGTAACACAGTTCCTGTCCTAGGGTGACAACGTTCACTGTACGGTATCAAAATTTGGCAGAACACACAAGCACCGTTAACCGCTTGCCGACCGGGCCATAGCCGAAAGACGGCTACAGCGCAGTCGGATTTTTCTGGGTGGACGTTCCCTGGGTGGACATCCGGGTGCGCGCCACCCTGGGGCACGCACCCAGGAACATCCATGACCGCCAGGTCCAGAGGACCCGGCACATCATGGATCACGGTAAATAGCCGCTGATAGCGACCGTGACCGCTCTGTCAAATGACGGAGCGATCACTTGTAAACAAACCGGCATCACGTCATCACGCCGGTTCCTCCCTCCCCTCTCTGTACCGATTGGTACAGTGAGAGGGGAGAGGGGGAGAGATTGCAGCAGCACTGTGGGCTGGATCTGTAGTGCCCACAGCGCTGCTCAGTGACAATAATCTGCAATACTCTGCCAATGCTCTTCAACACTGTGCAATACTCTGCCAATACTCTGCACCACTGTGTAATACTCTGCCAATACTCTGCAATACTGTGCAATACTCTGCAATACTGTGCAATACTGCAATACTCTGCCAATACTCTGAAATACTCTGCCAATACTCGCCAATACTCTGCCAATACTCTGAGGGGTTTAGATGGTGTTGATTGGCACCTGCGGGCCATCGACGCATGACTTCATTGCGCACGGTTGCGTCCTTTGGCGGGCCGCATTCCTGTGCGGTCACATGGCGCATCATGTGTTATTAACGCGCTCCATGATTGGCTGCTCTAGTGGGGATCATTGTGGTGGTTACGTGACAAGTCATGTGCTCACGTCACGCCCCGCCATTGGAAGATTTTGCCGTTTCACTGGGCCGTCATATGACGTGTTATGGCCGACATTGCGCCGCCGACATCACGAAATTACCGCGATGGGCGGCGTCAGTCGGCAATGCTCAGTTAGATTGGCCGGTTCAGGGGCCCTTAAGGGTTTCAGGGAAGGTCTGGCCGTCCCTACTGGGCTGTCATATGATATGTTTTATACACATGTCTTGCTATTGGCCGACATTGCGCCACCGACATCACGAGATTAACGCAATAGGCGGCGCTAGTCTGCAATGCTAACTCAGATTGGCCGGTTTTGATGCCTTTAAGGTTTTTACCACTTTTCATTGGCCATTCACATTTTAATATGAGCCAGCTTTTTTCATTGTATATCTGGCTTCCCAATGAGATGGATGATGTGCAGAATCCACCTTTGATTGGATATGGACGTTTTGGCGGGCTCTTTGTGATAGGCCAATGAACATACATTTGTATCATTGGCTGAGAGCCTTATAGTCCTTTTTTGGCGCCTTTTTCAACATGTGCTCAGTAGGACACATGTGGGATTACTTCTGGGTTAGTCTTTTTAATCATTATACACCTGGACAGACCCTGTTGGCGTCCAATATGATTGGTAGCTGATTGTGAGGGGCGTTACTGCGTCTCTCACATGACATGGTCTGGTCCAACCAAATGCTTTGAATTTCAAGTCTGTGATTGGTTTATATTGACAAGAAGTCTATAAATATGTGTGCAATGTGGGGGAGCAGGTAGATGCCCCAGTTGAACATTGATGAGGCAAGACCGGATTATGATGATGGCTGAAAGGCATGGAGGGCACAGGAAGTAGGAATTCTAACGGGGAGTCCGGCATCTCAATGTCTAATATCAACTTGATTTGGGCTCTGATATGCTGCCAGTATAGTTGTAGCTTGGGGCATTCCCACCAAATATGTAGATAGGTGCCCTGGTGCCCACAACCCCTCCAACAAGTCCATATCACCTTATTTGGTAGTGGAGTGCATCTGCTCCTTGCTGTCATACATGGTCATCTGTTGTCATGTCAGAAATCCCACTCGGAGAAATGCATTCAGCCATTGCTTGAGTACATGTAGGTGTAGTTATACCCCCTAGATTTTACTGGTTCTTTCCCAAAACAGTGCAGAGGCCACCATTCACACAGGCACCAGTCCATTCACTCCAACTCATTGAACGGTCTAAGGAGGTCTTTTTAAAGTTTATTACTTGCAGAATTTGTCACAGAAGAGGCTTGGGGTGGCATGGGATACTCCAAAAATTCTGGCTTGTAACAGGAGGACACACTTCACTAGGTGAAACTTCTTTAACTTCTTTTTAAGCCAGAAAAGGGAAGGCCAAAACTGAGACCCTGTAGAAGCATCTTAGAGAGAGCTACCCCTGGTGCCCGAAAAAGTAGAGGAGTATCCAAAAACATACTTGGGGGGCACACCCTAAAATGCTTTACATTCAAGATGGTGCTGCAATAAGACCAAAAACAGTACAAAACAGATTACAGATACAAAAATTACATTTATCCTGTAAGGCTAGTTAAAAACACCCTACAACATATTTAAAAAATACGGGGGTTTGGTCACACTATATGGTCATATAGTGCTAAGCCCACTTACTGCGACAAAGTACCCCAATTTAGTGGGTCCTACCCTAGTAATAGAATGAAAGAGCCTGCGTATCAACCATGGGAGACATGTTTTTTTTATATTGTATGGACCCTGACCAGGTCTCTTGGGCTGGAGCACCCCTCACCTCCTCATTACCTCTTATTAGTGGCCACCAGTGCATAGGAGGAATCCCTTCAGTTCTCCCACATAGAGGAGTTAGTCTCCCATGGTCACAGTCACTAGGATCATGAGCTCAGGTCATCATTAGACATGTGCAATTCGTTTTGTTTTTCATTTTTTTTTCGTTATTTTCGTTTGTTCGTTTTCGTACGAATGAACGAATCGTTCGAATCGTACGAATCCGAATAACGAATCGTACGAATCCGATTAACGAATCATTCGAATCTAACGAATCCGAAAATCAACGAAAATCCGAAAAAAACTAATTAGAAACAGCGAATGTACTAATGAAGAAAATCCGAAAAACGAAAACGAACAAAAAAATTTGTACATTCGTAACTTTTTTTTTGTTGAATTGGTAATTTTCTGTGTCTCTTACAATGGTGCTGCTAAACGTGCTTCGAATGGATTGAACAAAAAAATTTGTACATTCGTAACTTTTTTTTCAATTCGTAACTTATTTTTTTCGATTCGTAACTTTTTTTTTTTTTTTTTCGATTTGTAATTTTCCGTGTCTCTATTGAACAAAAAATTCGTACATTCGTTACTTTTTTTTTCGATTCGTAACTTTTTTTTTTTTGCGTTTCGTAACTTTTTTTTTCGATTCGTAAATTATTAAAATGTAATAATAGCATACACATTACATAAAATTATGAATTATGCTCCGATTACGAATCTACGAATGTTACGCATGTTACGAATGTACGAATAAATACGAATGCGCCTGAAAATTAAACTAACGAAAAAACGAATCAACGAAAAAATAACTCTTACGAATACGAACATCGACGACTTACGAATGTACAAATCGTTACGAATCCGATCACCGATGACTTACGAATGTACGAATCGTTAGGAATCAACGGAAACGAAAAAAACGAAACGAAAAAAAACTATTTTTTTTCGGAAATGAAAAAAAAAACGAAACGAAAATAAACAAATTTTTTTGTTGTGCACATGTCTAGTCATCATTACTCAAAATGTCCCAAGGCAGCAACACACTTTCCAGTTTACACCAGGCACTACTCAGTGAGGTATCCAGACCAAGTCCTTGGTTTCAATAGAAATTAGGAATAGGCCTCTCAGTTGTGCTATAGCTGGGACCTTGATGAACATCAGCAGACTCCAACAGGACTGCCTCAAAGGGGCAGAACCCCCTGAGGCTGGAAACTTCTTCATCAGGACAAGAATAGCGCTGCTCCAGACCCCAGACTATTTATGTTCCCCCCGGCCACCTACTGGGCACACCTCCCCAGGGATTGTCTGCAGCACAATAAATATTGAAACTACACATGTGATTTTCCTAGTCCTCCATGTTCTGGAAGCCTCCAGAATGCAGGGGGTAGAAATCAAACCTGCAGCCAGTGAAATCTAGAACAGCCCAAAGAAATTGAGATCCGCTCCAATGACTACACAGAAGCCAAAAACTAAATTTACCTATCAACCTGCAGTTAGACATGTGCATTCATTTTCGTTCAAATGCATTTTCATCTGAATTTCAGGTATTTTCGTTATCGTTTTAATAAACGATAACAAACGTGCAGAATCTGAAAACAGAAGGATCCAACATAAACAAATGCTTTATTTTAGTTTTCATTGCAACAGTTCCATATAGATAGGAGATTCGACATGACGCTGACAATAGCGATCTGTGTCCATCGAACCTGTGGTCGAATGTGTCTAACCTTAGCTCTATTAGTCCAAGATTATTCTACATAGAGAGAAAAGATTTGACATAGAGAGACAATAGCAAAAAAGGTCGAATGTGCCTAACCTAACTCTATTAGTCCAAGATTATTCAACAGAAAAGATTTGACATGAAAATTCGACAAAGCAGTCGCCGCGAGCGGACATTTATGGTCAAATGCTCCGCCCATAGGCTATAGAAGAATTCTAATGTCGGTTGACTAGTAATAATAATTAATAAATTTAACTATTACTAGTGTCATACAACATTAGAATTGTACTATAGCTTGTAGGCGGAACATTCGACCGGAAATGTACGATTGCGGCGCCGTACAGTTTAGCTGCTCCGTCAAATCTTCTTAGAACATTTGACAGACACCGTTAGCCTTCAATGAAAGATTCAACCTTATTTATTTTGGATTTTCGGACGAATGCATTTTTTAAAATAAATAAAAACTAATTTCGGGAGTAACTAAAAAAAATTATTTTTTGGACGAAAACGAAATTCCGAAACGAAATATTTCAGTGTGCACATGTCTACCTGCAATTGGAGGGTGCTAAATCGGTAAGAAGTGACTGAAAATGGGGATGCAGGAGATGGAACAAAGGATTAAAAAAGGGCGAAAACAAGTACTTTATTTAAACAAAAATCTGGCACTTCTTTATGACACACTATGCTTTAGCAAACTAAATGATATTCGATTAGGGCTTACAAAACACCTATAGAAATTTGGGAATCGCGCCCCCAGGGAAAATTTTTCTTATTTTTGCTAGGGATCTTCAGATCCTTTACTTGATCTCAGGACTGAGGTTCCCTGTACCGTAAACTGCAAATGCCGGACTCCCAGCGTTGAGAACACTTGTGTTGTAGCTTCTCCATCATAGTCAATCATTATGATGTAACTCACATGTCAAGGAAATCTTATATTTCCAATAAATATCTTTAACCACTTCAGCACCGGGCGATTTTACCCCCTTCCTTACCAGAGCACTTTTTGCGATTCGGCACTGCGTCGCTTTAACTGACAATTGCGCGGTGGTGCGACGTTGCACCCAAACAAAATTGACGTCCTTTTTTTCCCACAAATAGAGCTTTCTTTTGGTGGTATTTGATCACCTCTGCGGTTTTTATTTTTTTGCGCTATAAACAAAAGAAGAGTGACAATTTTGAAAAAAAACACAATATTTTTTACTTTTTGCTATAATAAATATCCCATTTTTTTTTAAAAAAATATTTTTTTTCCTCAGTTTAGGCCGATACGTATTCTTCTACATATTTTTGGTAAAAAAAATCACAATAAGCGTATATAGATCGGTTTGCGCAAAAGTTATAGCGTCTACAAAATAGGGGATAGATTTATTGCATTTTTTTTTTTTTTACTAGTAATGGCGGCGATCTGCGATTTTTTTTTTTCGTGACTGCGACATTGCGGCGGACACTTCGGACACTTTTGACACATTTTTGGGACCATTCACATTTACACAGCGATCCGTGCTATAAAATTGCACTGATTACTGTGTAAATGTGACTGGCAGGGAAGGGGTTAACACTAGGGGGCGCTGCAGGGGTTAATGTGTTCCCTAAGGGAGTGATTCTAACTGTGGGGGGAGGGGACTCACAAAGGGAGGAGACCGATCGGCGTTCCTCCGTACTGGGAACACATGATCGGCCTCCTCTCCTCTGACAGGACGTGGAGCTGTGTGTTTACACACACAGCTCCACGGCCCTGCGCGGTCCCGCTGTTTTCACGGGCAATCGCGGGTGCCCGGCGGACATCACGGCCGCCGGGCACGCGCACCGGGTCCCGAGCGACACGGGAATGGTAGGACGTCATATGACGCCCACCCAGGATGGGTGAACCACCTTGTGGGCGTCATATGACTATGGGTGGGTAGGGAAGTGGTTAAAAATAATAAAAATAAAAATTTTAACAAGGCACAGAACGTTTTCAAAAATGTGGAAACTGTATCAAAAATTTACTTCCAGATGAACTTTTCAATAATAACTCAAGCAGCATGCTCCCTGTTAATACCTAATCATCCATTGAAAATGCATCTTCCATGATTCATAAAGTAAGGCTGTACGCTCTCCTTTTTCTCACCTCTGAAATTAAAATATGCCCCTGTGTGTCGCCGTCAGTTTAAAGCTTGTTGGATGAATAAAAATGACTTTTCTTGTTGCGGAGAAAAAAAAAAAAAAAAAAACAGGTGGTCCACTTTGTACTTGGGAAAAAAAAGGAAAAATATAACAGAAAACTAAAAGCCACAGAAGACTTTCCGCCTCTCCTTGAAATTTCAGATTAAAGAACGGCAACTACTAAAAAGAACAAATATTTCAGATATAAGAGTGAGATATGTAAAAAAAAAACGGCAGCACTTAGACGCGAATCTCGCCACATGAAAAAAAGGAATTAGCTTTACCAAAAGAGGATAAATCTTTGTAAAAGGGGGGATTTGAAGCGATCGCTTCCTGTGTACATAGAAGCAGGGTTAAAAATCAACAGTTGGAGCGCATTAATATGGAATCTTTTCATTCTGGAAGGTCTTCCCGTCCTTGGGAGGACTGCTTGACGTCTTCATCCTACTTCTTGAAAATTCTGAGACCTAAACTTTGAGACGGAAACTTACCAAGGTGTCCGTGGCAAGAAAAAAAAAAAAAAAAGACAAGAGGCTAGGGACTAGTGGACTGACTTTAACCACTTCAGCCCCGGACCATTTGGCTGGCCAAAGACCAGAGCACTTTTTGCGATTCGGCACTGCGTCGCTTTAACTGACAATTGCGCGGTCGTGCGACGTGGCTCCCAAACAAAATTGACGTCCTTTTTTTCCCACAAATAGAGCTTTCTTTTGGTGGTATTTGATCACCTGTGCGGTTTTTATTTTTTGTGCTATAAACAAAAATATAGCGACAATTTTGAAAAAAAAAGCATTATTTTTTACTTTTTGCTATAATAAATGTCCCCAAAAAATATAAAACCATTTATTTTTCCTCAGTTTAGGCTGATACGTATTCTTCTACATATTTTTGGTAAAAAAAATCGCAATTAGCGATTATTGATTGGTTTTCGCAAAATTTATAGTGTTTGCAAAATAGGGGATAGTTTTATAGCATTTTTATTAATATTTTTTTTTTTACTAGTAATGGCGGCGATCAGTGATTTTCATTGTGACTGCGACATTATGGCGGACACATCGGACATTTTTGACACATTTTTGGGACCATTGTCATTTATACAGAAATCAGTGCTATTTAAATGCACTGATTCCTGTGTAAATGACAATGGCAGTGAAGGAGTTAACCACTAGGGGGGGGGGAGGGGTTAAGCGAGCCCTGTGTGTGTGTTTTTTTACTGTAGGGGGGCGTGGCTTGGCATGTAACATCACTGATCGTCTTTCCCTATGACAGGGAACAGACGATCAGTGACAGCGTCACTAGGAAGCACGGGGAGAGGTTTGTTTACACATATCTCTCCCCGTTCTTCAGCTCTGTGACCCGATTGCGGGACACCAGCGGCGATTGGGTGCGCTGGTCCCGCGGCCGCGGTCACGGAGCTCAGGACCGGGTCGCGAGCGTGCTGGGTCGCAAGCACTCCGCCGGCGGCACGCGCGCGACCCACTGCTGGGCTCTTAAAGGACAACGTACCTGTACGTTGATGTGCCCAGCCGCGCCATTCTGCCGACGTATATGTGCAGGAGACGGTCCTTAAGCGGCTAATATATTTTTTTTTCAGGAAGTGGGTAAATCCTTCCGGGGGTAAAGTGGTTAAAATAAAAGCAATTTGAAAAAAAATAAACCTGGGCTGACAGTATGGTCACATGATCTGTCAAAGTCATGTGACTGGCGCTATTCAAATTAGGAAATCTTCTCAGTGTCACAGGCTCAGTACCGGTACCCCTTATTTTTTAATGGGCAGCAGCAATATGCAGACTGCTTCATTGAGAAGTAATGCAGAATATGGAGTATGGCAATTTTCTGCCACCCATTATAACTTGGCTCGGTTCTTTTTCTCTTGTTTGTTTATTTGATTGCTATTTGTGTGCTGCTTAATTTTTTTTTTACTTTTTTTCTATTTTTTTCTGTGAAAAAAAACTGCTACAAAACATGCCAGAATTATTTTAGCATGTCCATCTAACGTTTCCAATAAATAGAAGGCGTTATTAAGTCATCCTGAAGGGCGCAGTGTTTGCACAATTAACTATCTGAGACCTCGGGCACCATAAGGCACCCAATGCCAAGCGACTTGTTGGCGGACGTACAAGGTTCTGTTTACTAACATTCATCCACAGCCTAAGATCAGATAACTTTTGTCCTTGTTAAATTGTGATTAAATCTTCCAAGTGAAGTCAATTTGAAGGCTTGATAGAATTTGCTCATGTGCAAACACCAATGTTGACACTAGCGAATGGACATGGCTTGAATTGCGTTCCATTGGTGCAGATTAAAGCCGGTCTTTTATCCTTCTAAATACAATTGATAAAAATTTAAGGGGGAAACGTTAGTGTGGCTTTAGTAGATTTACAATGTGGTTTAACTTGTTATTGTCATAGAAAAAACATGGATGAGTGAGTTTGTGGTGGAGGAACTTGACAGGCCTGCACAGAGTCCTGACCTCAACCCAATAGAACACCTTTGGGATGAATTAGAGTGGAGACTGCGAGCCAGGCCTTCTCGTCCAACATCAGTGCCTGACCTCACAAATGCGCTTCTAGAAGAATGGCCAAACATTCCCATAGACACCCTCCTAAACCTTGTGGACGGCCTTCTCAGAAGAGGTGAAGCCGTTAAAGCTGCAAAGCTTGGGTCAACTCAATATTGAACCCTACGGACTACGGATCCCAATACTTTTGACAATATAGTGTGTGTGTGTATATATATATATATATATATATATATATATATATATATATATATATATATTTTTATTTATATTTTTTTTATTATTACATTTTTAAATTTCTTTTTACGATTTTTTTTTTACATTTTTTTAATTTCTTATTTCTTTTTTATTTCTTTTTTTACATACTGTGACCATAGCAATAAAGTGAAAGATATACAAATAGCGTATAAATGGTGCGCAATTCAACCTTAATTATGTGAGCATTGATCTTTAAAAATAATTATTGCCACAATGTCAATTGAAAAAGTCACGTGACCTGTGATGCAACGCGTCGGGAGGAGGAGCTTAGGTGACGCCGTGTGATACACGAGCTCAGCAAAGGAGGAGAAGGGCTGACAGCCCAGGAGCGAAAGCCTGACCATTGACACTTTTTATCTGCACTATATCCACCTGGTACACGTGAGTGCATACAACTTGAGGCATCTCATGGGGAGTCTATAGTTAGCAATATTGCGCAATGGTTTTTGTTTGTTTTTTTTTTTTTTTCTCTTTTTCATGTTAAAACCGGCTTGAGCATCAGGAAGATTTCAAAGAATCACCTATAATTGTACCGGCAACACTAAGGCTGCTTTCACACTGGGGCGGTGCGGGGCGGCGATGGTAAAGCAGCGCTATATTTAGCGCTGCTTTACCATCGTTTTACCCGCGGTATGCGGCCGATAGCGGGGTGGTTTTAACCCCCGCTAGCGGCCGCAAAAGGGTTAAAAACCTCCGCAAATCGCCGCTGCAGCGGCGGTTTGCGGGCGGTATCCCCGCGGTTTCCCATTGATTTCAATGGGAACGAGCGGTATAGGAGCGGTAAATACACCGCTCCTTCACCGCTCCAAAGATGCTGCTAGCAGGACTTTTTTTACCGGCCTGCTAGCGCACCACTCCAGTGTGAAAGCCCTCCGGCTTTCACACTGGAGTGAATGGGGCCGTTTTTTTCAGGCGGTGTACAGGCGCTATTTTTAGCGCTGTACCGCCTGAAAACCGCCCCAGTGTGAAAGCAGCCTAAGGGAAGTTTTTGTTTCTTTCTTCCTATATATTTATAAATACCAATAGCGAAGTGGCAACATTTTATATTTATATTTTATATTTATATTTTACATTTTATATTTATATTTTCCAAAATAGCAGTCTCTTTTTTTGCTTTTTGTTTTTCCAAACAGTGGGAGTTTAAACCAGCTGTCTTAATTGCTATATCAGTAATGCACCACTGCACTTTTAAAACACCAATCGCCTGGTGTATATGTTTATCTGGTTATCGAAGCAAATAGATTGCATACAATAGGATTGTATGGTGTATGGCACCAACCTTGCAATTAGAGTAATCGCCTGGTGTATGTGCATATTGTTGCAATTAGATTGTATTCAACACTAATTGTCTGGTGTATGGTACCAATCTTGTAGTCAGAGCACCTGTTGCTATGCCAGAGTCCCTTCAATCTTTCTAACACAGCACACAATTCCCAATCATCCTGATTGCTATCACTGAATCGTCGTTCAACTTTTTTTCATTTTACCAACACAACAAATACTTTCACCTATTAACCACTTGACCACTGGGCACTTAAACACCCTTAATAACCAGACCAATTTTCAGCTTTCGGTGCTCTCACACTTTGAATGACAATTACTCATTCATACAACACTGTACCCATATGAAATTTTTGTCCTTTTTTTCACACAAATAGAGCTTTCTTTTGGTGGTATTTAATCACCTCTGGGTTTTTTATTTTTTGCGCTATAAAAGAAAAATGACTGAAAATTCAGTAAAAAAATGAATTTTTCTTCGTTTTTGTTATAAAATTTAGCAAATTTGTAATTTTTCTTGATAAATTTTGGCCAAAATTTATACTGCTACATATCCTTGGTAAAAATAAGTACAAATTGGGGTATATTATTTGGTCTTTGTGAAAGTTATAGAGTCCACAAGCTATGGTGTCAATATCTGAAAATTGATCACACCTGAAGTACTGACGGCCTATCTCATTTCTTGAGACCCTAACATGCCAGAAAAGTACAAATACCCCCCAAATGACCCCTTTTTGGAAAGAAGACATTCCAAGGTATTTGGAAAGAGGCATGGTGAGTTTTTTGAAGTTGTCATTTTTTCCCACAATTCTTTGCAATATCAAGATTTTTTTTTTTTTTTTTTTTTTTTTTTTTCACAAAATTGTCATATTAGCAGGTTATTTCTCACACACAGCATATGCATACCACAAATTACACCCCAAAACACATTCTGCTATTACTCCTGAGTACGGCGATACCACATGTGTGAGACTTTTACACAGCATGGCCACATACAGAGGCCCAACATGCAGGGAGCACCATCAGGTGTTCTGGAGCACCCAGGCCAATTCTGACATTTCTCTCCTACATGTAAAAATCATCATTTATTTGCTAGAAAATTACATAGAACCCAAAAACATTATATATGTTTTTTTAGCAAAGACCCTAGAGAATACAATGGCGGTCGTTGCAACTTTTTATCTAGCACGGTACTTGCGCAGCAATTTTTCGAACGTGTTTTATTTGGAAAAAAAATGTTTTGTGCTTTACAAAAAACAAAACTGTAAATTTAGCCCAATGTTTTTGCATAATGTGAAAGATGAAGTTACGCCGAGTAAATAGATACCCAACATGTCACGCTTCAAAATTGCACACACTCGTGAAATGGCGCCAAACTTGGCTACTTAAAAATCCCCATAGGCTTTAATTTTGTTTACTGGTTACATGTTTTGAGTTACAGAGGAGGTCTAGGACCAAAATTATTGTTCTCGCTCCAACGTTCGCAGCGATACCTCACATGTGTGGTTTGAACACCGTTTTCATATGTGGGCGGGACTTACGTATGCGTTCGCTTCTGCGTGCGAGCACACGGGGACAGGGACGCTTTAAAAAAATATATATATATTTTATTGTTCATTTTACTTTATTTATTTTAGTTTGACCCTTTTTTTCCCCCCAAAAAATTTTTTGATCACTTTTATTCCTATTACAAGGAATGTAAACATCCCTTGTAATAGGAATATGGCATTACAGGTCCTCTTTACAGTGAGATATGGGGTCAATAAGACCCCACATCTCACCTCTAGGCTGGAAAGCCTGAAATAAAAATAAAAAAACGATCCTGGCTTTGATCGTAGCGAGTATCGCAGGGTATTGTTGGGTATTGCAGGGTATGGCAGAGTATCGCAGGGTATTGCAGAGTATCGCCGGGTATTGCAGAGTATCGCCGGGTATGGTAGAGTATCGCAGAGTATCGTCGGGTATTGCAGAGTATCGCAGGGTATGGTAGAGTATCGCCGGGTATCGCAGAGTATCGCAGGGTATGGCAGGGTATCGCAGGGTATGGCAGGGTATCGCAGGGTATCGCAGGGTATGGCAGAGTATCGCAGGGTATGGCAGGGTATCGCAGGGTATGGCAGAGCATCGCAGGGTATGGCAGAGCATCGCAGGGTATGGCAGAGTATCGCATGGTATGGCAGAGTATCGCATGGTATGGCAGAGTATCGCAGAGTATTGCGGGGGTATGGCAGAGTATTGCGGGGGTATGGCAGAGTATTGCGGGGGTATGGCAGAGTATTGCGGGGGTATGGCAGAGTATTGCGGGGGTATGGCACAGTATAGGGGGGTATGGCACAGTATAGGGGGGTATGGCACAGTATAGGGGGGTATGGCACAGTATAGGGGGGTATGGCACAGTATTGGGGGGGATGGCAGAGAATCCATCCATCCATGCTCAGCCATCCCTCCATACCCTGCAATACCCAGCAATACACTGCAGGCTATTGCTGGGTATTGCAGGGTATGGGGGGATGGCTGAGCATGGATGGATGGATCGGTGGTGGCAGAGCAGGCTGTGGGCACTACAGATCCCGCCCACAGCACTGCTGCCACCGATCCCTCCCCCTCTCCTCTCATACTGTACCGATCGGTACAGAGAGAGGAGGAGAGAGGAACCGGCGTCATCAAATGACGCCGGTTTGCTTACATGTGATCACTCCGTCATTTGACGGAGCGATCACGTGGTAAACGGCCGCGATGAGCGGCCGTTTACCGTGATCCATGATCCGCCGGGTCCTCTGGACCCGGCGATCATGGATGCTCTCGAGTGCGCGCACCAGGGGGCGCGCAAGAGCAGAATTCTGTGAGGCCGTTAATTAACGGCCTCCCAGAGTTAAGCAACCGCCCTGTAGCCGTTTTTTCGGCTATGGGCCGGTTGTTAACTGGTTAAATAAGATTTTATATGCACGTTTGGCATTTCTTTTATAATAAGGATCACATACTCACATATTAATTTATATACAAGGATTGTATATTTTATTTCACACACCTCCAGCACTATATATACGGAGTGTATATATATTTTATTTTATTTTTTTCACTTGTGCACTATTGACCACAATTGACATTGTGGCAATAATTATTTTTAAAGATCAATGCTCACATAATTAAGGTTGAATTGCGCACCATTTATACGCTATTTGTATATCTTTCACCTATTTTCAAGTGTGGGAACACTTTTAATGGTAGCAGCATTTCATTTAGTAATCTTATTTTATTCTATTAGATTTGGGGCTTTTAAATTATATATCAGCGCTTTAGTATACACCAATTCATAGCAATAAAGTGTTCTCATTATAACAATGTACAACTCTGGGAGCTGATCAGGATTTTTTTTATACACTAGAATTGCTTATAACAATGAATTCCACTGTTATGCCTTGTACACATGGTTTTACATTTTTTTAATTTCCCATTTATTTTTTATTTATTTTTTTATTTTTATTTTTTTCACATACTGTGACCAGAGCAATAAAGTGTTGGCATAATAACACTGTACAACTTTTTTACATACTATAATTGCTTATAACAGTGAATTTTACTGTTATAAGCAACCATGTTTTTCTATGTACTACTCTGGGAAGGTAATCAGATATTTTTTTAAATTTTTAAATATTTTTTTTCTTTTTTATTACATTTTATTTCTTTGCTTACAATCCTTTTTACATACTGTGACCAGAGCAATACAGTGTTACCATAGTAACAATGTACTACTCTGGGGAAGTAATCAGGATTTTTTTTACACACTATAATTGCTTATAACAGTGAATTTGACTGTTATGCCTTGTACACACGGTTTTACATTTTTTTAATTTCCTATTTATTTTTTATTTATTTTTTATTTTTACATACTGTGACCAGAGCAATAAAGTGTTGGCATAATAACACTGTACAACTTTTTTACATACTATAATTGCTTATAACAGTGAATTTTACTGTTATAAGCAACCATGTTTTTCTATGTACTACTCTGGGAAGGTAATCAGATATTTTTTTAAATTTTTAAATATTTTTTTTCTTTTTTATTACATTTTATTTCTTTGCTTACAATCCTTTTTACATACTGTGACCAGAGCAATACAGTGTTACCATAGTAACAATGTACTACTCTGGGGAAGTAATCAGGATTTTTTTTACACACTATAATTGCTTATAACAGTGAATTTGACTGTTATGCCTTGTACACATGGTTTTACATTTTTTTAATTTCCTATTTATTTTTTTATTTATTTTTTATTTTTACATACTGTGACCAGAGCAATAAAGTGTTGGCATAATAACACTGTACAACTCTGGGGAGCTGATCAGGATTTTTTTTACACACTATAATTGCTTATAACAGTGAATTCCACTTTTATAAGCAACCATGTTTTTCTATGTACTACTCTGGGAAGGTAATCAGATATTTTTTTTTTCAATTTTTAAATATTTTTTTTTCTTTTTTATTACATTTTATTTCTTTGCTTATGATTCTTTTTACATACTGTGACCAGAGCAATACAGTGTTACCATAGTAACACTGTAATACTCTGGGGAGGTGATCAGGATTTTTTTTTACACACTATAATTGCTTATAACAGTGAATTTGACTGTTATGCCTTGTACACACGGTTTTAATTTTTTTTTTTATTTCTTATTTTTTTTTTTTACATACTGTGACCAGAGCAATAATGTGATGGCATAATAACACTGTACTACTCTGGGGATGTGATCAGTATTTTTTTTTACACACTATAATTGCTTATAAAAGTGAATTTCACTGTTATAAGCAACCATGTTTTTCTATGTACTACTCTGGGAAGCTAATCAGATATTTTTTTCAATTTTTTCAATTTTTTAAAATGTTTTCTTTTTTATTACATTTTATTTCTTTGCTTAAGTTTCTTTTTACATACTGTGACCAGAGCAATACAGTGTTACCATAGTAACACTGTACTACTCTGGGGAGGTGATCAGGATTTTTTTTACACACTATAATTGCTTATAACAGTGAATTTGACTGTTATGCCTCTACACACGTTCGGACATTCCGACCACAAAATCAGTCGGATTTTGGCCGAAACTTGTCTTGCATACACACGGTCACACTAAATTTGATCATTTGGAACGAGGTGACGTATAAAACGTACAACGGGACTACGTAGAGGCCAGTAGCCAATAGCTTTCTTCTCCAATTTTTTTCTGAGCATGCGTGGCACTTTGTGCGTCGGAATTCTCCACACACGATCGGAAAAAGTCAGATCGGATTTTGTTGTCGGAAAATTTTAGGGAAATTCCGACGAAAAACTCCGATAGAGCCCACACACGATCGGATTTTCTGACAACATAATCCGATCAGACTTTTTCGTTGGAAATTCCAACTGTGTGTACAAGGCATTATAAGCAACCATGTTTTATGAAAGAAATCCATTCATTTGGTGTTTACTATTGTGATTAGCTGTGATTGACCACAGCTAATCACATGTAGGGATGAGCCGAACACCCCCCGGGTTCGGTTCGCACCAGAACCCGCGAACGGACCAAAAGTCTGTGTAAATTTAAGAACCCTATTGGTTACAATGGATGCAAACGTTCAAAATCAAAAGTGCGCGTAATTTTAAAGGCTAATATGCAAGTTATTGTCATAAAAAGTGTTTGGGGACCTGGGTCCTGCCCCAGGGGACATGTATCGATGCAATTTTTTTTTTTTTTAAACGGACGTTTTTTTAGGAGCAGTGATTTTAATAATGCTTAAAGTGAAACAATAAAAGTGTAATATTCCTTTAAATTTCGTACCTGGGGGGTGTCTATAGTATGCCTGTGAAGGGGCGCATGTTTCCCGTGCTTAGAACTGTCCCTGCACAAAGTGTAATTTTTGCAGGAAAAAAGCTATTTAAAATCACTTGCGGCTAATGAATTGTTGGCTCCCGTAATACAGAGAACAGTCATTCATTGAAAGTCATTGATAAAAAATAAGTCATTGATAAAAAAAAAAAGCGTGGGGGTCCCCCCAAATTCAGTTACCAGGCCCTTCAGGTCTGCTATGGATATTAAGGGGAACCCCGGCCAAAAAAAAATGGCGTGGGGTCCCCCTCAAAATCCATACCAGACCCTTATCCGAGCACGCAACCTGGCAGGCTGCAGGAAAAGAGGGGGGGACGAGAGCGGCCCCCCTCCCTCCTGAACCGTACCAGGCCACATGCCCTCAACATTGGGAGGGTGCTTTGGGGTCCCCCCAAAGCACCTTGACCCCATGTTGATGAGGACAAGGCCCTTATCCCCACAACCCTGGCCATTGGTTGTGGGGGTCTGCGGGTGGGGGGCTTATCGAAATCTGGAAGCCCCCTTTAACAAGGGGACCCCCAGATCCCAGCCCCCCCTGTGTTAAATGGTAAGGGGGTACTTGTACCCCTACCATTTAACCAAAAAAGTGTAAAAATGGTAAAAATGACAGGAGACGGTCTTTGACAATTCCTTTATTAAAATCTTCTTTCTTCTGGTCTTCCTTCTTCCTTTCTTCATCCTTCGGTTTCTTCATCTTCTCCTTCCGGCATCTTCTTCCATCTTCTTCTTCCATCATCTTCTTCCTCCGATCCGCTTCTTCTTGCTCTGGTCTTCTCGTCCGGCATTTTCTTCCATGGCGTCGGTGTCTCTTCTGGGCCGCTCCGCGCAATGGGAGGTTCCCGCTGTGTGAGGCTTTGCTGCGTCTGACAGGTCTTTTATAACAGAGGGCGGGGCCACCTGGTGACCCCGCCCCCTCTGACGTCATGGGGAATTCCCCATGACGTCCCTGTGCGTCAGAGGGGGCGGGGGTTACCAGGTGGCCCCGCCCTTCGTTATGAAAGACCTGTCAGACGCAGCGAAGCCTCACACAGCTGGAGCCTCCCATTGCCCGAAGCGGCCCAGAAAACACTGACGCCATGGAAGAAGATGCCGGACGAGAAGACCAGAGCAAGAAGAAGCGGATCGGAGGAAGAAGATGATGGAAGAAGAAGATGGAAGAAGATGCTGGAAGGAGAAGATGAAGAAACCGAAGGATGAAGAAAGGAAGAAGGAAGACCAGAAGAAAGAAGATTTTAATGAAGGAATTGTCATAGACCGTCTCCTGTAATTTTTACAATTTTTGACACTTTTTTGGTGAAATGGTAGGGGTACTTTTGTACCCCCTTACCATTTCACACAGGGGGGGCTGGGATCTGGGGGTCCCCTTGTTAAAGGGGCTTCCAGATTCCGATAAGCCCCCCGCCCGCAGACCCCCACAACCAATGGCCAGGGTTGTGGGGAAGAGGCCCTTGTTCTCATCAACATGGGGACAAGGTGCTTTGGGGGCACGTACTAACAGCACACACACACTAATACCCAGAATCAGAGCAGATAATGTCAGCAGTCAGCACACTGACACTGGAACACAATATACGAGGCCGCCGGCACGGCTGCCTTTTACAATGTGGGGCGTGTACTAAACCCCCTGAGCTATAATTGGCCACAGGCATCCTGCCTGTGGCCAATTATTGCTCTCCTCGCCGCTGGCTCTATGATTGGCCAAGCATGTGGATCACAGTGCATGCTTGGCCAATCATCAGCCAGCAATGCAGTGCGACTGGCGCAGTGCATTGCGGGCCGCTCGCATCACACGAATTTGATGCAAGCGGCCCAAATAGTATCAGGGCTCGCCGAGCGGGCGAACGCCCGATGTTCGATTCGAACATGGGTTCGAATCGAACACCGGGCCCATCCCTAATCACATGGTTCAGATGGGCTTTGATTAGCCTTTCCCTATACCATGTGATCACTGTCACCAATTACAGAGATCAACACAAATAGTACACAATGAATGGCATGAATGGAAGCCATCCATTGTCTACAAATGCCATGCAATCTGCTGTGATTGGTCACAATGATCACATGGTACCAGTAGCCAGTACACTGATCTGTCATCTGCTGTGCCCAGTGGACATAGTGGGTGACAGATTGCGCCAAAGTGCGGCCCGTTGGGTGCGCGCAAGGTGTGTTCTGAATAAAGAGGTGGGGTTACCACTTCTCCAGGTAGGTCTACTAAAAAAACAAAAAGGTTTTTCCTCCAGGAAATGAAGAGCCCAAGGTGCCGGCTAATGCATATAGTAAATCAAGGTGAGTAGAAAATTCTGGACAGCTGCACTCCAAATGAAATTTCTCTTGCCTTTATTAGAACATCAGGATCACACTGTACATGTCACAGCAAAGTAATACAGAACCAAAAACACACTGACGCGTTTCACACTAAACGTAGTGCTTACTCATATGAGTAAGCACTACATTTAGTGTGAAACGCGTCAGTGTTTTTGGTTCTGTATTACTTTGCTGTCACATGTACAGTGTGATCCTGATGTTCTAATAAAGGCACGAGAAATTTCATTTGGAGTGCGGCTGTCCAGAATTTTCTACTCACCTTAACCACTTTAAGACCAGCCTTGTTTTAGGTGTTTACATGTTTAAAACAGGTTTTATAGCTAGAAAATTACATAGAACCCCCAAACATTATATATTTTTTTTCGAACACCCTAGAGAATAAAATGGCAGTCGTTGCAATACTTTTTTTCACACCGTATTTGCGCAGCGGTCTTACAAGCATACTTTTTTGGTAAAAAAATCACTTTTTTGAATAAAAAAATAAAACAACAGTAAAGTTAGTCCAATTTTTTTATATATCGTGAAAGATAATGTTACGCCGAGTAAATTGATACCCAACATGTCACGCTTCAAAATTGCGCCCGCTCTTGGAATGGCGTCAAACTTTTACCCTCAAAAATCTCCATAGGCGACATTTCAAAAATTCTACAGGTTGCATGTTTTATGTTACAGAGGAGGTCTAGGGCTAGAATTATTGCTCTCGCTCTACCGATCGCGACGATACATCACATGTGTGGTTTGACTACTGTTTTCATATGCGGGCGCTACTCACGTATGCGTGAGCTCTTTGGGACTGGGCACTTTAAACACATTTTTGTTTCTTATTTATTTTACTTGATTTTATTTATTTTTACACTGTTTTTTAAAAAAAAATAAAATTGGGTCACTTTTATTCTTATTACAAATGTAAACATCCCTTGTAATAGAAAAAAAGCATGACAGGTCCTCTTAAATATGAGATCTGGGGGTCAAAAAGTCCTCACATCTCATATTTGGACTTAAATGCAAGAAATTAAAAAAAAAAAAAAAAAAATGACATTGAAAAAATGTGCCTTTAAGAGGTATGGGTGGAAGTGACGTTTTGACGTTGCTTCCGCCCTGCTATGGTATAGAGATGGGTGGGGGCCATCTTAGCCTCACTCGTCTCCATACCCAGCAGAGGAAAGGACCCGATCGCCTCTGCCGCTACCGACGGCTCCGGGAGAACGGCAGGAGGGGTGGGGGCACCTCTCCCGCCGCCGTTAATGGTCATCTCGCGGCGAATCCGCCGCAGTGACCACCATTATCATAAACACGACCGGCTCCTGAAGAGATGAATATCTCGGTTGTGGCAGCAGCTGCTGCCGTTACCGAGATATCCCTCTTCAAAAAAGGGACGTACATCGTCGTGCGCTGGTCGTAAAGGGGTTAAGGTGTGTTCTGGGGAGGATGTGATATGGCATCCACCCAGAACGAGAGAACCTCCGCCCGGCCCTCGTTTTACTAAAGGCCGGGCAGGAAGCAGTTATAAAAAAAAGTACAGCACGCTGCATCTTGGGTTTTTTACTACCGTATTTATCGGCGTATAACATGCACTTTTTCCCCCTTAAAATCGGGGGAAAGTCGTGGGTGCGTGTTATACGCCGATACCCCAAAAAAAAATGAAAAAAAAAGCGAGCGGCGCCGGAAAATGGCGACCGCCGCTGAAAAAGGCCGAACGGCGGGCGAAAAAGGCCGAAGCCGACTGTTCAGCTCCGCTCGTAGTCCCGCCTCCCTGCGCTCGCTCCCACAACAGCAGGGAGGCGGGACTCCGAGCGGAGCCGAACAGTCGGCTCGGTCTTTTTCGGCGGTGGTTCGGCCTTTTTCGGCCGCGGTTCGGTCTTTTTCGGCGGCGCATGCGCGGTTTGTCTCGCGGAGGGAAATTTAAACGTGGGCAAGGCAAATGACGCTGGCAATGCTGCAAATGACACTGGGCAAACTACAAATGACGCTGGCAAGCTGCAAATGACACTGGGCAAGCTACAAATGACACTGGGCAAGCTTCAAATGACGCTGGGCAAGGCTGCAAATGATGCTGGGCAGGCTGCAAATGACGCTGGGCAAGGCTGCAAATGACGCTGGGCAAGGCTGCAAAAGACGCTGGGCAAGGCTGCAAATGACGCTGGGCAAGCTGCAAATGATGCTTAAATGTAAGTTTTTTTTTTCCCTAAACTTCCCTCCTAAAACTTTTTTTCCTTAAAATTCCCTCCTAAACTTGGGGTGCGTGTTATACGCCGGTGCGTGTTATACGCCGGTGCACGTTATACGCCGATAAATACGGTACTTTAAAGCTCTGAAGCTCCCATTGTTTTATCTCGATAAGTTCTTATTGAGGCCAAGATAGGCAAGATAAACAGCAGCGCCGACAGAAATTCTAATTCCAATTAATGAAAAGAAGAAGCAAAAATAGCAGTTTTCAAACTTTTTTTAACAAGTTTAATATTTCCGCCTCTAACCCTCCTCCCCCTTTCCCGAAGATTGATGTGTTTTTCTTAATACCACTGTTACGGGGTCGGGTGACTTTCCACCCCGACAAAAAAAGAAGTTAATGCAAAAATTGTCAATATGGCAACGCGAGAAAGGAAAACATACACGGCGAGCGAGCCGCCGTTCCCATCTTCCCCTTCTCCCAAAAGAGTACATAAGTAATTGGGCATCGGCAGTAATTAGTTTTAACTTTGTCAGCCCACGGATTTAATGACTTCGAGGTCAGAAGGTCGGTGCTAACTGGCTGTGCATCTCATTTCTATACTCCTTATTAATGCGCGGCGAGGACGAGGTATCACAAACACCCGATCAAACGATTGCAAAACCTGTTGAGTGATGAAGACAAAAAAAAAAAAAGTAACGCGGAAACCAAAGAGTTGGATTAGCAGCCGGGGCCAGACGACGTGACGGGGTCAAGTAGAAGCGTAGACTGCCGAGGATGTCGGTCGTATGGTTTTACTGCATAATGAGTTCTATTGTTGTAAACATAAACTGTGCTGAAACACTTTTACTTTTATCTCGAAGTGCTCCGAGACGGCGGAGTACACAGAGATACAGGAGCAATACGATGTTATGGTTGGTGTGCATGCAATCAAGGCAGTGTGGCGTCTAAAAAGAAATTAGTTTATTTTGCTTTTATGTCAATCATTTTTTTTAACTACTTCAGCCCCGGACCAATTTGCAGCCAAAGGACCAGGCCCCTTTTTTGCGATTCGGCACTGCGTCGCTTTAACTGACAATCGCTCGTCGTGCGACGTGGCTCCCAAACAAAATTGGCGTCCTTTTTTTCCCACAAATAGAGCTTTCTTTTGGTGGTATTTGATCACCTCTGCGGTTTTTATTTTTTGCGCTATAAACAAAAATAGAGCGACAACTTTGAAAAAAATGCAATATTTTTCACTTTTTGCTATAATAAATATCCCCCAAAAATATATAAAAAAATTTTTTTTTCCTCAGTTTAGGCCGATATGTATTCTTCTACATATTTTTGTTAAAAAAAATCACAATAAGCGTTCATTGATTGGTTTGCTCAAAAGTTATAGCGTCTACAAAATATGGGATAGTTTTATGTCATTTTTATTAATATTTTTTTTTTTACTAGTAATGGCGGCGATCAGCGATTTTTATTATGGCGGACACGCCGGACAATTTTGACACATTTTTGGGACCATTGGCATTAATATAGCGATCAGTGCGATTAAAAATGCATTGATTACTGTAAAAATGTCACTGGCAGTGAAGGGGTTAACCATTAGGGGGCAGTGTAGGGGTTAAGTGTGACCTATGTGTTTTTTTTACTGTAGGGGGGCGTGGCTTGGCGTGTGACATCACTGATCATCTTTCCCTATGACAGGGAACAGACGATCAGTGACAGCCTCACTAGGAAGCATGGGGAGAGGTTTGTTTACACTTACCTCTCCCCGTGGCGGCGATCGGGTCCGCGGGTCCCGCGGCCACGGTCACGGAGCTCAGGACCGGGTCGCGAGTGCGCCGCCGGCGGTGCGCGTGCGACCCACGGCTGGGCTCTTAAAGGGCAACGTACCTATACGTGCTTGTGCCCAGCCGTGTCATTCTGCCGACGTATATCGGCATGAGGCGGTCCTTAAGTGGTTATTTGATGTTTTACCATAAATCCGTTCAGTTTTTATGAAAGTTTTCTTTTATGTCATAATAAATAATACAATTATGTAAGGCCATAATGAATAGTAAAAAAGTTATGTAAGGCCAAGAAACCACCATCACCACACTCAAGGGATTGCACAGCAGATACGAGTGGAGGCCAATAAGTTCTCCAAGATCCAGATGTGCTAGGGACAGTGGCGTCGCTAGGGGCTGGCTATTGGGGCTATAGCCCCGAGTCTCTGCAAGTGGAGGCCCTCTGGGGATCCTGATGTAAGTGGGGGCTCTCTGGGGACCCTGATTTTAAGGGGGAGGCTCTCTGGGGACTTTGATGTAAGGAGGAGGCTCTCTAGGGACCCTGATGTAAGGGGGAGCTCTCTGGGGACCCTGATGTAAGGGGGAGCTCTCTGGGGACCCTGATGTAAGGGGGCTCTCTGGGGACCTTGATGTAAGGGGGGGCGCTCTGTGGATATACACACACACACACATATTACTGTATATACATGTGTATGCCCGCCCAAGAGTATGACTTTCTTTACTACGCTGCTATGGGCTCTAGCCCCAGATCTTTTGTAGACCCAGCAACGCCCCTGACTAGGGATCTGAAAATTAGTCCACGGACCCTTCCATCTCTACATATCCACCTTCTATGGTTACACACTTCTCACATCTGTGGAACAGACCTTTAATACCATCTGCGCAGAAGTATGCAGATTTGTTGTAAAACCAACTGTTGGCATAGATTGGCAGAAGTGACTCATACAAACTCATGTGACTCATGTAGATCAGAAGAATGAGGGAGGGGCTTTTCTTTGCATTTTTTTTTTTTTTTCAAAATTGATGCTCTTTTTTTGTTTATAGCACAAAAAATAAAAACTGCAGAGGTGATCAAATACCACCAAAAGAAAGCTCTATTTGTGGGGGAAAAAAGGCCAATTTTGTTTGGGTGAAGCGTCGCATGACCGCGCAATTGTCAGTTAAAGCGACGCAGTGCCGAATCGCAAAAAGTGCTCCGGTCAGGAAGGGGGTAACATTTTCAGGGGCTGAAGTGGTTACTTCACAGAATATCACCCGACAGCATGGGCGTCCGCAGAACTTTTTTCTGGGGGAGCATAATTTTAAGGTCACCCATGCTCTGACCCTTTTTGACAATGTCATTATCACGTCATAACGGTCAGAGACTGCAGACGTAGTACAGGAGATGGCCATAGACTGCATACATGGCCCAAGAGACTGTCAGAGACTGCATACATGGCTCAAGAGACTATAAGAGACTGCGGACATGGCACAAGAGACTCTAGGAGACTGCGGGCATGGCACAAGTGACTCTAAGAGACTGCATACATGTGTGGGGTGGGGTGACAGAGAGAGAGGAGTGCGACAGAGAGAGACAGGGGGGTGACAAAGAGAGAGGGGGTAAAAAATACAGAGGGGTGACAGTGAGAGAAAGGAGGTAAAAGATAGGGGTGATGGGGGGTCAGAGAGAGGGACCCCCTATCCCTGTCTGCAGTCCCTCAAGGGCACCTATGTCCCAGTGGTGTGTGTAATGCTCATGATGGCCAGCAGCTGGCAAGACTCGTTTTAATTTTGGGTTAGTACAGGAGGTGCTCTGTTCCTTCCATCGGATCTATGATGTGACATGGAGCGGTCCCTGGCTGCTTGCATTTCCTGCCCGTCCTTGTTCTCTGAACCCCCGGTCAGTCTGTCCTCCAGGCCTGGGAGCAGTGATAAGGTTTAAAGAGTTCAGGGGTTCCAGGCTCTGGGAGGTGCCGGGGACGTTGTGCCCGCTGTTACTGGCGACTTGCTACTCTCCTTTCCTGTGGCTTCTGTCTGCTGAGCCGCTTGCTCGCACTATGTAGACAGGGTGATGTCATCCTGCCCACCCCTTGAGGCCTTCGCTGTCCCGCTCCTCGCACCAGCTGTCACCGGCCCTGTTAAACTGTGTACAGGTGCGAGCAGGGCCGGCCGCCGGTGCTAGGATAAAAGACCGAGTGGGGGACTCCTGATCCGATCCCTGATTCCAGGGGGGAAGGGCACATGCCCCCCCTTGCCCCTACCTGCGGACGCCCATGTCCGACAGTAATACATTTAAATATGCTTGAGATAAACAAAGGTTTATATTCAGACAAAAAAAATAAATTTAAAAAAATAATTGAGTGAATTAATCTGAATGAAAAAATTAAGTTTGATAACACTTCCTAGAAGTGAAATAAGTATTTATCACAGCTCCTGAAAAAAAAAGAGAAAAAAAAAAAAACAAAAAAACAAAAAAAAGCTGCCGCTTGTTTGTTGAGCGATGATAGGAAGTGGAATAGCAAAGCTTTTGTGCGTGTTAGTTCTCACCTTTTCGGAGGATGTAAATTGCAGCGGCTAAAACACCAAACATTGTTTTGTTATTAAGTTCTTGTTGGAAGTGTAAATTGATGGGAGGTAGAAATCGTGTGGATCGGCTCCAACAGATGACTCCGACCTTAATTTTAATTTTTTTTTTTTTTCCCCAGGAAAACTTTTCTGCCTTGCCAATGTAATTAACATTATTTCATTACTTTCTGATTTTTTTTTTTTTTTAATTCTTTAAGTATTTTTTTTTTTTTTTGTATCTTTCTTTTATAATATGCAAATCGAATTCCGTTTTCAGCAGAATGTGGCAAAGTGTCAACAATTTTTTTTGTTAGCAGTAGGACAAAAGTAACAATTTTCAACATTGGAAACCTATTAGTTGCCCGTTCTCATTTCTTCTGGACAGGTTAAGGTCTAATATTGTACTTGTAAAGCATGGAACTTTTTTATTTATTTTTTTGTTATTTATTTTTTTATTAGTACAGCTTGTGCCGCGTTTGTTCTGTCCTTCTTCGGCTTCGTGTGACAATGTCTCCACGCATAATGCAGTAGTAGAATCTTGTGATTGTATTGTCGTGTACAGACCTTGAAGTTTAACTAGGACACGTATCATGCATCTTGGAATCAATAAGAGAGAAGTTATTTCTAAGCCTCCTAATATTAATTCGTAACAATGGCATCTAGTTGTATGGAAATTCACCTTCATGTAGGAAACATGGACTGAGAACGTCAGTGCTAACCTTCAGATCAACGTCTTGCATTTATCTTTTCAGTCATTGCCAGTAGTTTTTTTTTTTTTTGTGTGTTTCTTTTTTTTATATAAGAAATAAGAACTAAAACAACAACAACCTATTTAGTCTAATGCCGCGTACACACGATCGGAATTCTCGTCGGAAAAAACTCTGACGGTTTTTCCGACGGAATTCCGCTCAAGCTGTGTTGCCTACACACGATCACACTAAATTCCGACGGTCAGTAACACAGCGGCATAAAACACGTTCGACAGCACTATAAAAGGGAAGTTTAATGCTTCCGAGCATGCGTCAAATTGTTTCCGAGCATGCGTCGGAATTTTGCGTGTTGGAATTGCATACACACGATCGGAAAATCCGATAGAAAGGTTTTCCTTCGGAAAAATTGAGGACAGGCGCTCAATCAAAAGTCCGTTGGAATTTCCGACAGAAAAAGACCGATGGGCATACACACGGTCGGAAAATCCGATGAAAAGCTCCCATCGGACTGTTTCCATTGGAAATTCCGACCGTGTGTACGCCGCATAAGTATACTACATACAGTGCCTTGAAAAAGTATTCATACCCCTTGACATCTTCCACATTTTTTCATGTTACAACCAAAAACGTAAATGTATTTTATTGGGATTTTATGTGATAGACCAACACAAAGTGGCACATAATTGTGAAGTGGAAGGAAAATGATAAATAGTTTTCAATTTTTATTTACAAATAAATATGTGAAAAGTGTGGCGTGAATTTGTATTCAGCCCCCTTTACTCTGATACCCCTAACTAGAATCTAGTGGAACCAATTGCCTTCAGAAGTCACCTAATTAGTAAATAGAGTCCACCTGTGTGTCATTTAATCTCAGTATAAATACAGCTGTTCTGCGAAGCCCTCAGAGGTTTGTTAGAGAACCTTAGTGAACAAACAGCATCATGAAGGCCATGAAACCCTCCTTTAAACTTCTCCACAACTATATCCCTGACCTGTCTGGTCAGGGATATAGTTGTGGAGAAGTTTAAAGGAGGGTTAGGTTATAAAAAAAAATATCCCTTTGGGGGGCTATGAACTCAGCCCGGCACAGCATGATCCCTATTAGACATGTTTTCGTTAAAATTCGTTATAATCGTTCATTCGCTATCGTACGAATGAACGAATGATTCGCTAAAAATTTTAACGAATAACGAATGTTCGAATCGAACGAATACGAAAAACAACGAAAATCCGAAATAACCAAATTAGAAACAACGAAACTACGAAAGAAGAAAATACGAAAAAACGAAAACAGGAACAACGAAAATCAAAATGAACGAAAAAATTCGTACATTCGTAACTTTTTTTTTTTGTTGAATTGGTCATTTTCCGTGTCGCTTACAATGGCGCTGCTTAACGTGCCTCGAATGGATTGAACGAAAAAATTCGTACATTCGTAACTTTTTTTTTTTTTTTCGATTCGTAATTTTCCGTGTCTCTTACAATGGCGCTGCTTAACGTGCTTCGAATGGATTGAACGAAAAAATTCGTACATTCGTAACTTTTTTTTTTTTTTTTCGATTCGTAATTTTCCGTGTCTCTTACAATGGCGCTGCTTAACGTGCTTCGAATGGATTGAACGAAAAAATTCGTACATTCGTAACTTTTTTTTTCGATTCGTAATTTTCCGTGTCTCTTAAAATGTAATAATAGCATACACATTACATAAAATTATGAATTATGCTCCGACTACGAATCTACGAATGTA
The DNA here is from genome assembly GCA_028564925.1 of Lithobates sylvaticus. Taxonomy (NCBI): domain Eukaryota; kingdom Metazoa; phylum Chordata; class Amphibia; order Anura; family Ranidae; genus Lithobates; species Lithobates sylvaticus. The sequence goes on from CM053033.1 coordinate 226,909,237, forward strand.
CGAATAAATACGAATGCGTCCGAATTTCGAATAAACAAATAAATGAAAATTAAACTAACGGAAAAACGAATCAACGAAAAAATAAACTCTTACAAAAATACGAATCGTTAGGAATACGAACACCGACGACTTACGAATTTACGAATCGTTACGAATCAACGGAAATGAAAAAAACGAAACGAAAATAAACAATTTTTTTTGTTGTGCACATGTCTAGTGGCACATAATTGTGAAGTGGAAGGAAAATGATAAATGGTTTTCAATTTTTTTTTACAAATAAATATGTGAAAAGTGTGGCGTGAATTTGTATTCAGCCCCCTTTACTCTGATACCCCTAACTAGAATCTAGTGGAACCAATTGTCTTCAGAAGTCACCTAATTAGTAAATAGAGTCCACCTGTGTGTCATTTAATCTCAGTATAAATACAGCTGTTCTGCGAAGCCCTCAGAGGTTTGTTAGAGAACCTTAGTGAACAAACAGCATCATGAAGGCCATGAAACCCTCCTTTAAACTTCTCCACAACTATATCCCTGACCTGTCTGGTCAGGGATATAGTTGTGGAGAAGTTTAAAGGAGGGTTAGGTTATAAAAAAAAATATCCCTTTGGGGGGCTATGAACTCAGCCCGGCACAGCATGATCCCTATTAGACATGTTTTCGTTAAAATTCGTTATAATCGTTCATTCGTTATCGTACAAATGAACGAACGATTCGCTAAAATTTTTAACGAATGTTCGAATCGAACGAATACGAAAAACAACGAAAATCCGAAATAACCAAATTGGAAACAACGAAACTACGAAAGAAGAAAATACGAAAAACGAAAACAGGAACAACGAAAATCAAAATGAACGAAAAAATTCGTACATTCGTAACTTTTTTTTTTTTTGTTGAATTGGTAATTTTCCGTGTCTCTTACAATGGCGCTGCTTAACGTGCTTCGAATGGATTGAACGAAAAAATTCGTACATTCGTAACTTTTTTTTTTTTTTTTTTCGATTCGTAATTTTCCGTGTCTCTTACAATGGCGCTGCTTAACGTGCTTCGAATGGATTGAACGAAAAAATTCGTACATTCGTAACTTTTTTTTTTTTTCGATTCGTAATTTTCCGTGTCTCTTACAATGGCGCTGCTTAACGTGCTTCGAATGGATTGAACGAAAAAATTCGTACATTCGTAACTTTTTTTTTCGATTCGTAATTTTCCGTGTCTCTTAAAATGTAATAATAGCATACACATTACATAAAATTATGAATTATGCTCCGATTACGAATCTACGAATGTTACGAATGTACGAATAAATACGAATGCGTCCGAATTTCGAATAAACGAATAAACGAAAATTAAACTAACGGAAAAACGAATCAACGAAAAAATAACTCTTACGAAAATACGAATCGTTACGAATACGCACACCGACGACTTACGAATGTACGAATCGTTATGAATACGAACACCGACAACTTACGAATTTACGAATCGTTACGAATCAACGGAAATGAAAAAAACGAAACGAAAATAAACACATTTTTTTTGTTGTGCACATGTCTAGTGGCACATAATTGTGAAGTGGAAGGAAAATGATAAATGGTTTTCAATTTTTTTTTACAAATAAATATGTGAAAAGTGTGGCGTGAATTTGTATTCAGCCCCCTTTACTCTGATACCCCTAACTAGAATCTAGTGGAACCAATTGCCTTCAGAAGTCACCTAATTAGTAAATAGAGTCCACCTGTGTGTCATTTAATCTCAGTATAAATACAGCTGTTCTGCAAAGCCCTCAGAGGTTTGTTAGAGAACCTTAGTGAACAAACAGCATCATGAAGGCCAAGAAACACACCAGACAGGTCAGGGATATTGTTGTGGAGAAGTTTAAAGGAGGGTCAGGTTATAAAAAAAAAATATCCCTTTGGGGGGCTATGAACTCAGCCAGGCACAGCATGATCCCCATGGGGGTGCCGGGTATAAAGGGTTCTTCCCTGGTCCGCCCTGTTCTCTCCATTTCTGTTGTTACCTCTACGGCTCCCAGAAACCTTACCTCCTGAATCATTCTGGTCCATGATTTGAGTTCAAACATATGCCTTACGGTCTTATATTCACCTATTGTTTCTCCGATATGTCTTTGCAAATCGGAATCAAGCAGAAGAGCAGCACTGGCTATTGAACATAATTTTTCTCGGCTCGTCGTACGTCTTGTACGTCGCGGCGTTCTTGACATTCGGAATTTCCAACAACATTTGTGTGACCGTGTGTATGCAAGACAAGTTTGAGCCAACATCCGTCTGAAATAAATCCACGGTTTTGTTGTCGGAATGTCCAATCGTGTGTACGCAGCATTAGTGTTGGGGATCCCTCCCCCCCCCCCATCGCTATTGTGTTCTGCCAGTGGGGAGCCTTCCCTCCCGACACAACTCAATGATAGCTGTAGTCACTGGCAGTGATTGTATGAAAAAAAATCTGACAGGCTATTTGTACAGAAGTCAATTGTTTTTTGGCCAGTTCATGCTTTTGCTCCATGGATGGCACTGTCGGCAACGCCTGCATTGATATAAGATAGGAGTTAAAGTGAATGTAAACGATCACCATTATAAAACAACCCATTCAGTTTAAAATAGAAATGAAAGGCAAAATATGTGTGTATAGATATAAAATAACATAACATAATAATACTATAAATACCCTTTTTTATAAATGATCACATTCCCTCTGTTCTCTGCTGCATAAGAACTGGGGGGGAGGAGGAGCAACAGCACACTGAGCTTCCCAGTGACAGGCTGTTCGGGGGGGGGGGGGGGGGCTTGTCAAGACAAGTCTTATCATTGGAGGAGAGCACACAGACACGATCATTGCACAGAGGTACGGAAGCTCAAGAGTTAAGTTAAATGCATGTGTGGAGAGTTCATGGCGAGGCCCACTCCCCTACCGGGCAGTAGTAGTGGAAAACGCTGGACAGGTGGATGAGGGCAGTGGCTCAGCGTGTCCCTCATAAATGCAGATTACAGAGAAGGTGTACATTGTCATGGGGAATTGAGGGATACAAAGTCATCTGAACCTGGGGTTCGCCCTGAAGACCCCTTAACGCAAGCATGCCTCTGAAGGACTTACATCTGCAGGTATGCCAGGGCAGTACAAGCCTGTAGTTAGCAGTAGGGATGTAGGAACAACCTTATAATTGTATGCTACTCTACTTGTATGCTGCTCCACTCCTCGTACTTGTAAGCTGCTCCACTCCAGAAGTAGTAGGGGAAAACACTGGACAGGTGGACGTGGACATTGGCTCAACATGTCCCTCCTGAATGGAAATTACAGAGAAGGTGTACATTGCCATGGGGAATGGAAAGTTAACTGGAGAACTGTTGCAGTGCATGTGTACATGGTGTACGTTCATCTCTAAAGCCCCATACACACGGTCGGACAATCCGCGGACCAGGTCGGTCGGATCCTGTCCGTCATACTTTGTCTGATGTTGGTTTTGCGTACACACGGTCGGACAAAGTTGTCGGAAAATCCGATTATTCTGAACGTGGTGACGTTTGTTGCCTATTCTGAACGTGGTGACGTTTGTTGCCTACGACGGGACTACGTAGAGGCTAGTAGCCAATAGCTTTGGTCTTGTAATGTGATGTGAGCATGCGTAGCACTTTGTCCGGTCGGACAACCGTACACACGATCGGATTTGGTGTGATCGGACCGTGTTGTCGGCAAATCTTTCCAGCAGGAGATAAGACTTTGTCCGTCGGACAATCCGACGTACACTGTCCGATGGTGCATACACACGGTCTGATTTTTCAACAACATTGTCCGATCGGACAGAATCCATGAAAAAGTCCGACCGTGTGTATGGGGCTTTAGAGTAGAGGCCGGCCTCAGGGTTGAGTATTGCCCAATGGCAGCCTCAGCCATGCCAAGGGCATCAATGAAGATGGCACAAAGCAAAGGTACCCCATGTGTAGTAAAGCAACCCTGTACAAAGTGCCTAGCATAGCCCAGGAGAACCCACCTCGGGCCAGACCTCTCATGTGACCCTTGCTTGATACCCAATGAGGAGGGAAACATGCAGGTCGTTTACAAGGGGTTTGACCCTTTTGCTGTCAGAGCCTTTTCTTGTGTTTTTTGCACACATTTAAACATCGATTTTAGGCCTGAAGATTGATTAAAACCCCCAAACATTATATATTTTCTGAAAGCAGACACCCTAAGTGGCAAAAATGTGCAGAGTCATGTTTTTGATACCCACCCCTCCTAAAAGCGAAGCTCCACCCAAAAGGGGAGGCTCCACTTGTCTGCCTCCTCCCGCCCCCTTCTCTGCCACATTTGGCCACATTTGGCAGACTGACACGCCGCAACACTGATCGCCATGATGTGCGCCCCCGGAGGCACGCATCGGCTTGATATCCTGGTGACGTCATATGATGTCCGTTCAGGATATCGCAACCTCTTTGCCGCCGTCATTTTGCTATATGGCGGACGGCAAGTGGTTAAAGAAGATCACATGATTGCACAAGTCTGGGTCCTGGACGAATGCTGCGGGTGGCAGGAGAAGACTATTGATTCAGGTGGGGTGACGTTACTGCTCTAGGACTTCCTCATCGTTGCTGGGTCTCACCAGGCTACTCAGGACCTGGAAACAAATACTCTTGTGCACAAGTGAGTTAACCAGGTGGACTAGAGGAGTTTGTAGTGGACAATGCCTCAGGCCTTGCTGCCTTCAAGGATTGGGGTATATAGCACTTTATTAAAAGAGTAAATTAAAAACTACTCACAAACATGTGAAAGAAAACCGCAATATAAATAGCCTTCAGATGCTGGCACTCGGTCTCACGACAACAGACTCCCAGATGGTAATGGAGAAGATTTTAAGGGCCACTGCCGGCTGACGCGTATCGAAGGGGCTCTGAGGAAGAAGGTATCCTTTCGAAACGCATCAGTTCGCAGTGGCCCTTAAAATTTTCTCCATTACCATCTGGAGTCTGTTTTCGTGAGACCGATTGCCATCATCTGAAGGCTATTTATATTGCGGTTTTCTTTCACATGTTTGTGAGTAGTTTTTAATTTACTCTTTTTATAAAATATATCCAAGGATAATGCACAAGTTTGGTGCGCCCTCTTTTTTCCACTTCTCTCTTACTCAGGACCTGGAGCTGTACAATTATGTGACTGCTAGGAAAAAGATGAAAAAAAAGTGTTACACTTCTTCGGTCTACACATCTACAAATGGTCTGAAGCATTACTAAAGGTAGTGGGCAGCAGTGGTGACTGGTGCTCAATTTTCTTGGGGGGGTGGACCTCGGCCCCCAGCCAGCCAGAAACCCACCCCACAGCCAGCCAACCAACCAAGCACCCATCACCCCCCCTGGTACTCATTGGATAGCTGCTTCCCCCCCAACATTGCCAGCCAGGCTCCCCGCCAGCCCCGCACTTACCCCATCCAGGCTGCGGCTTCTGCAGCTTCCCCCTCCTGCATCTCCTCCAGAGTCCCGGCGGTTGCTTATCCTCCTGGCCAATCAGGACTTAGTACTCGTGGCCAATAGGGTCTTAGGGCTCTCAGCCAATCGGGTCTCAGGATCCGCTTCCTGATTGGCCAGGAGGACAAACAGAAAGACATTAGTGAATATTAATTTGTCAATGTCATACAGCTGCGTGGGCACTGCGCCCCAAGCTCACACTTTCTGAAGCCAATTAGAGCCTCAGACTCTAATCATGTGCTTAAAAAAATAAAAGAAACATTGAAATCCATGTGTCCGGCACCCTGCATGTGCCCCTGCGCCCTGTTTAAGTGGCTGCCACTGGTGGATAGGCAACTTAGATAAAGTTTATTTAGTAGATAGCCTTTCCTTCTTCCTTAACATACATAAAAATGTAATAAAAATAACAAATAAAACATTAAACAAAAAGAAATAATTAAAAATGACTACACTGGGCCCATTCAAATATTGTATATAAAAAATTAATAATGAAGCTTCTGCCCTTAAATCTCAAACTAGCAACATAAAATTAAAAAGCAAGCTGGATTTTACCTTTAATGATATTCTGACTCAGAACTGTTTCCTGGAAGTCATGGAGTGTTACATTTTTAGCTATAATTAAATGCTAAGGAAGTGCTTCGTATACTGCAAATATGCATATATAATAAATATCAATTCATAAATAAGTACAATTCATACATCTACATAAAACATATCAATTCATAAATCATATATCCATACAATTTATATCAATTTGCCATCATCAATAAATAAAATAAGTGTAAAACATGACTCAAAACATATATAAAAATAAAAAGGAGCGCCCAAGGAAGTTGGTGCAACTCATGTGTTAACATAACACACGGCAATGCATTTTAACCACATAAGGACCAGCCGCCGCAGTTATACCGAGGCAGGTTGGCTCCCCAGGCAAAGCGCCTTCATGGTACCTCGGCCGCTTTAAGAGCTCTGACAGGCTAATTGTACAGAAGTCAATTGTTTTTTGGCCAGTTCATGCTTTTGCTCCATGGATGGCACTGTTGGCAACGCCTGCATTGATAAAAGATAGGAGTTAAAGCGGTTCTGCACTCGTTTTTTTTTTTTTTTTTTTGGGCTATATGCCAAGGCCATATAGCTCAATTGGGGGACTTACCTGTTCCATCTTCCATCTCGATCGCCGCCAGTTTTCCTCCGATAAAATTCTTTATCTTCTTCTTGTCTGCTGGGTGCCATCTTGCCCAGCATGCACCGCCGTTACTGCGCCGAGCTCGCGCGTGCGCAGTAACGGCAAAGTGCAGCTCACGTTCTCCGAAATCTCGCGAGATTTCGGAAGATGTGGGGGAAATCTCGCGAGATTTCGGAAGATGCCCGCACTGACTCCTGGGATCAATGACACCAGATCCCAGGAGACAGTGCGGCGTGACGAGGATCCCCGCACAGACCCCGCCCACCCCCCGAAGAGACAGAAGACAGGAAGTCATCGATTACAAGGTAAGTAAAAAAAAAAAAAAAACACATTTCATTTAGTACTCTTTGCCTGATTTGGAAGGCAAAGAGATTTACTAAATGAAATGTGTGCCGAACCGCTTTAAAGTGAATGTAAACAATCAACTTTGTAAAACAACCCATTCAGTTTAAAATAGAAATGAAAGGCAAAATATTTGTGTATAGATATAACATTCCCTCTGTGCTCTGCTGCATAAGAACTGGGGGGAGGAGAAGCAACAGAACACTGATCTTCCCAGTGACAGGCTGTTCGGGGGGGGGGGGGGCTGTCAAGACAAGTCTCATCATTGGAGCAGAGCACACAGAGTCCCCAGCATAGCTAGAGAACAGACCGTGGTGTGCTCTCCTGCTTAGTGTGGTCAGTTTTTAATAAGAAAGTGGCAGGAGCACCAGGGATTTCACACAGTGGAAGCAATACAAAGAGGACAGAATACGTTCTCAAACAAGTACATGGTACACATATCAGGTATAGGAAGTGTTGGGGTAACAAACACTTTAAGCCTGTCCATAGATGGAACAAATCTCGGCTGGACCTTGCTGAACCGGCTGAGATTTGATCCATATATGACCGGCTTAACTCCTATTTTTTATCAATGTGGGTCTTGCCAACAATTAGACATGTGCAATTCGTTTCGTTTTGATTCGTTCTCAGTTAAAATTTGTTATATTTGTTCATTCGTTATCGTACGAATGAACGAATGATTCGCTAAAAATTTTAACGAATAACGAATTATCGAATCGAACGAATATGAAAAACAACGAAAATCCGAAATAACCAAATTAGAAACAACGAAACTACGAAAGAAGAAAATCCGAAAAACTAAAACAGGAACAACGAAAATAGAAAATAACGAAAAAATTCGTACATTCGTAACTTTTTTTTTTGTTGAATTGGTAATTTTCCGTGTCCCTTACCATGGCGCTGCTTAACGTGCTTCGATGGATTGAACGAAAAAATTTGTACATTCGTAACTTTTTTTTTCGATTCGTAATTTTCCGTGTCTCTTACAATGTAATAATAGCATACACATTACATAAAATTATGAATTATGCTCCGATTACGAATCTACGAAAACAATGTTACGAAAGTACGAATAAATCAATGTTACAAAAGTATGAATGTAACTAAATCTACGAAAATACGAATGCGTCCGAATTTCAAATAAACGAAAATTAAACTAACGGAAAAACAAATCAACGAAAAAATAACTCTTATGAAAATTACGAACGAGTCCGAATACGAACACCGACGACTTACGAATTTACGAATCGTTACGAATACGAACACTGGCGACTTACGAAATTGCGAATCGTTATGAATCAACGGAAACGAACAGAAACGAAACGAAACTAAACAAATGTTTCTATTGTGCACATGTCTACCAACAATGCCAGCCAAGGAGCAAAAAGCCTGAAATGGCCACAAAAAATTATGTGTGTTTGGGGGCCAGCTTGAACTTGAACTAAACCGTGGCACTTTAGGAGATATTTCCAGCACCTACGGGTAAGCCTTAATATAGGCTTACCTGTAGGTAAAAGTGGTTGTACAGGGTGTACAACCACTTTAAATCTCACTGTACCCTTCATTTTTATTTTCCCATTGACTCAAAAGTAATTTGCCCGAAAGGCAAAATTTTACCAAAATTTCCAGATCTTTTTTGCTGAAATTTCTCTGATGGAAATTCTCCTATTTTCCGACATTCTGCTCACTATTGGAGTCCTAAAATATATCTAACTTACCAACACCAGACTTACGGTAAAATACCTGTTTTTGGGTGGAGGCATTCCTTTGAGGGCAGGCTGCCATTTGTAGCCGTATACGTTATAAAATTCACTACAATAACATATCCCACTGCGCCAGGTATCCAGGCCGGCCCTCCTGCCAGGCTGAGCAGAGCTGTACATAATTCGCAAATAGCACATACCTTATGCCTAATTAGTTAAATAATAATACAGAGCTATCAGTTAACTGTAAAGAACTGGGAATTTGCAGGAACACAACACGTCTGTATTAAATTAGCAGTAGTCTAGGCTAATGTGTTCTCAAGGTAATACAACTAATTACATACAGTCAATACAATAGAGAACATTGTAGTGTGTATTTATTATGATAGCAGAGTAATGTAATACACCATCCAGAGACCTTCTAAACAGCTGCATCCCCATGTTATCTTTCATGTATCATGTTTTATGTTGGCTGGTCATATATCATGTTTCTGCATGGGGACTATATATACTGTATACCGTATTTATTGGCGTATAACACGCACAGGCGTATAACACGCACATTCATTTGAAGAGGGAAGTTTCAGGAAAAAATAAAAAATTGAAATAAGGAACTTTGAAGCAATATAAGGGTCAGTGCCCATCTGCAGCCTCACCATTGCCATCAATGCAGCCTCACCATTGCCATCAATGCAGCAGCCACACCATTGCCATCAATGCAGCCTGATCAATGCCCATCTGCAGCCTCACAAGTGCCATCAATGCAGCCTCACCATTGCCATCAATGCAGCCCGCCCTCCCTGTCCCCCACAAGGCATCTAAAATTGAAGTATTGGCGTATAACACGCACATGTTATTTGCACCTGTTTTTTATGGTGAAAAAGTGAGTGTTATACGCCAATAAATACAGTAAATAAATTATATCATTATCCATCCATCTATCTATCTATCTATCTATCTATCTATCTATCTATCTATCTATCTATCTATCTATCTATCTATATATATATATATATATATATATATATATATATATATATATATATATATATATGTAGCGCAGACACTTTTTCAAAGTGTGCGCTATTCTTGTAAAAAAATTTTTTTCCCCCCGAACTGAATTGAGTTTGGGGTTGATTGTTCTAGGTTGTGCTTTGGCATCAGTTTGGCTGGGCGGTAGTAGAGTTCTGCCTGCTCATAGGTGAGGTGAGCACCTGTGACAGGCTAAGAACGCAGTCTGGTTGGACGCATTATGTACCAATCTTTTTCCGGAGCCAATCAGTGGGCGCGTCTGGCTCCACTGTGTATTCCGGGAAGGGGTACTTAACCGCTTCCCGACCGGCGCACGAGGATGTACGATGACAGAATGGCACGGACAGGCATAAGGGCGTACAGGTACGTCCCCTTTAAGATGCCGCCATGCCATCGAGCCGGTCGGGACCCCCGTGAGGCCGGTCGACTCAATCGCCGCGGGGATACCCGCGGTCGTCTCACGGGAAGGCTGAACGGGGAGATGCGGAAATAAACAGCATCTCCCCGTTCTGCTTAGCAACAAGTGACGCCGATCTCTTTTCCCTGTGATTGGAGCAGAGATCAGCATTCACTAGCTGACAGCCACGCCCCACCCCACAGTTAGAAACACGCCTCTAGGAACATGTAACCCCTACACTGCCACCTAGTGGTTAACCCCTTCACTACCAGTGTCATTTACACAGGAATCAATGCATTTAAATAGCACTGATTGCTGTATAAATGACAAAAATGTGTCAAAAATGTCAGATGTGTCTGCCATAATGTCGCAGTTACAATAAAAATCGCTGATCGCCGCCATTACTAGTGAAAAAAAAAATATTAATAAAAATGCTATAAAACTATCCCCCATTTTGTAAACGCTATAACTTCTGCGCAAACCAATCAATAATCGCTTATTGCAATTTTTTTTACCAAAAATATGTAGAAGAATACGTATCGGCCTAAACTGAGGAAAAAAAAAATGTTATATATATTTTTGGGGGATATTTATTATAGCAAAAAGTAAAAAAAATAATGTGTTTTTTTCAAAATTGTTGCTCTTTTTTTGCAAAGTTTGATGTTTGAAGATGATGATGAAGAGGGGGTGGAGCCCCCCCCCCCCCCACACTATTATGTCTGGCGGTACGGGTTAGATAAAATTCCAAGTAAGAAGGAAATGGCTGTAATTTCCTCACGTAGAACCAAGACGCCGGTGAAAAGTGTTGATCGCAAGCCCATTACTGTAAAATTGCCGATACGAAATAATTTGGGGAGAAAAAAAAAGTTCAGTGACCCCTCGTGGAACCCTTTACCTTGAGGAATGGTAATTAGATTTATCTTTTTCGTTTTCAAAGTTTCGGCTTTGGGGGAAACAACAAAAAAAAAAGTACATTTCACCGGGGATTTGCCGGATGCGTACCGGCTAAGTGCCTCTTTTAGAGAAGACAAAGTTGGTGGATTTGCATAATCTGTTTACGATGTTATTTTGTTTCGAGATGCAAATGAAAGCGCCGGTAATTAAAACCTTTCATTCCGTCTCCTTTCTTATTATTTATGTGCGAAGGTTCTGAGATGCCTCCTTCCCCTCCCAGCACCTTTTTGAAGTTTATTAGACACGATACAATAACCTGATTTCCCTAATAACAAAAGGAACATCGGAAAAGGATACTTTGTATTTCCTGCTGTTTCCACCAAATGTTGTTTGGATTATAATGATTGTCAAATCCCATAATAGTCATTAAAGGACGTCTCACCTTGATGTATTCGTATTACTATTGGGGAGGGTCCCTGGTGGAAAAACTGTGAGAATGGGATGATTTACTAAAGGCAAATAGAGTGCTCATTTTGTAAGGGAAATTGCACTTTTCAAAGGGAATTTTCCCAAGAGCAAAGCTTTAGTAAATCAACTCCTATATAGTTAAATGAAAGAGGAGAGGTTGGGATTTTTAAGGTGCAAAATAAATTGAAATAGTATCGACTATATAGAAGACATTTTTAATTTAAAAAAAAAAAAAAAAAATTGGTAAAACATAACAGTTGGCAAGTACAGATCAACAAGATTGTATGGATACAGCACTATAAAATGGAGTTCCCAACATGTTTCACCCAAATGTCGAGCTTCTTCAGGGCATGCTGTCCAATTAGGGGTACAAGCCTTCTAGGTCTCTTGAAATGTCAATCAAACCACTAAACAAGGGTCACAGGTGTCTATCTGCATCTGGGAAACCATGTGCTAAAGGTGACCATAGGGGGCATTCCAGTACCGAAAAAAAGAAAAGTTCTGCAGTGGATTCAACACCGACGGACAAGCGCTGTCTAAACACGCCAGTGCTTATTGCTAAGACTGGCTTTAGCGACAGCGTGTATAAGTCCCTGGGTTCCATTTGTCCCTCGGTGTTGAGTCCACTGCAGAACTTTGTTTTTTTTAGTCCTTGAATGCCCTTGGCTGGGAGGAGGATCAGTGTTGCAACAGCGAATATTAGTATCGACTATATATAAGAAATTTTTTAGAATTTTTTTTTTTGGCAAGGACAGAGCAAAAAGATTTTATGGATACAGCACTATAAAATGGAGTTCCCAACATGTTTCACCCATATGCCGGGCTTCTTCAGGGGATGCTGTCCAATTAAGGGGTCCAACTCTTCTAGGTCTCCTGAAATGTTAATCAAAACACAACTGGGTGGGCTCCAGATGCAATGCTCTGCATCCCGAGCCCACCCTATTTTGAAGCCTATTAGAGCCTCTGGCTCTAATCAGGTGTTTAGAAAAAAAAAACTGCCCACCCCCACCATAGGAATTCATTCGCCCGGTGTACTGAAAGGAGCCAGGCACATGGATAGGAAGGGCGGCAGGGCATGGATGGGGGGGGGGCGTGCCTGTGCGCCCACAATGGATGTGCCTCCTAGGAACATGACTGCCCACCAGTGCACAAAGCAAGGTCTATAAAGACATGGATGAGTGAGTTTGGGGTGGAGGAACTTGACTGGCCTGCACAGAGTCCTGACCTCAACCCGACAGAACACCTTTGGGATGAATTAGAGCAGAGACTGCGAACCAGGCCTTCTCTTCCAACATTAGTGCCTGACCTCTGGAAGAATGGCCAAACATTCCCATAGAGACACTCCTAAACCTTGTGGACAGCCTTCCCAGAAGAGTTGAAGCTGTTATAGCTGCAAAGGGTGGGCCAACTCAATATTGAACCCTACGGACTAAGACTGGGATGCCATTAAAGTCCAAGTGCGTGTAAAGGCAGGCGTCCCAATACTTTTGGTAATATAGTGTATATCCGTATGTATTCGACTCTCAGTGATTCTAACGGTCAACTATCTGGGCATCAGAGGGTTGATTTGCTAAAGGTAAATAGGCTGTTGTTACAATACATCTCTTGCTACAAACGTATATGTTTTTTTACTTATGCTCCTCAACTCCATCTAGTGGACATATGTGGTATTTTACCGCTGCCCGTAATAAAGAATATTCGAAATAATGGCCTAAAGATCATTCATTTTTTTTTCCAACTTTGCACAGAACGAATGTACTAGTTGACTGGCTGGGTGAACGGCTGTGCAACTTCTCCTATAAATAGACCCCTAAGCGTCAATACAGTGAGAACAGTTGTATGCCTTCAGTATGGTAATTGTGACACTCATGTCCTTACCATATTAAAGACAATCCATTCATGTAGTAATTATTAGCCTCTGCTCAGATAACACAGAAGCAATATTCACAATGCGTTCACATATTAAATTAGACGTCTCAGTCAGATGATCGAGAAGTTGTTTGCTTTAATTAATAAGCATGTATGATCATCGGGAACGATTGTAATTTATGTTTACAGACTCGTTTGGCACATGCCAAATGACATTCTTTTTTTTTTCATGTAATTAGATTTGTGTTTGCCGCGAACAAAACGCGCCATTTACACTATCTGGGAGATGGAGTGCTAACGTTCTGATTAGGGCGCATTCCCCAAAGGACGATCGGCGTTCTGGAAATTCTGAGGCTTGAAGCTCTCTCGCCTGTAGCCGGTAGACATGTGCACAACAGAAAAAAATTTGTTTATTTTCGTTTCGTTTTTTTTCGTTTCCATTGATTCGTAACGTTTCGTAAATTCGTAAGTCGTCGGTGTTCGTATTCGTAACGATTCGTATTTTCGTAAGAGTTATTTTTTCGTTAATTCGTTTTTCTGTTAGTTTAATTTTCGTTTATTCGAAATTCGGACGCATTCGTATTTTCGGAGATTTAGTTACATTCGTACTTTCGTTAGATTGATTTATTCGTACTTTCGTAACATTGTTTTCGTAGATTCGTAATCGGAGCATAATTCATAATGTTATGTAATGTGTATTCTATTATTACATTGTAAGTGACACGGAAAATTACAAATCGAAAAAAAAAGTTACGAATGTACGAATTTTTTCGTTCAATCCATTCGAGGCACGTTAAGCAGCGCCATTGTAAGGGACACGGAAAATTACGAATTGCAAAAAAAAAAAAAAAAGTTACGAATGTACGAATTTTTTCGTTCATTTTGATTTTCGTTGTTCCTGTTTTCGTTTTTCGGATTTTCTTCTTTCGCAGTTTTGTTGTTTCTAATTTGGTTATTTCAAATTTTCGTTGTTTTTCGTATTCGTTTGATTCGAACGCTTCGTTATTCGTTAAAATTTTTAGCGAATCGTTCGTTCATTCGTACCATAACGAATGAATGAATATAAACAAAAAAAACGAAAAACAAAAAAAAACGAAACGAATTGCACATGTCTAGTAGCCGGGCTGGAAGCAGCATTATGGGCGAGTGCTTCATATTACTGATATAATGTTGGATGGATTTGTGCATCTACTTTAGAAGATCAAAGAGGATACATGGAGAGTCGGATCTGGTACAATAGAAGATACATGGGGAGTCGGATCTGGTACAATAGAAGATACTGGAGAGTCGGATCTGGTAAAATAGAAGATACATGGAGAGTCGGATCTGGTACAATAGAAGATACATGGAGAGTCGGATCTGGTACAATAGAGGATACATGGAGAGTCAGATCTGGTACAATAAAGAGGATACATGGAGAGTCGGATCTGGTACAATAGAAGATACACGGAGAGTCGGATCTGGTACAATAGAAGATACTGGAGAGTCGGATCTGGTAAAATAGAAGATACATGGAGAGTCGGATCTGGTACAATAGAAGATACACGGAGAGTCGGATCTGGTACAATAGAAGATACTGGAGAGTCGGATCTGGTAAAATAGAAGATACATGGAGAGTTGGATCTGGTACAATAGAAGATACATGGAGAGTCGGATCTGGTACAATAAAGAGGATACATGGAGAGTCGGATCTGGTACAATAAAGAGGATACATGGAGAGTCGGATCTGGTACAATAAAGAGGATACATGGAGAGTCGGATCTGGTACAATAAAGAGGATACATGGAGAGTCGGATCTCGTACAATAGAGGATACATGGAGAGTCGGATCTCGTACAATAGAGGATACATGGAGAGTCAGATCTGGTACAATAAAGAGGATACATGGAGAGTCGGATCTGGTACAATAGAAGATACATGGGGAGTCGGATCTGGTACAATAAAGAGGATACATGGAGAGTCGGATCTGGTACAATAAAGAGGATACATGGAGAGTCAGATCTGGTACAATAGAGGATATATGGAGAGTCGGATCTGGTACACTAAAGAGGATACATGGAGAGTCGGATCTGGTACACTAAATGGATACATGGAAAGTCGAATCTGGTACAATAGAGGATACATGGAGAGTCGGATCTGGTACACTAAAGAGGATACATGGGGAGTCGGATCTGGTACAATAAAGAGGATACATGGAGAGTCGGATCTGGTACAATAGAAGATACTTGGAGAGTCGGATCTGGTGTAATAAAGAAGATACATGGAGAGTCGGATCTGATACAATAAAGAGGATACATGGAGAGTCGGATCTGGTACAATAGAAGATACTTGGAGAGTCGGATCTGGTGCAATAAAGAAGATACATGGAGAGTCGGATCTGATACAATAAAGAGGATACATGGAGAGTCGGATCTGGTACAATAAAGAGGATACATGGAGAGTCGGATCTGGTACATTAAAGGATACATGGAGAGTCGGATCTGGTATAATAAAGAGGACACATGGAGAGTCGGATCTGGTACAATAAAGAGGACACATGGAGAGTCGGATCTGGTACAATAAAGAAGATACATGGAGAGTCGGATCTGGTATAATAAAGAGGATACATGGAGAGTCGGATCTGGTACAATAAAGAGGACACATGGAGAGTCGGATCTGGTACAATAAAGAAGATACATGGAGAGTCGGATCTGGTACAATAAAGAGGATACATGGAGAGTCGGATCTGGTACAATAAAGAGGACACATGGAGCGTCGGATCTGGTACAATAAAGAGGATACATGGAGAGTCGGATCTGGTACAATAAAGAGGACACATGGAGCGTCGGATCTGGTACAATAAAGAGGACACATGGAGAGTCGGATCTGGTACAATAAAGAAGATACATGGAGAGTCGGATCTGGTACAATAAAGAGGACACATGGAGAGTCGGATCTGGTACAATAAAGAGGATACATGGGGAGTTGGATCTGGTACAATAAAGAAGATACATGGAGAGTCGGATCTGGTACAATAAAGAAGATACATGGAGAGTCGGATCTGGTACAATAAAGAGGATACATGGAGAGTCAGATCTGGTACAATAAAGAGGCTACAAGGAGAGTCGGATCTGGTACAATAAAGAGGATACATGGAGAGTCGGATCTGGTGCAATAAAGAGGATACATGGAGAGTCAGATCTGGTACAATAAAGAAGATACATGGAGAGTCGGATCTGGTACAATAGAGGATACATGGAGAGTCGGATCTGGTACACTAAAGAGGATACATGGATAGTCAGATCTGGTACAATAAAGAGGATACATGGAGAGTCGGATCTGGTACAATAGAAGATACATGGAGAGTCGGATCTGGTACAATAAAGAGGACACATGGAGAGTCGGATCTGGTACAATAAAGAAGATACATGGAGAGTCGGATCTGGTACAATAGAGGATACATGGAGAGTCAGATCTGGTACACTAAAGAGGATACATGGATAGTCAGATCTGGTACAATAAAGAGGATACATGGAGAGTCGGATCTGGTACAATAGAAGATACATGGAGAGTCGGATCTGGTACAATAAAGAAGATACATGGGGAGTCGGATCTGGTACCAAGGTGAGTACTGTATATACTCGAATATAAGCCGACCCGAATATAAGCCGAGGCACCCAATTTTACCACAAAAAAATGGGAAAACGTATTGACTCGAGTATAAGCCTAGGGTGAGAAATGCGCAGCTACTGTAAGTGGAAAAGAGGGTCAACAATGCCCATTTGCAGCCTCACTGTGCCCATTTGCAGCCTCACTGTGCCCATTTGCAGCCTCACTGTGCCCATTTGCAGCCATAGGTCCCCCGAACTTCAAACTCGGTAGTTAAGAGTTCCTAGATGCCCCCTAGCTGCAGCCATTTGGGGTCTCTGAACCCAAAGGGTCCCAAAATTACATTGCTGCAGATGGACACAGTGTACCGAATTTGGGACCCCGTATTTCCGACCAAATTTGGTTTGTAAACCCAGTGGAACTAGCACTACAATATATCCAAAGCTGGGGTTCCTAGCACCAAGTGGCCCTGAGATACGGGGCCCCAAAGTCTGTTCGGAAAATGTCAAGCACTTTTCTGCAGCAGAGAATGACATTTTCCAAACCGACTTTGGGGCCCCGTATCTCGGGACCATTTGGTGCTAGGAACCCCAGCTTTGGATATGTTGTAGTGCTAGTTCTACTGGGGTTCCTAGCACCAAGTGGCCCCGAAATACGGGGGGCCCCAAAGTCGGGTCGGAAAATGTCATTCTCTGCTGCAGAAAAATGCTTGACTCGAGTATACGCCGAGGGGGGCATTTTCAGCACCAAAAAATATACTGAAAAACTCGGCTTATACTCGAGTATATACAGTATTTCATAATGTGCTAGTATGCAAGGCATACCAGCACATTATGCCATCCCCTTGCAGGTTGTTGTTTTTTTTTTTTTAAATCAGCGGTTTACAACCGCTTTTAATGCTGTACAATTTCAATAGTGAACTTATTCTGGTTTAATCGTTCTTTTCAAGTGTTAGGAAATGCAGAGATCCCAAACGTGTACAAGTTTTAGCGAGATCTCCTCAAAGGCTCGCCCTCGTTTGCATAGCCGTACGCCCGTGTGATCCTCAATCAATTCATCTTCCATTTGTATTCCACTTTATCTTGTGTTTCAATGCGGCATTTTTGGCTTGTGTCTTTGTGCAACCTTATTTTCTTGCTTTCATTCAAATGCCTGCCGATAGATATTATTTAAAGCTTTTTCCAGCCTTTGGGGAGGCGTTCAATCATTGTCAGCGCTCTTGTCGTACGCACGGCGCTTCGTTCCCGGACTGTGAAAAGGGGGCTGCTGGGAATGGCTTCCGACTTTAAACTGTGTCATAAAGACATGCAACGAGCTTTGAAGGGATGACATGGTGTGCGTTGAAGGCAATCTGTCATATGAATAATATACATAGAATACATGCTATGGGTTTAGCTGGAGTGTGGGTGCAGCATTGCCTCCGATGATCTGGGTTTGCATTGCGGCCCCTTTGTATAGAGTGTGTGTGGCTAAATCAATGATTTTTAAGATTCCCAAGGAACTTGCCGACCCCCTACACATCTCTGTAGGGTGTTATGTTAAAGTTCGAGTGAACTTTTATGCCGCGTACAAACGATCGGACTTTCCGGCGGGACTAGCGAAGGAAGTCAATGCCGCCGCCTTGATCGGCGAGATTGACATCTCGCTAGCCCCGTCACCTGGTATGGATTTAAAGGGGAATCCCTACACTGAAAAAACGGCGTGTGGGCCCCCCCCAAATCCATATCAGACCCTTATCCAAGCACGCAGCCGGCCGGTCAGGAAAGGGGGTGGGGACGAGCGAGCGCCCCCCCTACTGAGCCGTACCAGGCCGCGTGCCCTCAACATGGGGGGTGCCCACCCCAAAGCACCTTGTCTTCATGTTGATGAGGACAAGGGCCTCTTCCCAACAACCCAGGCCATTGGTGTTGGGTGCAGCATTGCCTCCGATGATCTGGGTTTGCATTTCGGCCCTTTGTATAGAGTGTGTGCGGCTAAATCAATGATTTTTAAGATTCCCAAGGAACTTGCCGTCCCCCTACACATCTCTTAGTTATGTTAAAGTTCGAGTGAACTTTTATGCCGCGTACAAACGATCAGACTTTCCGGCGGGAGTGTGGGGCTCCGGCGGACTTTTTGTTCCCAAAAGTCCAGCGCACTTAGTTTGAAGTTTTGATTTAAAATTGTCCGCCGGACTCGAGAGGACGGCGGACAATCCAGCCGTCTGTGTGCTAGACCGCGGGACTTTTGAAATGAACGGACTTGCCGACACACGTTCGGAAAGACCGTTCATTTAGAACGTGACTCCAGGTAGACGGGACTAGCGAAGGAAGTCAATGCCGCCGCCTTGATCGGCGAGGTTGACACCTCGCTAGCCCCGTCACCTGGTATGGATTTAAAAGGGAGTCCCTACACCAAAAAAACGGCGTGGGGGTCCCCCTCGAATCCATATCAGACCCTTATTCCGAGCAAGCAGCCGGCAGGTCAGGAAAGGGGGTGGGGACGAGCGAGCGCCCCCCCCTCCTGAGCCCTACCAGGCCACGTGCCCTCAACATGGGGGGTGCCCACCCCAAAGCACCTTGTCTTCATGTTGATGAGGACAAGGGCCTCTTCCCGACAACCCTGGCCATTGGTTGTCGGGGTCTGTGGGCGGGGGGCTTATCAGAATCCGGGAGCCCCCTTTAATAAGGATACCGGCGCCCACCCTATGTGAATGAGTATGGGGTACGATGTACCCCTACCCATTCACCTAAGGGAAAAAAGTGTAACTAAAAAAAAACAACACAATTTTTTTAAATACTTTATTGCACAGCTCCGGGGTTCTTCTTCCGTCTTGGGGGGTCTTCTCGCCGGACTCCTCCGCTATCTTCTGCTAGTTCTTTTACTAGCAGAGGAGTAAGGCTTTCTCCTTCGTCGCCGCCGTTGTCTGGGGGGGGTCTTGTTCCGACTTCGGGGTCTTGTCCCGCTTTTCTGTTCTTTTTGCCGGGCTTCCGCTTTCTTCTTCCAGCTCTTTTACTAGCGGTGGCCCAGGCTTCTGTCGCTGTCAATGTCACCTTCTGCTTCTGCTTCTGCTTCTTGTTCTTCTGCTTCTTGTTCTTCTTTCTTCTTCCGATGTTGACTCGTCACTGTCTCCTCTTCTAATGGCTCAGACCTGTTGCGCTGCCAGTTATATAGGGGCAAGGGGCGGGGCCACCGACTCATGTCACATGGTGACCCCACCCCGTATGATGTCACAGTCCCGGAGGGTGCTGGGACTGTGACATCATTGGCGAAAAGTCCGGGCGTGTGTCCACACGTTCGGAAAGTCCGGCGGACCTTCGCTGTAAAGTCTGGCAGATTGTCCGGCGGACTAGGTCCGCCGAACAGTCCGGCCTAAAAGTCTGATCGTGTGTACGTGGCTTAAGTTGAGATATATTTCAGGTGCAACAAAAGATGTGCAAAGTTTTATGTAAGACATACAGTATCTCCCAAAAGTGAGTACACCCCTCACATTTTTGTAAATCTTTTCTTCTATCTTTTCATGTGACAACACTGAAGAAATGACACTTGTCTACAATGTAAAGTAGTGAGTGTACAGCTTGTATAACAGTGTAAATTTGATGTCCCCTCAAAATAACTCAACACACAGCCATTAATGTCTAAACCGCTGGCAACAAAAGTGAGTACACCCCTAAGTGAAAATGTCCAAATTGGCCCAATTAGCCATTTTCCCTCCCCGGTGTCATGGGACTCGTTAGTGTTACAAGGTCCCAGGTGTGAATGGGGAGCAGGTGTGTTAAATTTGGTGTTATCGCTCTCACTCTCTCATACTGGTCACTAGAAGTTCTACATGGCACCTCATGGCAAAGAACTCTCTGAGGATCTGAAAAAAAGAATTGTTGCTCTACATAAAGATGGCCTAGGCTATAAGAAGATTGCGAAGACCCTAAAACTGAGCTGCAGCATGGTGGCCAAGACCATACAGCAGTTTAACAGGACAGGTCCCACTCAGAACAGGCCTTGCCATGGTCGATCATAGAAGTTAAGTGCACATGCTCAGCGCCATATCCAGAGGTTGTCTTTGGGAAATAGACGTATGAGTGCTGCCAGCATTGGTGTAGAGGTTGTAGGGGTGGGGGGTCAGCCTGTCAGTGCTCAGACCATACGCCGCACACTGCATCAAATTGGTCTGCATGGCTATCGCCCCAGAAGGAAGTCTCTTCTAAAGATGATGCACAAGAAAGCCTGCAAACAGTTTTCTGAAGACTAAGGACATGGATTACTGGAACCATGTCCTGTGGTCTGATGAGACCAAGATAAACTTATTTGGTTCAGATGGTGACAAGCGTGTGTGACGGCAACCAGGTGAGGAGGACAAAGACAAGTGTCTTGTCTACAGTCAAGCATGGTGGTGGGAGTGTCATGGTCTGGGGCTTTATGAGTGCTGAGGCACTGGAGAGCTACAGTTCATTGAGGGAACCATGAATGCCAACATGTACTGTGACATACTGAAGAAGAGCATGACCCCCTCCCTTCGGAGACTGGACCGCAGGGCAGTATTTCAACATGATAACGACCCCAAACACACCTCCAAGACGACCACTGCCTTACTAAAGAAGCTGAGGGTAAAGGTGATGGACTGGCCAAGCATGTCTCCAGACCTAAACACTATTGGGCATCTGTGGGGCATCCTCAAACGGAAGGTGGAGGAGCGCAAAGTCTCTAACATCCACCAGCTCCGTGATGTCGTCATGGAGGAGTGGAAGAGGACTCCAGTGGCAACCTGTGAAGCTCTGGTGAACTCCATGCCCAAGAGGGTTAAGGCAGTGCTGGAAAATAATGGTGGCCACACAAAATATTGAAACTTTGGGCCAAATTTGGACATTTTTCACTTAGGGGTGTACTCACATTTGTTGCCAGCGGTTTTAGACATTAATGGCTGTGTGTTGAGTTATTTTGAGGGGACAGAAAATTTACACTGTTATACAAGCTGTACACTCACTACTTTACATTGTAGACAAGTGTCATTTCTTCAGTGTTGTCACATGAAAAGATAGAAGAAAATATTTACAAAAATGTGAGGGGTGTACTCACTATTGTGATACTACTTATATATATATATATATAATTTTCTTTTAACCAGAATGGATAGTCAGACAAGCCAAATGTCAGGGAGCCAGAGATGAGTGTAATAAAATAGCAAGCAGGATCTGGAGCTTGAAGGAATGTCAGCCAAGCAAGTCTTTTAACGTTAATGCTATGGCTGTTATAGGGGATGGGGACCCCGATTTCTTATAAGGAACTTGCTTTTTAAAGTGGAAGTAAACCCATCGCTTTAATGGCTTCAAAAAAAAAGTTACGTTCACGGCATGCCGTATAATGCTAGCTGTCACAATGGTTGTGCTCTCAACCAATCTGTCGAACCATCCAATGGCTGGCGTCATAACTGATCACATGTGCAGCATCATGGCAGTTGAAGATTAGACAGAGGCCAAGGTGGCAGCTTCCTTGGCTGAAAATGATAGGAGGGTTTACTTCTGCTTTAAAGCTTTTTTTAATGCTATGACTATATTCCATATATAAAACTCTGCTTTTTTCACCACCTCTCTCCTGTTAACAATGTTCCATTGCCCTTCCTCTGTGGAATTCAAGGTGAAATAAGGCCTTATGCATGGGAGCTTATGATTCTTACGATTAAAATAAAGGAAAATCTAATTGACTTTGAAGTAAATTATGATCTATATTTGTCAGCAGATAAAAAGCAATAAGTATTAGCCTAAGATAGTTAAGGTCAGAAATGGATTCCAGATGAATCTTTAAGATGATTAAATGCTACAGCGGAGCTAAAACCGCACCGAAAGACCCAAGAAGTTTTTGTTTCTCTTCATCTACAGGACAAAACGATGGAGCCTTGTGATCACGGAGGTTCTTTGATGGCTAATAACAAATAATAGAAATGCAGGTAATGGAAGGTCACCCTATTCCACAGGAACTTTAAAATATTAAATGGTAATGCTGGAAGAAAGAAGAAAGAACTTAAATTAAAAAAAAAAAATAACAAAGGTGGATTAATGCAATATGGGATTGTGGAATGAAGCAAAATGAACAGATGGTCAAGAAAAAAAAGATTTGAATGATCTCCTTTTAGTTGTAAGTATGTAATCCATTCAGTGATTTGGCTTATGACTAATGGTTAATCTTATCTAGAAACAATACAATATTTCCCTCTTTTTTTTTTTTTTTCGATTCGGGGTTAGTCGCTGCAAAGCAGAGATTTTATTTCTTACACAAAAAAAAAAAAATCTATATATACATAATTTTATATAGATAGATAGATAGATAGATAGATACAGTGGATATAAAAAGTCTACATACCCCCGGTAAAATTTTAGGTTTTTGTGATTTAAAAAAATTAGACAGATAAATAATTTCAGAAATTTTTCCACCTTTTATGTGACCTACAAACTGTACAACTCAGTTGAAAAACAAACTGAAATCTTTTAGGGGGGGGGGGGGGGGGGGGGGGGGGGGGGAAAGTAAAAATAAATGTAGCAGACGCTATTACTTTTTCAAAATTAAGTTGCCGGAGGCCACAGTTGGGCTTCAGGCTAATTTCTTAAAATTACTGGTTTCTGTGCCAGTTCAGCTGGGTTGCACTGGGTTCTCCTTGACCGCAGGTGTCGCTGTCACCGCCGGCAAGAGTAGAAACGCAGTTTAGCTAGATGCATTGAATGCCACCTATTGCTCGGAACCAGCCCAGTGGGAGTGTTTTTCCTGCTGTGATTTCTGGGAGATGGTATTTAACCCCCCTGGCGGTATTCCCGAGTCTGGCTCGGGGTAGGAACTTCAGTACCAAAAGCGGTAACCCCGAGCCAGACTCGGGCTGCATTGCAGGATACAGGGGGGGGGGGGGGAGTTACTTACCTTTTCCCCTGGATCCTGCGGTGTCTCCCCGCTGTGTGTGCGAGCCGTCTGCTCGCTCGATTCACACAGTGCCGAGTGCCGCTGATCTCCGTTCCCTGCGACGTTCCGACGCACGGGAGCGGAGATCGGCGCCAAATTCAAAAAAGTTTAAAAACACACAATACACATACAGTACTGTAATCTTACAGATTACAGTACTGTATACAAAAAATACACATCCCCTTTGTCCCTAGTGGTCTGCCCAGTGCCCTGCATGTCATTTTATAAAATAAATAGATTTTTTTCTGCCTGGAAACTGGAGATTGTCCATAGCAACCAAAAAGTGTCCCTTTATGTCAAAAGTGGTTTTAGACCAGCTAGAAAACATAGATAATAAATTAGAATCACAATTCATCATCAAACACTAAATTTAATGACAGCGACTATTCTGCAACTGAGCAAATTTCAGTGTTTTTGATTTGATTACATTATTGAATAATTTTTATATATATTTTTATTATATTATAATTTATGATTTTGTGTTTCAAACTTTATCATACCCGGGATGTCTACTAGACTCTGGTTCGGACAGATTTAAGTGAGTTATTCATAAGAATTGCATGCCTACAATATAAAAACGCCAAATTTCCATGCAAAATAATTGTACCGCTTTCAGCACAAAATTCCAGACAGAATCATACCGCCAGGGAGGTTAAGGTACCGACGCCAGGTTGGCGGTGGTTGTTGCTGCTTTCTTTTTGGTTCTTCATTGGGTCCCTCTTGACTCAGACCCCATGGCCCTCCTGGCCTGGGGTGCGGAGCTATGTATCCTGTGTCTCGGGGCCGGCTGGCTCGAGGCGACGCAGCTGAGAGGATAGGCCCGAGCGAATCTTGGAGCCCATTGAACCAAGGATGGTCAAGCCTTTTCCTATCTTTTTTTTTTTTTTGTATTATTATGTTTATTACATTTTACAATTACAACAATATTACAACAGCCTGCACATCTGAAGGGAGAGGCCCAGAAACTGGAGGACCCAGGGGAGGACTCTTTCAGAAGAAGACCGTGCGCAAGGCTGGTATCTCTGGAGGAGCCTGGAGACTCAGTTGAAGGACGCAACCTGGATCATTATACCTACAGTACCGGCTGAAAGAGACTGGTATTGTATGGAAATATTCTTAAATCTCTTGGTGGCGCTGAAGTTTAAATTCACAAGTCTGTGGCAGAGACTGTGTCAAATACCCCACCGGCTGCTAGGTCCAGTGAGAGGGGCTTATCCAGTGGTGTCTGGGTCTAGTGAGTGGAACTTTTGTCTTCTTGATCTAAATAGAGATCTTAAACCCGCAGTACCAGGTGCCTGAACTCATCCTTAACCCTCTGACCCTTTTTATTGAAAGACTTTGCTTTTATTTTGAATAAATAACCATAAAAAGGACTACATTTTGGAAATTCAGATTCTTTGGGCCATATTCCACGGGATCCCCAAGATGGAGATGCAAGCAGGTGAGGTAACGGTAAGCCCAAATAAAACCAGCAGCTCGTTCGGGGGTTAGTGCTACATAAAAAAATAAAATAATATGGTTGTATAAGTGGGCACACCCTCTTATAACTGAGGATGTGTCAGAAACCATGATATCAGACCGAGACAGAAGTACAGTTAAATCACACTTATTTATTAAAACGCTAACTAGAACAAACATAGCCAGAGTTCAGGAACCGGAACGGATAGTCAGACAAGCCAAACGTCAGGGAGCCAGAGATGAGCGTAATAAAATAGCAAGCAGGATCTGGAGCCAGAAGGAATGTCAGCCAAGCAAGTCTTTTAACAGGAATGCAGGGGAGAGTCTCTGTGATGTTGACCAAGGTGAAGGCAGAGCTCCTCTGGACTGGACGGCTTAAGTAGGCAGGACTGACGAGCAGGATATCAGCAACAGCTGAGTAACTGTGGAGAGATAGGAGCTGGCAATTAGCCGACAGCTGGGCGGCCAACTCAGAAAAGGAAGGGCTGAGCCCAGTCCTGACCAGACGTAGCTGTGTTCAGAATTAAGCAATCACATTCAAACTCGTGTTAAATAGGAGTCAGTACACACCTGCCATCATTTAAAGTGCCTCTGATTAACCCCAAATAAAGTTCAGCTGTTCTAGTAGGTCTTTCCTGACATTTTCTTAGTCGCATTCCTACAGCAGAAGCCATGGCCCACAGAGAGCATCCAAAGCATCAGAGGGATCTCACTGTTAACCCCCTGTAAACACGGTCGGAAATTTCGACCACAAAATCTGTCAGATTTTTTTAGACGGATTTTGTCCGACACTGGTGTTGCATACACACGGTCGGACAAAGTTGTCGGAAAATCCGATCATTCTGAACGTGGTGACGTTCGTTGCGTACGACGGAACTACATAGAGGCTAGTAGCCAATAGCTTTGGTCTCGTAAGTTGATCTGAGCATGCGTGGCACTTTGTCGGTCGGAATTCTCTACACACGATCGGAAAAAGTCCGAACGGATTATGTTGTCGGAAAATTTGAGAGCAGGATCTCAAATTTTAGATTTTTTATGATGACTGTCTTCACTGTGTTCTATGGTATATCTAATGCCTTGGAAATTCTTTAGTACCCTTCTCTTGAGTGATATCTTCTAAGCCCCCGTACACACGGTCGTAAATTCCGACGGAAAAAGTCCGATGGAGCCCACACACGGCCGGATTTTTCGACAACATGGTCCGATCGGACATTTTCCGTCGGAATTTCCGACCGTGTGTACGGGGGCTTAGGAGGTATCAGTCAGGAGAAGGGTACAAAAGAATTTCCAAGGCATTAGATATGCCATGGAACACAGTGAAGACAGTCATCATCAAGTGGAGAAAATATGGCACAACATGGACATTACCAAGATCTGGACGTCCCTC
Source organism: Lithobates sylvaticus (assembly GCA_028564925.1). Taxonomy (NCBI): domain Eukaryota; kingdom Metazoa; phylum Chordata; class Amphibia; order Anura; family Ranidae; genus Lithobates; species Lithobates sylvaticus. The sequence goes on from CM053033.1 coordinate 226,935,946, forward strand.
CAAAATTGATGAAAAGACGAGAAGAAAACTGGTCAGGGAGGTTGCCAAGAGGCCTACAGCAACATTAAAGGTTAGAGCTGCAGGAATATTTGGCAAGTAGTAACTGTGTGGTACATGTGACAACAATCTCCCGTATTCTTCATATGTCTGGGCTATGGGGTAGAGTGGCAACACAGAAGCCTTTTCCTATCTTTTTTTTTGTATTATTATTTTTATTACATTTTACAATTACAACAATATTACAACAGCCTGACATCAGGCTTCTCACAAGACACAGTACACAAACAATCTCAGCACTGGGCTTTTAGTATAACCCAAAGGCTGGACATGAAAACGTTATCAACATGTTTCGCTGTTGAATTATATTAGCTGCAATTCTTTACATTTAAAACATATACTAGCTGAGCTCCACAGATCTATTACAAACCACAGGACACCAAATTAAATCAACAGTCAGCATTCAACAGTAAATTTACAAACCCAAAGCACACCTCCACATACGTGCAATATACACTTCCCCGAGAGTTATGCCACATTAGTTTAATCGGACACTGTAGATGAATTGTTTACCTAACCACCCCATACTTTGTCATACTTGGCAGGTATCCCCCTGCTAGTGTACGTGGCTTTATACAAGGGGAGGGCTTAGTTGATAAGTGCCTTCCATGCCGGAATAGATGGAGGGGTGGATGTTTTCAAGGACGGTACGATTAGCTTCCTAGCATAATAAAACAATAACGTTAAAAGAGTACGTATCTCCCTCTTGGGAGCTAAGGCATCAACAAGTCCCAGAAGACACACCTCAATAGATGGATGTACACAACGTGTAGTAACCTCCTCTACACATTCAGTGACCCCCTGCCAGAAAACCTGGATAGCCACACAGTCCCATAAAAAATATGAGCAAAGTCTTCGCAGGTTGAAGTGCACCACCAACAACATGGCGACTGGGTGGGAAAGATCTTGGCCAATCTGGCCAGAGTGACATAAATGCAATGTAGAAATTTATATTAAATAAGATGATCTCTACCCGACACCAATCTTGAGAAATTAATTTGCCAATTGTCTTCCCAGTTGTTCCCATCCAACTGGGGGAACACCACCTCCCAGGCAGCTCTGCAGCATGTTAGGCACTTGCTTGCATTCAGAAACAATTGTTTGTAAATAATGGACAGGGCTTTGGCCAAGGATTCGTCTCTAAGCAAGGACTCTAAGGCCCCTTTCACGCGGAGGGACCGTTCAGATCCGCCTGTCAGTTTTGACGGCGGATCTGAACGGGCGCTCCATGTTACTCTATGGAGCGTCGGATGTCAGCGGAGACATGTCCGCTGACATCCGACCCGGTCCGATCCGCCAAAAGCAGACGTATGGCTCTACGTCCAGATCTGTCGCTGGCGGATCGGATCGGGTGAGATCTGATGAAAACGGACACACTGTCTGTTTTCATCCGATCTCTCCATAGAGACCAGCGGCGCTCGCAAGCCCCTCCCCGCTCAGTGAGCAGAGAGAGGCTTGTCATCCGCCGGCTCAGCGGAGATCAACGGAGAGATCTCCCGCTGAGCCGGCGGACAGAGGCGGACTCCGTGGAAGCGGAGTCCGCCTCGTGGGAAAGGGGCCTAAATCACCCACTTTAATCTGAAGGGTTGTAGTACCAAACTGAGTGTTGTATGCATGCCTAAGCTGCAAGTACCAAAATAAATTTGAATTTGGCAAATTATATTTAGTTTTCAAGGTGTCAAACTGTAGGAGCCTCCCATTACACACCACATCTCCAACCCTCTTGATACCATATTTGGTCCAAACGGCGTTTTCTTACCAAGAAAAATATCCAAGCCAGGCTAAATTTTGCAAAAACACATCTGAGGTCTCCCAAAATCATGTGGCAAAATGTGGTATGGTCTGATGAAACTAAGGTTGTACTTTTTGGCCATGTTTCCCAATGTTTGGCGCAAAAACAACACTACACACCACTAAACGAACATACCCACAGTGAAGCATGGTGGTGGCAGCATCATGCTTTGGGGCTGTTTGTTAGTCAAGGAGGAAGTAGGAGTTATAAACAGTCCCAAATTTAAACTTCCTTACGTCCTTGGATCGGTGCTGTCTGGTCTACAGCGTTACCTGAGACCCCTGATTGTCGATTGCCTGTGTCCTTCTCCAGTTGACCCTACCCGGCTTGCTCCTGACTATACCTGCATCTGACCTCAGCCTGTTTGACTACATCCCCGCCTGCTCCTTCTGCTACTTCGCTGCCAGCCTGTTGCCGAACCTGCCTGCACCTGACCCTGCTCCAGTGTCCACCTGCTTGGACTTGTGTGCCTACGCTTCCAGTCCATCTGCCTGCACCTGCCTGAACTTCAGTTTCCTGTCTGACAGCTGTTCCTGAGTCCATTCCAGTTCCTGCTTCAGTTCCGGTCCAGCTCGTCTACTAGCAACCTTGCCAGGCACTCGTGCGACTCTGCACTTCTGCGCCTCCTGTTTTCTCTATCAGGGGCCTCGAGTAGACATGTGCGATTAGTTTCGTACGAAACGGAAATTCGCACGAATCCGAATTACGAATTTTTACGAATAAGAATTCTGTACGAAATTTCATTTACGATTTTCGGATCCAAATTATCCGAATCCAAACTACCAAATGACAAATTTCAACTAATATGAAAAGAAATTATAGCGGATATAACAAATGATTCAAAAGAATTTGAGATTCAGTATAACGAATATCGACACTCTTTGAATAATAACGAATTATCCGAAAACGTATTAACGTTACATAACACAAGTCTATTGTCTATTGTTCACCAATCACTCAGAGGAAGTACGAAATACAACATTTCGTATTTGTAAATTCAATTTCGGATTTCGTACTTCCTCCTGATTGGTGAACAATAGACAATAGACTTGTGTTATGTAACGTTAATACGTTTTCGGATAATTCGTTATTATTCAAAGAGTGTCGATATTCGTTATACTGAATCTCAAATTCATTTGAATCATTTGTTATATCCGCTATAATTTCTTTTCATATTAGTTGAAATTTGTCATTTGGTAGTTTGGATTCGAATAATTTGGATCCGAAATTCGTAAATGAAATTTCGTATTTCATACAGAATTCTTATTCGTAAAAATTCGTAATTCGGATTCGTACGAATTTCGAAAAACACATTTTTTGATGGCTCCCATGTATAGCCTCGAGTCAGGGGTGTAAGAGAGGCCTTCCTCTGCATACCAGACTCTACCACCAGGTAAGTGACATAAGCAACTACACCAGAAGCATGGATCATCATGGCCGCTATGTGCAGTGGGATCCAGAGGAGTGGTCAGGATATCTGAAGTTACAAATTAAAAGGTGCACTTATCCTTTACATTTACAATATTCACGCTTTATTTAATCTAACTTTATATTTTATTTCTTAAAGAATCCAATGCTGATATTTCCAAGCAGTATTTTGGGTCCCTTCCCTCCCCTAGTAGCTAAGCCCCCAGTTACTTGTGTACACTATGGTGGTTCCTTTATTTTTTGGCTTTGTGGTATACGTAGAACTTGAACAGAAGTATATAACTGGAGAGAATAAATCACCACCAGAGTCCCAGAGAGCTACGCAAAGTGATTCAACTTGTCAGCAATAACTCAAGACTGTTAAACCTCCTTATGGGTGGAGTTGACCTACAAAGCACCGTAATATGAAAGACATATTGTACGGCATCTGAAAACATCTGGAAGGGAATTCTTTATGTTTTATCTCTGAATGACCCAAAGGGCCTGATTTACTAAACAAAATGTGTGTTTTAATTAGCGCAATTGGACAGCTAAAAAGCGGTGAATGAATAATGAATCTATCATACCCCCATCAGTCATAACATTCTGACCAATGACAGGTAAAGTGAATAACATTGATTATCTCATTACAATGGCACCTGAAAGCGGGTGGGGTATATTAGATGGCAAGTGAACATGTTTCCCCTGATGTGTTGTAAGAAAAATTGGGCAAACATAAGGATTTGAGTGACTTTGACAAGGGCCATGGGGGCACTGGACAGAGGGGAGGGACCAGGAGTGCCAGCAGGGGACCCAAAAAGAGAAGGTTTGTAGCCACTCTGTGCAATTTCATTGCACAGTGCAGGTAGGTATAGACATGTTTGTTATTTTGCCCCAGGAATTTGCCCCTAGTGAGGCCGTTAGATCTCATTTGAACTATTCGATCTGCGGATGGTAAGCATCATTTGCCATTGATCTATGTTTGTGAGTGGGAATGTAATCTTATGCCCCATACAATGTTGTTGGAAATTCAGACCGTGTGTGGGCTCCATCTGACTTTTTCCGTCGGATTTTCCGACAGACAAAGTTTTATCTCCTGCTCTCAAATTTTCCAACAACAAAGTCCTATCGGACTTTTTCCGATCGTGTGTAGCGAATTCCGACGGAAAAAGTGCCACGCATGCTCAGATCACATTACAAGACCAAAGCTATTGGCTACTAGCCTCTACGTAGTCCCGTCGTACGCAACGAACGTCACCACGTTCAGAATGATCAGATTTTCCGACAACTTTGTCCGACCGTGTGTATGCAACACCAGTGTCGGACAAAATCCGTCGGAAAAAATCCGATGGATTTTGTGGTCGGAATTTCCGACCGTGTGTACGGGGCATAACTCTATATGCATTACCTGGATTCTTTGGCCTATGTCCCCCTCTGTGGCAGATTAATGAGCATATTATATATTCAGGCTCTATGCACACCTGTATACTAATTATATGTTTTTGTGTATTAATTATCTAAATATCTTTTATAGAGACAAATACATATACATCTCTTATTAAATATACTCCTGAAGAAGCGGTCACGCCGCGAAACATGTTGAGTCTGAACCAGTTCGATCGTCTTTTCGCTTCGTTCCCTCATTGTGGATAAAGGAATATACGTTTCACTGTCAGTTCTGTTATAGAGATTTATTGATATGTACTGTCTACACCTCATTTTAAGGATTCTTTATTAACTGTTGTGTTTTGTATTTTTGTAATAAATTTATATCACTTAAATAAAAGTCTATGTAAGTCCTTACCATACCATGAAAGTCCACAGTTGCCTCAGATTATCTGCCATTCAATTTTTCTCAAATTTATAGGACGACTGTACTGCAAAGCTTCTTTATTATACAGTAGCATTAATTAAATGTTTGTTATTTTATTTTATTTTTTATTACTTTTACAATGGCTTTAACCAGCAAATTATTTTACTGAATAAAGTTGCCACAAGCATACAACTCCTCTTCAACAATTTTCCATTTATTATATAGCAGTTCAACCAGTCTACAGATGATATTGTTCCTATTTAATAGTTGGCAGGGTCTTTGGGCTATGCTGTGATGTTTCATACCTTTAGCTTCCACCCAACCAATGGTAATTTGCTCACTATTTGATCCTATGTTAGAGCCCCGCAAAGGGATACCCCACTGAGAGGCAACACAATGGTGTTGATTTACTAAACCTGAAGAGTGCAAAACCTGGTGCAGCTGTGCATGGTAGCCAATCAGCTTCTAACTTAGCTTGTTCAATGGAAGAGGGTATATTTACATATACAAGAAGAGTGGGACTTTATATGAAGCAAAAAAACAGAGAGGCGCCTCTGGGTGCAGTAGTTTAACACAAGAAATGTATTAATCAGCATCATTATAAGCACCCCTTCCCCTCATCCCGCCACCCCTCCCCCCCCCCTTCTCCCCTTCCCTCTCTTTCCTTTCCCTACCTTCCTCCATTACCCACTTACCTTCCCCGTCTTCCCCAATCCAGCCCCCCCTCCCTCCTTTCCCCTCTTGGTTACCCTCACCTTCCCTTTCACGACCCCCCCTCCCCCTCCCCCCCTTTTCACCTCTATTTCCTTTCAACCTCAACCTTATCCACAAAAATTATCCAATTCCATACACCCTGTGGTGTTTCTCACCTTATTATTATCATCTAGCCACAATATCTTTAATAAATACTATTTTGTATTTGTAATATCAGAGCCTGTTCCACACAAGCCCCCACATCCGCCGCAGGGGGGTGTTGTTGGGTTCCACGAGGTTGTGTCTCCGCCTGCACTGGTGAGCTGGTCCTCCTATCTATGTAACATTGTATACTGCTTCTGTATAAAACTATATGGCTGTACCTATGCTGTTTATTCAAAATTATGATTCATTGCAGATATTACTCCTGAAGAAGCGGTTTAGACCGCGAAACCGGTTGAGGAACCGCCCCCCCTGCGTTTAGACAACGCAAAGTTTGTGGGCAAGCCCGGCATTCATTTGTATTGATGTCAATACGTTTTGGAGCGGTTATAATTGATGTGTACACTGTACATATTTTATTCATGTATGTGTTTTTTCTATTAAATATTTTTTTTGTTATTATTTCCTCTTATGCATTTTCTGACTCAATACAAGTACCGAGATAGTCCAAACCCCCTTTCCCAAATTCTTGTGGGTAGAGAAATTGTATTAACGCAGAATCAGCAACTGCGTCTACAGTCAAATAGCCCCTTATTTCTATAACGACTAATATGGATGATGGTACGCGATAAACATTTTGTTTACACATTATTATTGGAGACTACACCCACGGTTTTAGTATATGCACTCACATTTTGAAGTAAATAACAGGCATGGTATGTGTGTCTCGGATGAACGTTTTCCCCAGCGTTGTATTCAGTCTATCTATCCAGGCTAGTAGAGTAGGCACTTCCGTGTGATGATAGTAGAAGCCGGCTCCGGAAAGGCGGCCTCAAAGCGAGGCTTGAAGAGCAGGAAATGGCTGGCTCAGGGGGATGTCGTCATCGGCAATGGACGCGTTTCGTGAGCATGTGCACTTGGTTGGTGTCTCAAGTCGCGCTCCTTTATCAACAATAAGACATTTGTTTTTTTCTCTACAGTCACTGAACATGGTTTCTATTCTACCCTGAAGGCAGCCCTGTGTTCATACCTCTGGGTATAGTTCTCATATTTATTTGGACTGATCTCTTATATAGATTATTTGATCTATATCTGTTTTCATGGACTTTATCCTTATTTTTGAACATTGTTTTTAATAAGTAATTTGTTTATACAACTGCATTGGGAGACACTTATTGAAATACTTCTGAATTGTGCGCCTACACTTGTCATTATTACTTTATATGAAGCACCTGGCAGCAAAGGAACAGTTGTATGAATAAAAAGAAATTTTATTCATAAGACTGGATAATAACCATATATATTGCCGGTAACATTGGTACAAGGTAACATACATATAATAATTAGACCATTTGGCACAGTCAGTATATACCGTATATACTCGAGTATAAGCTGAGTTTTTCAGCACATTTTTTTTGTGCTGAAAGTGCCCCCCTCGGCTTATACTCGAGTCAAGCACTTTTCTGCAGCAAAAAAAATTCATTTTCCGACCCGACTTTGCGACCCCGTATCTATCCAAATTTGGAGTTCCTAGCATTAAGTGGCCCCGAGATAGCTTTGACAATAAAACGTGGAAGCTGATTGGTTTCTATGCAGAGCTGCACCAAATTTTGCACTCTCCAATTTTAGTAAATCAACCCCATGGTGTTTTAACAAAGGTTCTTTCCCCTTTCTACTCCATGCTCAATATCTGCATACCACATTCACTATAGAGAGTTGATCCTTTTGTGGAACAAATGGGTCAGAATGTGACTTTGACATTCCAAATGCGGTTCTGAACAATGTTCTACTTTATATTCCTTGTTGCCCTTTAAAAAGCTATAACCTCTTTTTGCCAGGGCAGAATAGATGGTGCTCATAAGGAAAAGGAAAGGAAGGCTTTCATAGTGTAAAAATACTTAAAATCCACTGTACTTACTTGTGGGTAATTGTAAGATCACTATACAATTAGGAAGTGCAGTTCTACCTTGATCAGGTGTGTGCTCCAAACACAGAATATGATGTCACCTGGAAGTTCCACCCTGTATAGTATATGACGTCACTCGGAAGTCCCAACCAACGCATTTCGTCATCAAAGTGCAATGTCTTCAGGAGCAGATGTGATTTTTGACATGTTGAGGTGCCCATTCACTGCAATCGGTTGCCTTAATGCAATGCACAATGCTGTGTAATATAGTGGGATTGGTTTTCTAAAACTGGAGCGTACAAAATCTGGTGCAGCTGTTCATGGTAGCCAATCAGCTTCTAACTTCAGCTTGTTCAACTTAAAGAGGGAGTACGGCAAAAATTTTTTTTTAAAAGTCAGCAGCTACAAATACTGCAGCTGCTGACTTTTAAAATATGGACACTCACCTGCCCAGCGCGCCCGCGATGTTGGCACCCGAAAGCCGATCTGTCGATCGGCTCTCGGATGCTGCCGCCGCCATCTTCGGTATGGGAATTGCGGCTTCACTTCCCGGTGTTCTGTCACCAATAGTCCGGCTATCATAAAGTGCCCACCCCGTACTGCGCAAGCGCAGCGCCTGCGCAGTACGAAGCATAAGGAGTTTCGGAAAATCTCCGAAGATGAACGGCACCTGCACCGTTAGTCGAGGTGCAAGCCCCACCATCCAAGTGGACATAGGGCTGCACAAAGTTAGAGAGACCCTCGCGGGCTCGCTTTGCTCGCCATGCTTTGGGCACGGCCTCGCTGCGCTCGGCTCTTTTTTATTCTTACTCTAATGTCCACTTGGATAGTGGGGCTTGAACCTGGACTCACGGCGTAGGCGCCGTTCATCTTCGGCTATTTTCGGAATCTGCTTGTCCTGTGTACTGCGCATGCGCAGTACACAGCGGACACTATCCGATGGGGGACACAATATGACAGGACACTGGTTCCCTACTGCGCATGCGAGAGTCGCGCTGCGCAATAAGGACGCTCCCTGCTGTCTCTGGGATCAGTGTATTTCTCAGCAGACAGCGGGGGGTATGACAGGGAGATGCGTAAATACCAGCATATTCTGCGGCTATCTATGCCCGGAAGTGGGTGCAGATACCTGTATTATACAGGTATCTGCACCCCCCTCCCCCCTGAAAGGTGCCAATTGTGGCACTGGATGGGGGGGAAGGGTTCCGATGAGCGAAAGTTCCACTTTAGGGTGGAGCTCCGCTTTAAGCTTTGACAATAAAACCTGGGAGCTGATTGGCTTCTATGCAGAGCGTCACCAGATTTTGCACTCTCCAGTTTTGGTAAACCAACCCCCACATCTCTCTGTGTATGGTCCCTCTCAGTCCCATGACAAACCCCCTCACTGGTCCAACCCCTTCCTGCCTAAATACCCCTGCTACAGGAAACTCAACAGGTCATACAACAGACACACCATAGCATGTTAACCCTTAGATCACTGGACAACAACTATTTAAAGTGGAAGTAAACCCTTCTATCGTTTTCAGTTAAGGAAGCTGCCATCTTGGCCTCTAATAATTCTTCAACTGCCATAATGCTGCACGTGATCAGTTATGACACCAGCCATTGGACGGTTTGAAAGTTTGGTTGAGAGCACAACCAATGTGAAAGTTAGCATTTCCGGCATGCCGGGAATGTAAGTGTGTTTTGAAACTGGGTTTACTCCCGCTTTAATACAATACATGAATGACACAGTTGGCACCTGCTTACAAGTGTGCTGCAGCAGAACGTGCCGTACCATTTGTTTTACTGCGGAATACTGCAACGTGATGTGTACGAGCATCAAGGTTTATTTTGAGTGGCACCTACACAATGCACCACAACACATGAGTTGATGTGATTTGCAGGGACCATTTGAAATGATTAGGACGAGGATCTGAACACACCTGAGCTCATCCCTAGTCGTCAATGGCGGATCCCGTATTTCTCCGCGTAACAGACTCACTTTAAATTACCCAGTTTGTGTAATTGTATGTATATTGCAGTTGACTCAACATGACTTTGTACAGCTAAACATCGTAAATTGATTGGAATAGGTGAACTTCTGTCTAACGCCGCTTTGCTTTTCACCATCTAAAGGCTTCCCTCTGTTATGTGAAGGTGTGTTGTTAGATATGAATGCCAATCCTGCACCCTAATAACAATGATTATAGCATTCACGCAGGGAACAGCTGTGATATTCTGAACAGGCAACCAGAAGGCTCTGTTCTCCGACAACAACCAATCAGCCTTCACACAAAGCTTTGCAGCTGATGGTTCTGCTAAATGGAAAGCAGCGGGTTCATAGCGCGTGTATTCTGGGACAGATTCCACAAATCGCTATCTGATTACATCATAGGATATTTTTTTTTTTTTGCAGGGGCACGCATGCAAATGAGATTGCCACTTGCATCGTTAACCATGTCTATTGCTGGGGCTTGGTAACGCATGAGCCTTGGGTGCCTATGAGTCATAAAAGAACCGTAAATGGTTACTATGGACTTGTATAGTTCATTTGGATATACACCGTGAAGCTGAACTCCAAGCACAAAAGAATTAAAGTGATTGTAAATGATCCATTTTTTTATTTATAATAATACCAAACATGGTATACTTACCTGCTCTGTGTAATGGTTTTGCACAGAGCAGCCCCAGACCTCCTTTTCTTGGGTCCCATGCCAGTGTTCTTGGCTCCTCCCCCCGTCGAGTGCCAACCATAACAAGCCGTGGCTATGGAGGCGCTCAGGTCCAGCCATTACTGTATTTAGGTTTTGTGCTGCCCTAGGCCTTGACTAAACTCGTGCACCCCCTAATTTAAATATGACCCACCCCTTCCTGTCAAAGCCACACCCTTTGCTGTTTAAGGCATTTTCGAGTTGGGACACTAGTTCTGAGGGGCTGAGGGGGGAGCAATGGATTCCCTTAGTTTTGCACAGAGCAGCCCCAAACCTAATTTTCTTGGGTCCCATGCCAGTATTCTTGGCTCCTCCCCCCGTCGAGTGCCAACCATAACAAGCCGTGGCTATGGAGGCGCTCAGGTCCAGCCATTAGTGTATTTAGGTTTTGTGCTGCCCTAGGCCTTGACCAAACTCGTGCACCCCCCTAATTTAAATATGACCCACCCCTTCTTGTCAAGGCCACACCTCTTGCTGTTTAAGGCATTTTCGAGTGGGGACACTAGTTCTGAGGGGCTGAGGGGGAGCAATGGATTCCCTTAGTTTTGCACAGAGCAGCCCCAAACCTCCTTTTCTTGGGTCCCATGCCAGTGTTCTTGGCTCCTCCCCCCGTCAAGTGCCAACCATAACAAGCCGTGGCTATGGAGGCGCTCAGGTCCAGCCATTAGTGTATTTAGGTTTTGTGCTGCCCTAGGCCTTGACTAAACTCATGCACCCCCTAATTTAAATATGACCCACCCCTTCCTGTCAAGGCCACACCCCTTGCTGTTTAAGGCATTTTCGAGTGGGGACACTAGTTCTGAGGGGCTGGGGGGGGAGCAATGGATTCCCTTAATTTGCATAGATTTGATCTCACTTCCTGTTTGACTATGGGGCAGGAAGTGAAGGGAAATCTCTGCAATGGGACAGGGATGGTAAAACTGACAGGGGTTATAACCCCCCCCTTACTCTATCCAAAATGCATGTGGCCAAAATCGATGCGCATTGCCAGCGGACACAATGTCCGCCGACCAACCGTGATCGCTCCACAGAGAGCCAGAACGGGGATCTGTCAATGTAAACAGACAATAAATAAATAGAAATAAACAGAAAATAAATGTATTTTATTGTGTTTGTGTGCATTAAAATTTCTTAAAGTGTATTTTTGCGTTAGGGTGTAAAATTGCGCTCACAAAACTGCTGCGCAAGTACCGTGTGACATATTAATTGCAAAACTCACTATTATATTGTCTAGGGTCTCTGCTAAAAAAATATAATGTTTGGGGGTTCTAAGTAAATTTCTAGGAAAAATACTGATTGTTAGTGTCAGACGAAGGCCTGGTATGAAAGTGTAAAATGCCTGAAGGTGCTCCTTGGATGTTGGGCCTCTCTATGTGGCTAGGCCGTGAAAAAGTCTCACACATATAGTATCGCCGTACTCAGGAGACATAGCAGAATGTGTTTTGGGGTGTAGTTGCAAGTAATCATTAAAGTGATTGTAAAGGTTTGATTTAAAAATAAAATAAAATTAACAAACATGTTATACTTACCTCCTCTGTGCAAGGGTTTTGCACAGAGTTGCCCCAATCCTCCTCTTCAGGGGTGCCCTGGTAGCGCTACTGGCCACTCCTCTTCATCATGTGCCCCTACGTAGAGCCGCTTTCCATGGGGGAACCCATGCAGCACGCTCCCGAGTCCTGCTGCTGTGTCCATTGACTCAGACAACAGGACCCCCCCCGCTCAACAGGACCCCCCTGTCACAGGATTTGATTTACAGCAGTGAGATCCAATGGCTCCTGCTGCTATTAATCTATCCAATGAGGACAGAGACAGTGGTTGGAGTTGTTGGGCTCATGCTCGTTGCTGGAACAAACGAGTTTGGGTAAGAAAATGGGGGGGGGGGGGCTACTGCAGCACAGAAGGTTCTTCACCTTAATGCATATAATCCATTAACCACTTGCCGACCGCCGCATGTACATATACGTCGGCAGAATGGCACGGCTGGGCAAATGGGCGTACAGGTACCTCCCTTTAAATTTGCGCGTGTGATCCTGCCGGGAGCTCCGCGAGTAGGATCGCGTGTCCCGCGGACTCGATCACTGTGGGGATACCCGCGGTCGTCTCACGCAGCTGAAGAACGTGGAGATGCTAATGTAAACAAGCATCTCCCCGTTCTGCCTAGGGACACTTTCACTGATCATAGCTCTGTGTGAATGGGAGCTATGATCAGTGAAGTGTCATTCGTAACCACGCCCCCTAACAGTTAGAATCACTCCCTAGGACACACTTAACCCATCCCTAGCCCCCTAGTGGTTAACCCCTTCACTGCCAGTGTAATTTTTACAGTAATCAAAGCAATTTTACATCACTGATCGTTGTAAAAATTACAATGGTCCCAAAAATGTGTCAAAATTGTCCGATGTGTCCGCCATAATGTCGCAGTCATGATAAAAATTGCAGATCGCCAACATTACTAGTAAAAAAAAAAATATTAATAAAAATGCCATAAAACAAACCCCTATTTTGTAGACGCTATAACTTTTGTGCAAACCAATCAATTAACGCTTATTGCGATTTCTTTTTTACCAAAAATATGTAGAAGTATATGTATTGGCCTAAACTGAGGAAAAAAATTGTTTTTTTATATATTTTTGGGGGATATTTATTATAGCAAAAACAAAAAAAATGATGCGTTTTTTTTCAAACTTGTCGCTCTATTTTTGTTTATAGCGCAAAAAATAAAAACCACAGAGTTGATCAAATACCACCAAAAGAAATCTCTGTTTGTGGGAAAAAAAAGGACGTCAATTTTGTTTGGGAGCCTCGTCGCACGACCGCGCAATTGTCAGTTAAAGCGACGCAGTGCCGAATCGCAAAAAGTGCTCTGGTCTTTGGCCAGCAAAATGGACCGGTGCTTAAGTGGTTAAGGTGAGACCTCACAACCCCTTTACGTTGTATGCCCAAAAGTGACCATGTGCACGTGGCCTCAGGATTGGGATGGTCAAAGAATATTTACAGTGGCAACATGTTTACAGGCTCTGTACCACTACCCTTCCTTTCTCTTTATGCCCCGTACACACGGTCGGAAAATCCGACCACAAAATCCATTGGATTTTTTCCGACGGATTTAGTCCGACACTGGTGTTGCATACACACGGTCGGACAAAGTTGTCGGAAAATCCGATCATTCTGAACGTGGTGACGTTTGTTGCCTACGACGGGACTACGTAGAGGCTAGTAGCCAATAGCTTTGGTCTTGTAATGTGATCTGAGCATGCGTGGCACTTTGTCCGTCGGAATTCGCTACACGCGATCGGAATTGGTGTGATCGGACTTTGTTGTCGGAAATTTTTTAGAGCAGGAGATAAAACTTTGTCCGTCGGACAATCCGATGGAAAATGTCCGATGGAGCCCACACACGGTCGGAATTTCCGACAACATTGTCCGATAGGACAGAATCCATCGGAAAATCCGACCGTGTGTATGGGGCTTTAGACTACGATTGAACATCACCACACCAATTACACCCACTCCTAGCCTTCTCTTTCAATCCTGTCTGATGGCCTCAGTTTCCACCCCTCTCTTTCATCAACTTACAGAGCAAGCACACCCACTGCCAGCTTGCTTTTAACTTCCCTCTGGTGTGTGATTGCTTATTATAAAGAGAGATTTTCAGGTAATTACACTGAATTCGAAAAAAAAAACGATTTCATGGTTTCTAATGAAATACATTAGTGAACTAGAGGGTGTTTATGTATATTTCCCTGGAGTTGATCTTTAATAAGCCGAGCCAACTCGCCTGCCTTTTGCAATAGCCGCATCACAGCGTGAGCCTCCAATTAACGCTCAGCTTCATTTTATGCTTAGAACGTCCCTATGCTCGTCCCAAGCAGCCCTGGAAATCCCATAACATATTAGCCTTTTGCAACCCCGGCATTGACCTAGGTGCTTGCTCCAGCCTATCCAAGGCTATTCCTATATAATATGGTTCCTGCTCATTACTTTCATATGTTCTAGCCTCCAGGTGCAGTTGTGACCGCATTCGGAGTATCTATGAAATATTCACAAAGCGCGCTTCTTGCTCAAACTCCCTTATGACTACGTGTTGATAACAATACACAATGCTCCAGTTAACCGTCCGCAATTATGTCCTTCCGCAAATGTTCTGCAAGACAAAACACATATCCTAGGTGACAACGTACACGCGGCACTGTACCACTAACACTTTGTTTAGCAGATCTATCTTCCCGCATGACAGGGCACCCCCGGTGACATTTACTTTTACCGTGTGCCTACTTAAGTCATTTGGAAAAATGGCTCCTCTCTAGGCACTGTTGAAACTCCCCTGCCATTAATCCTTTGTTGTTCCTTTGTTTTTGTCCCAAATGCATTATTTTGCATTTATTAACATTAATGTGATGTTACCACAACCTTGGCCATTACTCTAATTTGCTTAATTCATTCATCATCTTATTTACACTTCTCCCCATCTAGGCTCAGAGGAAGGCGATGGTGTTACAGATGATAGTGTCACATTAGAAGAAAGAACAACACATCTTCCATCTGTGAGGTCTAGAATCGCATACATTACTGTAAATTCTGGCTTCCTTTGGGATCATTCCTACAACTAAAAACTTGTTTATTGTAAGGAATTAGTGAGGAAGCCATTTTAACTCCATCGAATATTTCAGCACATTCAGTAGAAATATGGCATCTGCAATGGAGTTGATCCCAAAAGTCGGGTGACGTTGTGTGAATTTGGACGATTGGAGGAGAATCATATTTCAAAGTTCTGGTTGGCCAGCTTGGACCACAACCAGCTTCCACCTGCTCACTGGCCCTTGTGGCCTGGTGGTAAATTCAGTTGATTGGACATGATTTGGAAAGGCACACACCTGTCTATATAAGGTTCCACAGTTAACAGTGCATATCAGAGCACAAACCAAGCCATGAAGTCCAAGGAATTATCTGTAGGCCCCTGAGACAGGATTGTATTGAGGTACAGATCTAGAGAAGAGTACAGAAAAATGTCTGCAGCATTGAAGGTCCCAAGGAGCACAGTGACCTCCATCATCCATAAATGGAAAAAAGGGCCTTAGTCAAAGAGGAGACCAAGATCCCGATGGTCACTTTGACAGAGCTCCAGCGTTTATCTCTGGAGAGAGGAGAACCTTCCATAAGAACAACCATCTCTGCAGCACTCCACCAATCAGGTCTGTATGGGGGAGTGGCCAGACGGAAGCCACTCCTTAGTAAAAGGCACATGACAGCCGACCTGGAGTTTACCAAAAGGCACCTGAAGGACTCTCAGACCATGAGAAACAAAAATCTCTGGACTGGTGACACAAAGATTGAACTTTTTGGCCTGAATGGCATGCACCATGTCTGGAGGAAACCAGGCACCGCTCATCATCTGGCCAATACTATCCCTACAGTGAAGCATGGCGGTGGTAGTATCATGCTGTGGGGATGTTTTTCAGCGGCAGGAACTGGGAGACTGGGAGGGAAGGATGAATGCAGCAGTGCACAGAGACATTCTTTATGGAAACCTGCTCCAGAGAGCTATGGGCCTCAGACTGGGGCGAAGGTTCATCTTCCAACAGGACAACGACCCTAAGCACACAGCCAAGATAACAAAGAAGTTGCCACAGGACAACTCTGTGAATGTCCTTGAGTGGCCCAGCCAGAGCCCAGACTTGATCAAATTGAACATCTCTGGAGAGATCTGAAAATGGCTGTGCACCGACGCTCCCCGTCCAATCTGATGGAGCTTGAGAGGTCCTGAAAAAAAGAATGGGGGAAACTGCCCAAAAATAGGCATGCCAAGTTTTTAGCATCGTACTCAAAAAGACGTGAGGCTGTAATTGGTGCCAAAGGTGCTTCACCAAAGTATTGAGCAAAGGCTGTGATACTTACGTACATGGGATTTTTTCATTTTTTATTTTTAATAAATTTGCAAAGATTTCAAACAAACTTGTTTCACGTTGTCAGTATGGAGTATTTTTTGTAGAATTTTGAGGAAAATTATGAATTTAATACATTTTGGAATAAGTCTGTAACATAAAAAAAATTGGAAAAAGTAAAGCACTGTGAATGCTTTCCGGATGCACTAAGGTGGATTCAAAAACAGACTAATAATGAAACTCTACTCATGTGGTCATGATCCTAAAAACATCACTGAGAGAGAATTGCCCAATAAGTGATCCCACACTCTATATGCCCCCATTTAGTGCTATGTTTGGTGTTTCAGATGCCCAAAAGTCTTCTGGGAGATAGAGACTAGACATGTGCACAACTAAAAAAATTTGTTTATTTTCGTTTCGTTTTTTTTCGTTTCCGACAAAAATTTGTTTATTTTAGTTTCGTTTTTTTTGTTTTCGTTGATTCGTAACGATTCGTACATTCGTAAGTCGTCGGTGTTCGTATTCGTAGCGATTCGTACATTCGTAAGTCATCGGTGTTCGTATTCGTAACGATTCGTACATTCGTAAGAGTTATTTTTTCGTTGATTTGTTTTTTCGAAATTCGGACGCATTCGTATTTATTCGTACATTCGTAACATTCGTAACATTCGTAGATTCGTAATCGGAGCATAATTCATAATTTTATGTAATGTGTATGCTAATATTACAACTTAATAATTTACGAATCAGAAAAAAAAAATTAAGAATCGAAAAAAAAAAGTTACGAATCGAAAAAAAAAGTTACGAATGTACAAATTTTTTCGTTCAATCTATTCGAAGCACGTTAAGCAACGCCATTGTAAGGGACACGGAAAATTACCAATTCAACAAAAAAAAAAAGTTACGAATCGAAAAAAAAAGTTACGAATCGAAAAAAAAAGTTACGAATGTACAAATTTTTTCGTTCAATCTATTCGAAGCACGTTAAGCAACGCCATTGTAAGGGACACGGAAAATTACCAATTCAACAAAAAAAAAAAAAGTTACGAATGTACGAATTTTTTCGTTCATTTTCGTTGTTCCTTTTTTCGTTTTTCGGATTTTCTTCATTCGTACATTCGTTGTTTCTAATTTGTTTTTTTAGGATTTTCATTGTTTCTCGGATTCGTTCGATTCGAAGGATTCGTTAATCGGATTCGTACGATTCAAACGATTCGTTATTCGGATTCGTTCGATTTTCGTTATTCGGATTCGTTCGATTCGAACGATTTGTTCATTCGTACGAAAACGAACTAACGAAAAAAACTACAAAAAAACAAAAAACGAAAAAAAACGAAACTAATTGCACATGTCTAATAGAGACCAAAGGTTGCTACAAAGGCTGCTTTGCTTGTGCCATATATCCCCTGTTCCTGAGCACCCTTAACTCAAATGCCAATGCCACCAGATTCCACCCTTCTAGTTCAATGTGTTTATTCATACAAAATGAAACATGAATACAAAACATTAGAAGGCATGGATCATAATAGGATAACATGAGATACAGTGCTCAAAGTTGTATACATTTAATACAGTTGCACGAGGACACCAGCATATAAGAACTAGTGCAAACCATAAAGCGCAAAATAAACAACAGGGAAAAACAGGAACCATAGACCAAACTTCTAACCATGGTGTCAGAAAGTCCATGTAGAACACGCTCGGTGGTTGTTCGGTGTAAAAAGCATTAAACTAATAGTTATCACTGGGTTGCAACTGTTGGTATGGAGAAGTAGAATAAACTCCTGTTGATACCATGCCATACAGTAACATAGCAAGAGTAAAGATAAAATAACGAAAGAGAGAAGAGAGAACAAATTAGAGGGTAAGAGGGAGAGGAAAAAAGAAGGGGGTACCCAGAGTGCCAGCCATTGACCAGCTCCGTGGACACGCCAAATCGCAGTAGAGAATGGCGACAAAAATATTTCATAGTAGCAAGAGTGTGCTGTCAAAATGGTAAAGAAGAAAGTGCAGTGCCCATGGTTGCCATAGTTTAGTATGGTATTCAACTTTATCTAGAAGAATCACATCCAGTGGGCATACACACGGTCGGAAAATCCGATGAAAAGCTCCCATCGGACTGTTTCCATCGGAAATTCCGACCGTGTGTACGCGGCATTACAGGTACTTTGTCCCACAGGGGACAGAAGAGTAAAATAAATATTATAACGATAAATCTTCTTTACACCCCATTTTATATACTACTTATTTTGCAGAAATTACCTTATATATAGTTTTAAAGACATAATGACTATTTTATTTCTAAAAATATGCTTAAATAGAGATTATTGTTAATCTTATATTGTCATTATTGTCAAATCTTATATTTTCTTGATGTTATTTGACCTGTATGGGAATATCTCCCCCAATGGGGTTTTTCCTGCAGCAAAATTATAGTCATTGAATTTATTTGAAAAGGATTTTATTGGAATTATAACAATAAGACATAAACACACATATATGTTTAAAATATGAGCTCCGGTCAGAGATGCATGCAATATATATTAATATTTAAAATGCAAATTACCAACGCGTTTCGACATGTGTGGTCAAAGTCTTCCTCAGGGGATTAATTTGCTGTCAAGGAATGTACAAATCATTATTTATGTATTACAACAGTTTGAATTTCCATAACATACAGTCCCTCGTATACACAAGGGGAAGTTGCAAAACGGCATATTTACCAATGAAGGATGCACATGAAAGATCTCCTGACCGGGGTTCCTTTAGAAGTCAGTTATTTGACCTGTTTTATTCCTTTATCTCTGAGAAACTAAAGAATTAAAAAAAAACAACTTTAGGCTAGCAACTTTAGGCTAGCTTTTTGTATATTTTCATTCAAATCTTTATAGAAAAATTGATCATCAGAACATTTTTTCTTGCCACTGTTGAGTCAACTAATATTGTAATTTGAGTGGAATCCCAGAATATTAAAAATGTTTAATTTGCAATATGTATGTTTTTTTTTTCTAAATGAAATCCACATTCACAGTTTTTGTTAACTTATGAGAAATTTCCATCCTGTTACTCTTAATTTTCGTGTCACTGTGGTTGAAAACAAATGCACTATATTACCAAAAGTATTGGAACACCTGCCTTTACACGCATATGAACTTTAATGGCATCCCAGTCTTAGTCCGCAGGGTTCAATATTGAGTTGGCCCACCCTTTGCAGCTATAGGTCCATAAAGACATGGATGAGCATGTTTGGGGTGAAGGAACAACATCACTGGCCTGCACAGAGTCCTGACCTCAACCTGATAGAACACCTTTGGGATGAATTAGAGCGGAGACTGCGAGCCAGGCCTTCTCGTCCACAGAATATCTTTCTTTCATTCAAAACTCACCATCATGGGCAAGATCAAAGAGCTGACACCAGGGACAAGATTGTAGACCTGCACAAGGCTGGAATGGGCTACAAGACCATAAGCAAGAAGCTTGGTGAGGAGACAACTGTTGGAGCGATTATTCACAAATGGAAGAAATACAAAATAACCATCGGTCTGAAGCCCTCGGTCTGGAGCTCCATGCAAGATTTCACCTCATAGGGTGAGGATGATCATGAGAAAGTGAGGGATCAGCCCAGAACTACACGGGAGGAGCTTGTGAATGATCTCAAGGCAGTTTGGACCACAGTCACCAAACAAACCATTGGTAACACAATATGCCGCCATGGATTGAAATTCTGCAGTACCCTCAAGGTCCCCCTCCTCAAGAAGACACATGTACAGGCCTGTCTGAAGTTTGCCAATGAACATCTAAATGGTTCAGAGAAGGATTGGGGGAAAGCGTTGTGGTCAAATGAGACCAGAAATTTAGCTCTTTGGCATCAACTCAACTCGCCTTGTTTGGAGGAAGAAAAATGCTGACTATGCCTCTAAGAACACCATCCCTACAGTCAAGCACGGAGGTGAAAACATTATGTTTTGGGGCTTTTTCTCTGCTAAAGGTATAGACCGACTTTGCCGCTCTGTAAAATCTTGGATGAGAACCTTCTTCCCTCAGCCAGAACACTGAAGATGAGTCGTGGATGGGTCTTCCAGCATGACAATGACCCAAAACATATTGCCAAAGCAACAAAGGAGTGGCTCAAGAAGAAGCACATTACAGTTAATAGAGCGGCCTAGCCAGTCTCCAGACCATAATCCTAAAAGAAACTTTATGGAGGGAGCTGAAACTTTGAGATGTCCAAACAACAGCCAAGAAACATTAAGGATTTAGGGAAGATCTGTAAAGAAGAGAGGACCAAAATCCCTCCTGAGATGTCTGCAAACCTGGTCACCAACTACAAGTAACGTCTGACCTCTGTGCTTGCCAACAAGGGTTTCCACACCAACTACTAAGTCATGTTTTGCTTGGGGATCAAATACTTATATTAGTCAGTGAACTGCAACTCAATTTATAACATTTGTATTGTGTGTTTTTTTCTGGATTTTCGGTTAATATTCTGTCTCTATTATTTAAACTACACCTATGATAAAAACAATTTGACCCTTCATGTCTTTGTAAGTGGGCAAACTTATGAAGTATGCAGGGGATCAAATAATTATTTTCCCCACTGTAAAGCCAATTTGCAATAAAAGGTTCTAAGACTCTGATTGGTGAATGCTGAGATTTTTTTCATACAGATAGTGAGAATTAACCCTTCTAATGACTTCACTAAAGTTAGGTGCTTTAGTGGATTTCCAATCATTAGTTATTGTTAACCTTGCCGCAATAAGAATATGTGAAATTAGTGTCCTAAATTGTACCAGATAATAATCTATCGACAGGCTTATTAGCGCTAAGTGTGGAGAGGGAGAGATAAATATTTGGGCTGTTACTGATTAAAATTTTCGTGTTCGATTAATCGTTTTTTTTTTTTTAAATCGATTAATCGACAAATTTTGATTAATTATAACGCACATACAGATCCAACTACTTTTAGCTGATCTCCTTGCATTGCAACTCTGCATTAGTCAGTGTTAAATGTGGTATACACTATATACAATCATCCGACACTAGTTAGTTTCCACAATCCATGACTTAACTTCACAGTTCACACAAATACGTTTTAAATTCAAACTGTAGCACTGGCGTAAGTCATTTTTTTCCACAGTAGCGTGACAATCCCTCCCCCTCCGGTCTAACTAATCACTCTCACCTTAAGGGATGGAGCCCTGTGCAAACAGGTGGTCATGCAAGCGGGTATCAAAAGGGTTAACACGGACCATAAACTTCTCTCACGTCTCCTTAGATCTCAGCAAGGACGCCGGGTCATGGGTAGAAAGAAAAGATCTAAGTGCTCACCGCTTAAGTATAAGATTTCATTTTTGTGTTCAAACACAAACTACTCACATAAAGATGATAAAAACACAGCATGTAAAACCGGCAAGCGTGTTAGTTCCGTAGGGCAGCAGCAGGTGACGTCATGCGTAGCTCCTCCCTCGTACGCCTTACGTTCAATCAGAACTTCAACGTCACCGGACTCCTCCCCCCTTCCCTTCGTTAGCAGACGGAGGCACTTGGGGAAGGGGGAGGAGTCCGGTGACATCAATGTCCGTGATGTCACCGGATCTCCGACGGAACTCCCTGAAGACCCGGAAGACGGCGGAGAGGTGAGTACCGATCAAAAGAATTTTGATCAATCAAAAGAATGTGTCGATTAATCGAGGAATTAATCTTTAATTTCCACAGCCCTAATAAATATCCCTGTGATTTGGGAGATAAAGGAGAAAACCAAATTCCAAAAACTGCATAGCGATTTACACTCCCACAGTACATGTATTCGATTTACAGGAAGGCCACATTCCTGAACAAAATTCTAATGGTGTTTGGCCAGCTTTAGAAGCAGTTTCCAGTACATTCTCACTCACAACTGTACAATTTTGGATTCCCCATCACTTTTGGTCCTATTGATAATTGTAAACATCGTAATACTGACATATAATCACACACATAGGTTGGACTTGATGGGCTTGTGTCTTTTTTTGACCTGACCTACTATGTAACTATGTAAACAGGACAAATAGAGAAGGTACATTTCCCCAACATGGACACAGCCAGCAACAGAAACCCATCAGAAGTTCTAAATGTCCCCTACTCTATTAAACGCTTGCCGACCAGCCGCCGTCCTTATACTGCGGCAGGTTGGCTCCCCTGCATGAATCACCGTAGCTGTACATCAAGTCCTTTAACAGCTATAGCAGGCACGTGTGCGCCCGCGGCATGACGCGAGAGCCGATGTGCGTGGCGGGTGGCCGCGATGTCCGCTGGTCACCCGTGATCGCTCCAGAGCCCGAACGGGGATCGGTCAATGTAAACAAACAGATCCCCATTCTGACAGGGAAGTATTGAGTGATCGTCTGTTTCTAGTGATCGGGAACAGCGATCTCTCTCCAGTCAGTCCACTCCCCCCACAGTTAGAAACACCTCCCCAGGGAACACTTAACCCCTTGATTGCCCCTTAGTGTTAGCCCTTCCCAGTGTCATTTATAAAGTAATCAGTGGCTATTTTTAGCTCTGATAACTGAAATAATGTCACTGGTCCCAAAAAAGTGTCAAAAGTGTCCGATCTGTCCGCCTCAATGCTGCAGTCCTGCTAAAAATCGCTGATCACTGCCATTACTAGTTAAAAAAAAAAATAATAATAATAAAAATGCCCTAAATCTATCCCCTATTTTGTAGACGCTAAAACTTTTGGTCAAACCAATCAATATACGCTTATTGCGATTTTTATTTACCAAAAATATGTAGAAGAATATATATTGGCCTTAACTGGTGAAGACATTTTTTTTTTTTTTTTTTTTTTTTTAATGGGGGGATATTTATTATAGTAAAAAGTTAAAAATATATTTTATTTTTCAAAATTATCAGTCATAGCGCAAAAAATAAAAACCACAGAGATGATCAAATATGAAGAAATTTTTTTTTTTTTTTGGATATTTATTATAGGAAAAAGTAAAAATATAATTTTTATTTCAAAATTGTCAGTCATAGTGCAAAAAATAAAAACCACAGAGGTGATCAAATATAAAGAATTTTTTTTTAGTGGGGATATTTAATATAGCACAAAGTAAAAAAATATTGTTTTCTTTTCAAAATTGTCCCTCCTTTTCTGTTTATAGCGCAAAAAATAAAAACCACAGAGGTGATCAAATACCGCTAACAGAAAGCTCTATTTGTGGGGAAAAAAGGACATCAATTTTGTTTGCGTACAGCAGCGCACGACCGCGCAATTGTCAGTGAAAGCAACGCAGTGCCGTATCGCAAAAAAAGGCCAGGTCATTAAAGGGGTAAATCCTTCCAGGGCTTAAGTGATTAAAAACAACAAAAAAATAAGTTTTGGCCAAGGAAAAAATAAGTTCTGATTAAAAAAATACTGCCAATGACATAAAAGTAAGTTTAGGCCTTTGAAATGTTGGCAATAACATGTTACATATAATTACTTTATATACATAAAAAAAAGGAACAATACCAATCCCCTGGTTGTGTTTTTTTTTTTTTTATTCTTTAATTACAATGATGTATCTTTTATATCTTGCATGCATAGCTCAGCAGGGATATGTATTTATTTTTAAATACGAGTCAAAGCTTCCCAAAAAATGAAAATATAATATTATCCTGGATGTAGCTTCAGGATACTCTGAAAGATTAAAGCAGCATGCAAGCTCAAGTCCAATTATTGAAAGTGCGGTCATACATTTTTCCACTGCTGCTTCAGATTTTGGTTAGCCTTTCTGGAAAATACATGGTGATTATTTGTTAAAGTCATTTTTTTTTAAAGTTCGGATTAATAATCTAAAGTGTTTGTTGAAGGAAAACTGCAATATAGAACAATCATATATAATATGCAGTATAGAACAATCATAATGTAATATGCAGTATAGAACAATCATAAAGTAATATGCAGTATAGAACAATCATAATGTAATATGCTGTATAGAACAATCATTATGTGATATACTATATACTGTAAAGGCAAACTCTGCAAGAGTTTCTGTACAGGTCTTCTTAAAGTGTCTAAAAAACCTCTGGAATTAAAAATGAACAAAGCATATCCCTCTGTAGTAAGGTTGGGTGAACGGTTTGGCCCAAACATGAGTTCAGGCAGAACATTGGCTGTTCGCCCTGTTTGGGGAACACCGAAATGTTCAGGGTGTTCGCCACGCTGAATTCCCTGAAATGCACTGCGTGCTGCACAGTGCATTCTGCGCTCTAATTGGGCAAAGCTTTGCCCAATCAGGGTGCAATAAAAGTTGGTTGTTAAGGAGCTGGGCCGGGAGGCCGACCACGGCGTCCTTAACCACTTCAGCCCCGGAAGATTTTACCCCCTTCCTGACCAGAGCCCTTTTTGCGATTCGGTACTACGTCGCTTTAACTGACAATTGTGCGGTCGTGCGACGCTGTACCCAAACAAAATTTACGTCCGTTTTTTCCCACAAATAGAGATTTAATTTGGTAGTGTTTGATCATCTCTTCGGGTTTTTATTTTTTGCGCTATAAACAAAAAAAGAGCGAAAATTTGAAAAAAAAAAAACACAATATTTTGTACATTTTGCTAAATATCCCCAATTTTTTTTAAAAAAAGGAAATTTTTTACTCAGTTTAGGCCGATATGTATTCTTCTACATATTTTTGGTAATACAAATCGCAATAAGCGTATATTAACTGGTTTGCGCAAAAGTTATAGCATCTACAAAATAGGGGAAAGACTTATGGCATATTAATTATTATTATTATTTTTTTTTACTAGTAATGGCGGCGATCTGCGATTTTTATCAGGACATTATGGCGGACAGATCGGACACTTTTGACACATTTTTGGGACCATTGGCATTTATACAGCGATCAGTGCTATAAATATGCACTGATTACTGTGTAAATGTCACTGGCAGGAAAGGAGTTAACACTAGGGGGCGATCAAGGGGTTAAATTTGTTCCCTAGGGAGTAATTCTAACTGTGGGGGGAGGGGACTGACTGAGTGAGGAGAGCGATCCTTGTTCATACTTAGTATGAACAACAGATCGCCCTCCTCACCCTTGACAGCACAGAGATCTGTCTGTTTACATTGACAGATCTCCGCTCTGTCTCTGTGTGGAGAGATTGCGGGTGCCCGTTGGTCATCGCTACCACCAGGCATGCGCATCGGCTCCGGCGTCGTGCCCCATAGTGGTCAAAAGGTAAACCGACGTACAGTTATGTCTGTTCACCCAGGGGAACGAACCTGCCGCAGCACAACTGCGTCAGCTGGTTGGGAAGGGGTTAAGGTGCCATGCCGGGAGGCCGACCATGGCATCCTTAACAACTGATGATAAAAATAAAAATAAATTGGCAGTAAAAAAAATAGTAAAAAGAAAAAAATGGCGTGGGGTCCCCCCAAAATGCATACCAGACCCTTATCTGAGCAAGCAGCCTGGCAGGTCAGGAAAGGGGAGGGGCAGAACGAGTGTCAAAAAGTTATAAAAATACAGAGACAGTTTTTGACAATACCTTTATTAAATAATAAAAAAAACAGTGTCCCCATCATCAATCACGCCGCCCGCCAGAGCCCAAAAAAGAAAACAAAAAACGCTTCACCATCACTGACGGCTGACCGCCGAGTAACTCCTCCGCCGCAGACTGTTGGCAGCATGGCTGGATGGTGTGCCTGTGCCTTCTGTTTGCACCTAAACTCCAGGATCTCATGTACCAGGGCTAAGAGCCCTTTCACACTGGGGCGTTGTGGGCGGTGGTGATTTTCGGCCGCTAGCGGGGTGCCTTTAACCCCCGCTAGCGGGCGAAAAAGGGTTCAAAGTGCCGCTTTGCCAGCGCTTTGATGGTGCAGCCCATTGATTTCAATGGGCAGGGGCGCATTAGGAGCGGTGTACACACTGCTCCTAAAGTGCCACAAAAATGCTTCTTGCAGGAATTTTTTTGATGTCCTCGGGCTTTAACATTGGAGTGACAGGAGAGGCGCTTTACAAGCGCTTTGCAGGCGCAATTTTTAGCACTATAGCGCCTGTAAAGCGCCTCAGTGTGAAAGGGGTCTAAATGTCCAGTGTACACAAGGCCTTAGTCAAGGATTTATTATTTTCGCCTTGCTGTTTAGTGCAGTAAGTCTCAGAGCTTAGGCTGCATGATGATGTCTGCCTAGAGGGTCCATGACAGCCTGGGCTTAGAAGAGGTTGGTTGAATGATGCACCTCTTGCCTAATGCCCACATCTAAATGCCAGAATCTCTCGTTCAATGTTTTTATTATGTAAAAAGGAAAAGGTAGGATAAGAATATCCAAACATACACAGACATTATATAATGAAGGCATGTAGTCTAGTATAATCAAATGCATATCGCTGAA
The DNA here is from genome assembly GCA_028564925.1 of Lithobates sylvaticus. Classification (NCBI taxonomy): domain Eukaryota; kingdom Metazoa; phylum Chordata; class Amphibia; order Anura; family Ranidae; genus Lithobates; species Lithobates sylvaticus. Next base: position 226,962,706 of record CM053033.1, read on the forward strand.
ATTACAGAACAAAGTAGGACTTTAGGAAAAATGCCAGAATCTCACGCATGCTCAGAGATAAACACTCTTTGTATGGCGGCTTGATCGGGCTGCGGTGTTGTTTGCGGGATGCAGAGGGAGAAGTAGCCGGAGATGAGGAGGAGCCTTCAGAGTTGGTGTGTTCCATTTCTGTGCCAGCTGCTGCAAGGTATCGATCCGCTTCATCCGCAAAGTAAAAGTGAGGCAGGGTAGCCGGATATGCCAGGGAGAATTTCACTTGATTGTGGTATAAAGTTGAGCAGATTGTGGAGAACGCTTTACGTTGTTTCATCACCTCGATGGAGTAGTCTGCAAAGAGCAACAGTTTTGTCCCATCCACAGATAGGGAGCGCGTGCGGCGGAATGCTTGCATAATAGCATATTTGTCGGCGTAGTTGAGATATTTAACGATGACATGTCTGGGTTAGGCGCGACTTCCCGTGTACTGACCGATGCGATGGGCGCGTTCGATAGTGCAGGGTATGCGGAGTCCCAGTTGTTTAGGAATAACTTTAGCGCCTATATTTGTGAGCTGGTTGTTAGCTACTGATTCTGGCAGTCCAATAATGCGCAAATTGTTTCTTCTGGAACGATTTTCCAGATCGTCCAATTTGTCCCATATTTCTCTGTTTTCAGGCTGTTATGCGGCTAGTACTGCTGACTGTGCAGAGGTATCATCTTCCAGGGATGATATTCTGTTCTCTGCCTGGGTGATTCTCTGGGCTTGTGCCTGCACTTCCAGGTGGAGCTGTTCTAGCCCTCTGTGTACCGCTGCATCCACAGTGGCGGCCAGAGTGGGTCCCAGCAGAGCGACTACCTCCTGGGCAATGCCTTCTGGTGATGCAGAATCCAGTGCCTGTGTTCCTGGAGGAGCGTGCGGCTGTGTGGACTCCGCCGAGCATGGAGCGGCCGCCATTTTGGCTGAACCTGGAGCCGCGACTCTCACGGTGGGTGCAGAGGAGGAGACCGCTCGAGCGTATGATCGCTCCAAGAAGCGGTCCATATGTGCCCACTATGTAGCGGTGGTGGATGGGGTTTACCCCAAAGCTCTAGCTGGCCTAGTAGCAGAAATTCGGAGGAGGGCAGTGGGAGCTGTGTCTGGCTACCACTGTCCCATGTGACGCCAGAACCGGAAGTGCGTAAGACTTTAGTTGAAGAAGCTAAAAGAGCTACAAAGCTTACTTCAAAGTATAAAAATACAAGAGTGCCAGACAAAATGGCAAAATGATGAAGGAATTCAAATTGAGCAAAGTATCAAGAAAGTATAAGCCTGTCCTAACTGGTGGGATCCCATCCAATGCACTGGTACACACCAGTATCCATGTATCTAGAGAGTAACATTGGTAATTCCAATAAACGTCTGTAAGTCTGCCCTATCAAGTGTGATTGAATCAATATCAGCTCAAAAAAAAGAAAGGGGAACCACTCAACTCAAAAACATTTATTAATCCATACAGGTAAATCAATCCATCTAACCCTAACACGTTTCACTCAATAAGAAGCTAACACTCTAAAATAACATGTTTTTTTGGGGGTATGTAGACCAGATAGGAGCAGACTCTTTGGGGAAGTGTGGACAAGATAGCAGTGGGCGACTGGATAGAGTTTAGACAAGCTAGGAACAGGCTCCTGGACAAGAAATAAAGAGGCTCTTGGGTGTGTGTATGCAAGATAGCAGCAGGGTCTCCTAAGCAAGAGGGCATGTAGACAAGATAGGAACAGGCTCTTTGGGAGAGTGTGGACAAGATAGAAGTAGGTTCCTGGATATAGGTTGGACAAGATAGGTTGGACAAGATAGGAGCAGGGTCCTGGACCTGAAATAAAGAGACTCTTGGGGGTGTGTATGCAAGGTAGAAGCAGGGTCCAGGAGGGCATGTAGACAAGATAGTTACAGGCTCCTGGATATAGGGTGGACAAGATAGGAGAAGGGTCCTGCATAAGAAATTATAGGCTCTTGGGGGTATGTATGCAAGATAACCGAAGGGTCCAGGAGGGCATGTAGACATCATAGGAGAAGGTTTTAGAAGGATATGTGGACAAGGTAGGAGCAGACTCCTAGAGGAAGTGTTGCCAAGAGAGAAGTAGGCTCCTGGTTGGAGTGTGGACAAGAAAAAAAATATTCTCCAAGAGGGTGTGTAGACAAGATAGGAGCAGGCTTCTGGGTGGAGTGTGGACAAGATAGGAATAAGCTTCCTGGAAAGTTTGAGGACAAGATAGGTCATGCACCTGCATGGAGTATGGACAAGATAGGAGTAGGCAGTCAACGTGGGCACTGGAGTGCAAAAAGAGAAGGACCTGCAATCTAAGGTGTTGAAGTAGGTCACAGCTCACAAATAAATGGTGTTTTTTTTTTCACCTTGGGTGCTATAGGACCTTAAATTATCATTGTTGATTTGAAGTCTCCTGCTTGGTCAGGGCCAATCCAACATTTACTGCCTTGGTGCTGTTTCTTTTTTTTTTTTTTTTTTTTATATACCTGGTCCAACATTGCATCATTTCTTTTGATCTGAATTATGAAGGTTACTAACGCAAAGGTCTGGGGAATCTGCCCTTTTTCTTAAAAGGTTAATTTATCCTTTTAATACCATTACCGAAAAGGAAATACATTTACAGTGCCTGTATGTTTCAAGATGATAAATACTTTCTTATGCACCAATCTTCGTGTCCAATGAGGAATGTTATAAATATTTTTCATTACAAAAATACATATTTTTTCTGCCTTTATTATTCCAATTATTCCATTAACATGGGCTATTTTTACTATTTAAAATTAACATACTCCAAATAAAATCAACCAAAAGGGAATAGAGAAAATGGCACCGACTATCTTTTTCTTCCCTTTTCGACCCGTCGCAAGAAAGCTGTTTATCTTTAATGGACAGTGAGACCATACATCATGTGTGAAAGATGGAATGAATGAAATGCCTTATCACTAAAAAGCCAGTTCTCCAAAGAAAAATACTGTCATGTTTTTGATGTAGTGTAGTCTATAAAATTTACGGAATATTGAAGCATGAATCTTCTTTTTGTCTGAGGGGGCTCAATTTTGCTCCTTCAGTTCCTGTTAAGCAACAAAATAGATTTTTTTTTTTTCCCCTCAGAAAGGTTTTGTGTTAGTAGACAGCTGGAGTCCAAAACAATATTCTTTTATGTGTGGAGATAGTACTGTGCTACTTTATTTACATGCTAATAATATAATATTCCAGTAAAAAAAATTCAGGTTCTTGGATTGAACAGCAGGTGATTTCATGAAAGCAGCCTAACCTTTAAACCAAAACTATTTATCTCTATCCTACATGTGTAAAGTTCCATATGGAAATGCTTCATACAATACTTGTTGGGTCACTATAGATGATCCTCTTTTCCAGAGATGTTCTGAATATTATTGGAACACCGGTGTAATAAGGATGCTTACGCTGTCAAAACCAACCCCTGCTGAGCAGCTCACTCTTCTTGGAATACAACCATGGCAGCATTTTAGATACAATATGTTAAATAAAATACTGATAGTTCCACGTTCGACTATTAAACAGCCTGTATCAGTCTTGTTGTCACAGCTGTGCAGAGAAATTCATCTGTGTGCATGGCAACTCTGAACGTAAAAAGTAAATTTCAGCCAAAATTGAAAATTAAGGCCAACTTCCTGTTCACATTTTTTTTTTCTTAAATAAATGAAGGTGCATGGAAAAAAAACCTGCTGCTGCTTCATTTAGAAGTTTTTCTCTAGCGATGCACCCCTCCCCCTCTCCTTTCCCGCCACAGTTTCGACAATGACTTCCAGTGTTGTTCAAGCTATTTTCTGTGTTCAGGCTGTCAAGGACACACCCTCTTGGGGCACGTCATCATGCTGGCCTGACAAGAGAAGGATGCAGGGAGCATTACTGTAGTGACTACTTTTAGCCTTCAGAGGATACAAAGAGCAACAATTACCTGCTTAGTACTTTGAAGAGGAACCTTGACCAAGAACTAGAAGGAAGGAAGGAAGTAAGGGAGGGATGAAAGGAAGAAAAAGAGGGAGTTGGAGAGGAAAGGAGGGAAGGGGGGGGGGGGGGGGATTTGAGAGGGAAGGAAGAAAGGGAAGGCGATATGGAAGGAAGAGAAACAAAGGCAGGAGAGGAAGAGAAAAAAGGAATGTAGGAGAGAGAAGGTGAGGAAGAGAAGAAAGGAAGATCTGAGAGACAAGGGGAGGCGGGGAAGAAAGGGAAGGAAGGGAAGGAAAAGAACAGAAGAAAGGAAGGAAAGGGGGGAGAGAGGGAAGGAAGAAAGGAGGGAAGGAAAGCTGAGAGAGAGGGAAGGAAGAAAGGAAGGAAGGAAAGCTGAGAGAGAGGGAAGGAAGAAAGCAAGGTAGGGAGGAAAGCTGAGATAGAGGGAAGGAAGAAAGGAAGGAAGGAAAGCTGAGAGAGAGGGAAGGAAGAAAGGGAGGGAGAGAGGGAGAGAAGAAAGGAAGGAAGGAAGAGAGGAAAAGAAGGGAAGGAAGGGAGGGAAGGAAGAGACGAAAGGAAGAAAAAGAGGGAGTTAGAGAGGGAAGGAAGAAAGGGAGGGCGAGATGGAAGGAAGGGAAGAAAGGTAGGAGAGAGAAGGGAGGGAGGGAAGAAAGGAAGGCAGGAGAGAGAAGGGGAGGAAGGGTAGAAAGGAAGGTAGGAGAGAGAAGGGGAGGAAGGGAAGAAAAGGAAGAAAGGAAGGAAGTGAAGGGAGGAAGGAAAGATGAGAGAGAGGGAAGGAAGAAAAGGAGGGAGGGAGAGAAGGAAGGAAGGAAGGAAGGAAGGAAGGAAGGAAGGAAGGAAGGAAGGAAGGAAGGAAGGAAGGAAGAGAAGGAAGGAAGGAAAAAGGAAGAAGGAAGGAAGGGAGAGTGGAAAAGAAGGGAAGGAAGGGAGGGAAGGAAGGGAAGCAAGGAAGGAAGGAAGGATAAAAATTGTAGAGTAGGAAAAAAGGAACAGAGGAAAGAAAAAGGAAAGGATCTTGGTAAATTCACCTTGTTAACAGAAAAGAGAACTAAGAAAAATACTAGTTTACCCCAGTAATCCAAACTCCATTCCTTAATGCAGGCACCCTGCCCCTATTGTGGGATGGGGATGTGATATATTTCATATAATGAAGAACTATTCTAAATATGACTACTTTTGGCCTTCAGAGGATACAAAGAGCAAAAATTACCTGCTTAGTACTTTGAAGAGGAACATTGACCAAGAACTAAGAATATGCAAGCAGAAAGGTTTCTAATTGCAGAAGAAATATACTGAACTCACGTCTCTATGTCTCTTCTGAAATAAATGCTTCTTGAACTGCATATGCACGTACATTCTAGTCATGCTTTGATGCTAGGATGAATACATTCTTGGTCATCCCTGGCTACATCATCCCAATTAAGACTGTTAGGAACCGAAGTCAGACTCTGAGGTAAGTAGCTATAATAGTAGCGAGGCCCCCACAGACCAGCTGGATAATAACAGAAGCAGGTCACCCTGGCGGATGACATAAGCTCTCCAGTGCAGAGTCTAAATATTACCCAGTGTTAACCAGAGCCCCTGATGGTGGAGATGTGCTTTACTATGTCTTTGTACCAGGTTGTGGTCCTCAGGATCACCCCACCAGGAGGTGAGCAAGCTAAGGTCTAGTAGAAGATATAGCAGGTATCGATAAGCAGAAGAATAGCCGATAAACCAGGCCAAAGGTTGGTAACAAGTGGTTTCAGGATGGGATCATGCATAAGTGTCGTTGAGGAACAAGCCAAGGGTTGGTAATGAGTGGTAGTGAAGATACAGATGGTAGCCGTGATAAGAGTGAGATATTGGCTGAAGAGCACAATAATCTGGCAAAAAGGAAGTGCAAATGCATAGCTTAAATAGAAAGTTCATGGGAGGAGCAAGGAGTTCAAAGTCCAACAGGGCACAAGGCAGGATTGTTCAATAGGTCAGACAGGGTGCTATCCAGCATCCCAGGTAGCTCAGCAAGTAGAGACATTGTCAGACACAGCAGAGGTTGTGGTTTCAGATCCGAGCCCTGATAATGTCAAACCCCCACAAATAACAAGTATTTTTAGACTTTAGTTAAATTTTGACTTTGTATTCAAACATTGCTGTAGTGCCGCAGACCACTCCACTCTACTTTGTCTGTAAACTATGAACCTTGGGGGGCACCAGCTAGAGATGACTATCAAAATAAACCTGTGTGATCACTATCGTTGGCTGTCATAGTGATCACAAGGACAGGAACCAATCAGGGTGGTTCCAGATCATTCGTTAAAACGAGGGTCTCCAAACTATGGCTCAAGGGCCACATCAAGTTCATTACAAGACTTTATCAGGCCCCCAACTAGAATCAATGGCCTATACTCAATACGTACTGATTGAAGATTAAGGTCAGCAGATGCTGCCTATGGTCTCTATGTCACCATGTAAGCAGGGACTCTGATGGGGCCCCCTATGAAAGGGGGACTCTGATGGGGCCCCCTATGAAAGGGGGACTCTGATGGGGACCCTGGTGTAAGGTGGAATCTGAAGGGGACACTGATGTAAGGGGCGACTCTGATGGGTTTTTTTTTTTTTTTTTTAGCTGATGAATATTTCAAAAATATACAATCTGGCCCTTGCACTGAAAATCGGGAGGCCCCTGGTTTTGACCTAGAATGACAGCACAGTACAGGCAAACCCCACTTTTAAGTACACAATGGGGTTTATTTACTAAAGCTGGAAAGTGGAAAATCAGGCTCACTTCTGCATAGAAACCAATGAGCTTCTAACCTCTGCTTTTTCAATTTAGCTTTAGTAATAAAACCTGGAAGCTCATTGGTTCCTATGCAGAAGTGAGCCTGATTTTGCACTTTCCAGCTTTAGTAAATAAACCCCATTGCGTACTTAAAAGTGGGGTATGCCTGTATAGAACTAGTAGCTCGCCCTGCTGCACATTCCTAGCTGCTTAATAGAAAGCACATTAATGTTTCCTCAGCACCGGGCACCATGCTGGCAAACATGACACAACACAAACCACAAATAGGAAACAATTAACCTAATTTTAGTAAAAAAAAAGCCATATGGTTTGTTTTATCAAATGGATGCTGTTTACCTTGTGCTTTGCAGTATTTTCCAACATCTGCACGTTTCTGTCTATGATAGCTATGGACAACTTTGCTACAGTTAAAAAATATACTCAATACATTTTTATCACCTTTGTATTAATTTTTATTTTTTTTCCCCATAAAGACTTTATTAGAATTTTCAAACATGTAAAAACAGGTAATACAAAAGGCATCTGGAAAGAGATATCTTCATATCAGAACAGGGTACAAATAACATTGCAACATACAGCTGCATAATACTAACAGTACGCTGAGTTGTAGCCCCTGCGTTAAATGCATTCTAAGTGCCTGAAAGATATGGGTCCGAATTTTCCCCTGAGATTGTTAATGCGTAACCATAATTGGTCTTGGTATCTCTTATGATTGTATTCCTTTCAGGGCAATCAAGAGGACTAGGTCCCCCTGGTCACCCCGATTTGCGTTCTATGTATTGGATTGGTACCCCCTCCGCCCGCCACTGGGTGCGCCACCAGAGCCCCCCCAATCCAGAGCGTATAGGGTTGTATCATCAAAGTGTGTCCATACTATTTGGACACAGGTTAGGTAATGCTTTGTAGTAGCTCTTGATATTGCTGAGAGGTTCAGAATTCAAACCAATTGGCCCATGTTGCTGTAAACTTAGAGATTCTGTCTTGAGTGGTATATATCAGCTCCTCCATCGCCTGTATTAATTTATTTATTGATTTATTAATTGTTTGATTTATGTATTTATTTATGTGTCCTTCAGTTACAGTATTAGGGACTAATAATGTCATAGTAAATAAAGCTAAAATAAGAGCAAAGGCTAGAAAGTGTTACACTGTTGATCCCGAAGAAGACAAAACCTCACAAGACAGTTGTGGAATTCATTTTCACAATGGTGAGATTTCATCCTAACTGTCAGAATAAACTCATTTATAGGTATAATGCTGATCATTCCAAATAATTAGAAGCGGTGTAATTTCCAGTAGAACAGATGTCCAATTCACATTTAAATTCACTCCATGCTGCTGGCCTTTCTAGAGAGGTCCAATGTTCCAGTGAGGAAACCTTGTCAACGTTGATGACAGAATGTTTTTTTCCTCCAGTCTAAGTTTAGTGTCATTTGCAAATGGGGACATTGTGCCTCTGGCAGTTGGAGGTGCTCGCTATCACACAGCTCTCCGATCTGTTATGAAGCAGAGAAAAGAATCAAAGTACCTGTACAACTCTGCCATCATTGGGCGAGAAGTGTGCCAGGTCTAGGTGCCCAGGAGACTCCCTGGAGGACAGGAAGATATCTGTCTGACTGTCATTTTTTGGGAAAATATTGATCTGTCTATTGCAACTTACTACCCAAGCCATCAATCAACTTTTAAAGAAAATAGTAAAGTGGTTGTAAAGCCTAAACATTTTTTACCTTAATGCATTCCTTTTTTACCTTTATAATATCAATGAACAAAGCAAACAAAAAAAAGTTTTAATTATTAATAGATTATAAAATAGAAGTGAAAAAAAAAAATCATCAGGAAAATAATTAAGGCTGATTAGAGTAAATTAAGGGTTAGTAAGGGGTTAAACAGAGGAATAGCTAATAAAAATTATTTTTACTTGACAGGTTGCTTTAAACTGACTTCATCTGCAGATCGAAGTTCATCTCTTTGATCTGTAGTTGAAGAAAAACAGTAAGATACAAAAAGAAACAATGTTTCTTTTTATCTTTCAGCTGAGTGGCTGAGCAATGTTGTTGATATACATTGCCCGGCTGCTTTTTTTATTTTTCATTTCGACAGCTCCAATTGCAGGGACTTCAGTTTACTGTCAACAGGAGAACCTCACTGACAGCTCAATGAGTCAATAGGTTGTTAAGGATGTGGCAGCCCCGCTCCTTAACAACCAATTTTTTTTTTTTTTTACATTTCAGCTGTCAGTTGAGGAATCCCACTGTCAGCTGAAAGAGCCTGAAAGTATTGATTTCAGGTATCGAAGCATTTGCGTGAGTACCGATACTTGTGTAAATGCTTAGGATCAGCACCGATACCGGTATCAGCGCAACCCTAGATAGAAGGAAGGGAAAGATGGATGGAAAAAAGTAAGGACAAACGGAAGGGTAAGGTGGAGGGAATAGATAAGTGTAGATACAGTAGAAGGAAGGGAAGGATGGATGGAGGACATAACGGTAGATAGAAGGAAGGGAGAGATAGATGGAGGAAATAAGGGTAGATAGAAGGAAGGGAAGGAAAAGGGAAAAACGAGAAAGACGGAAGGGGAAAGAGGAAAGGGGAAAGAGGAAAGGGGGAAGAGGAAAGGGGAAAGAGAAAAGAGGAAAGTGGAAAGGGGAAAGAGGAAAGGGGGAAGGGGAAAGAGGAAAGAGGAAATGGGAAAGGGGAAAGAGGAAAGGGGGAAGAGGAAAGGGGAAATGGGAAAGGGGAAAGAGGTAATGAGAAAGGGGAAAGAGGAAAGGGGAGGAAAGGGGAAAAGGGGAAGGAAGGACAAGAGGAAAAACAGAGGGAAAGTATGGACAAAAGAAATAATGGTAGGAAGAGAGGGAAGGAAAGAAAGAAGGGTAAAGGAAGGAAGAAAGGGAAAAAATAGGAGGGTAGGAAAGAAGGAAAGAAAAGAAGAGAAGGGAAAAAAAGGAAAAAGAGGATAAATCTTGATAAATTCAATTTGACAACAGAAATTAATCTGTACATGTATATTCCACCAGTAATAAAGAGGACTAGGAAAAACTGGTGGACCTCTTACTAGTTTACTCTGGGAAGTGAACCCAAACTCCAACCCTTAATGCAGGCACTGTGCCCTTATTGTGGGATGGGGTTCCCACCCTCTAAGATACAATATCTCAAATAATGAAGAACTATACTAAATATGAAAGCCCATATACCTATATATTATATACTTAGAATTTTCTTTTTAATTCAATTCAATTTTTAAAATGGTTATATATTTTTCTTTTTTTTTTTTTCTATAATAAAAAAGAATCTACTTTTTTTGTTCCATTCCCAAATATAATTTCCCTTTTCCTGGCTAGGTCAGATGTTTGCACATGAACACTGTTGTAATTTGACATCATTTTTCAATGACTGTGTGATGTTGTATCAAACAGAAAATACATTTTCAATTAACAGTATTGAGGTTTCAAAAAATGAATATGTTCTGTGTTCCGACATCTTATGTATCAAACAACCTGATCTAAAATCTAATAATTTGAGAGGCATTCATTACCGTGGCACATGTGTAGAAGCAGGATTAAGTGAAACTCATAACCGATGGACATAACCTGGCAGCTCTCACCGTTTTCCTTGGCTCCCCAAAGTCCCAATAATTTGTTGGATATTGTTATGTGTGTTGTGGGATGATGTTCTATAATACATCTTTCATCCAATATGCTGTTATTGCCTTGACTCTCCAGGTTCCAACACAGATGGCTTCAGGAACACTGGCTGACTTTTCTTGGAAGCTTTTATTATTATCACTATTATTTTTTTTTTTTTTTTTGTCATTTCAGTTGCTCTTTTTTATCCCTCATATTTTAGCTTTTAACTTCAAACAGACCAAATTTACAGTTCTGTCTCCCAATGTGTTAAAATACGGCTATATTTGAGATGGAGACCCCATGTGCCAATGCCAAAAACCTTTTACCATTGATACGGGTGGCACAGTGGTGTAGTGGTTAGCACTCTCGCCTAGCAGTAAAAAGGGTCGCTGGTTTGAATTCCAACCACGACACCACCTGCCTGGAGTTTGCATGTTCTCCCTGTGCCTGTGTGGGTTTCTTCCGGGTACTCCAGTTTCCTCCCACACTCCAAAAACATACTGGTAGGTTAATTGGCTTCTGTCTAAATTGGCAATAGTATATGAATGTGAGTAAGCTGACGTGGCGTCAACCACCTCTCGGCCTGCCCTGCAGAGCTGCCAGAACCTCTGGCCCAGTGTGGCTCCTGTCCCCCAAACACACCAGCGCAAGCACGGCATGGCATCTTTTTGCCTGCGTACTTGCGTAGCCCCTTGTACGCCTACGGAGCACCGCTTTCCAAGGACAGAGCACTGGAGGAAGAAGAAGAGGAGGGGGTGGAGGAGAGAGGTGTGTCACAACCAGTAGCAGTAGTCGCGTTTTGGAGGCGTGGTGGCGGAACAACCTCCAACACTACTGCACCTTGTCCTGCATCCCTCCCAGCTGCCAATAGAGTGACCCAATGGGCCGTGAAAGAAAGGTACCGTCCCTGTCCATGCCTGCTGGACCATGAGTCAGCGGTAATATGCACCTTACCGCTGACCGCCCTGTCCAGCGAGGCATGGACATTGCCCTCCACATGCCGGTAGAGAGACGGAATCGCCTTCCGCGAGAAAAAGTGGCGTTTGGGAACCTGCCACTGAGGAACCGCACATTGAACAAACTCACGGAAGGGGGCCGAGTCTACCAACTGAAAAGGCAGCAGTTGAAGTGCTAGCAATTTAGCAAGGCTAGCATTCAACCGCTGGGCATGTGGATGGCTGGGAGTGTACTTCTTTCTACGGTCCAGCAGCTGGGGCAGGGAAATTTGCCTGCTGCAATCGGACGTCGGTGTACTGCAAGTACTTGGTTGTGACACACCGAATTCTACACCTTCAGTCCTCTCAGAGCAGCTTTAAGAGAGGACTGAAGGTGTAGTGGGGATGGAGATCCCAGCTGAGGAGGAGCAAGGAGAGGTCCGCTTAGTTCTTTGGTGTGGGTCTTTTATGTGTGCCTGCCAACGAGCTGCATGGCAGGTCGCCATATGTCTGGTCATGCTTGTCGTGCCCAAGCGGCTGATGTTTTGGCCACGCGAGATACGCTTGAGACAAATATTGCAAATAGCAGTGGTGCGATCTGCTGCACTCGTCTCAAAAAAGGCCCACACCAAAGAACTTTTCTGATAACGTGCAGAGGCAGCGCCCTGCACAGGCGGAGCTCTGCGGTGTTGTACAGTTGCTGTGCTGGCCTCTACCTGGCCTCCAGGGGGGCATCCTGCCTCGTTGGACATGTGACGCCGCATCCTCCTCCTCCTCGTCCTCCTCCTCATCCTCTCTCCCTTGAGGCACCCACGTGGAGTCAGTGACCTCATCATCCCCTCCCTCTTCACCACTAGAGCAAACCTGGCAGTAAGCTGCAGCTGGTGGAACAGTACTGCCAGATTCCTCAAGCTGGGTATCGTCATCCGAGCCTTCGAATCGTTGGGCATCCTCCTGGAGCATGTACCCAACACTGTGCTCAAAGAGTTCGGGGGACTCCTCAGGAGGACATGGTGGGTCTAGGGAAGGGGTGGCTGATGATGCTCTGTCAGTACCCTGAGCCTGGGTGAGAGAGGATGAGGAGGATGAGGAGGGCTTGGTCATCCATTCTACCAAGCCTTCAGCATGATGCGGCTCCACATGTCCAGCTGCCGAAAACAAAGACGCGCGTGTCCCATGGCCACGTGCTGATGACGATGCACGTCCACGTCCACGGCCACGTCCACTAGAAACAGAGCCTGCCTGCCCTGTGTTCTTGGCTCTGCACGCTCTGCCTCCCCTTGGCGGTCTTCCAGCCATTGTAGTCGGTAGTCCTGTGGGTGCTGCTGAGAAGAAAATATAGGAGCTCTGTGTGATGCCACTAACACACTAGAAGTCCTATGGGTGCTTCTGCAAAGAAAATAGAGGAGCTCTGTGTGATGCCACTAACACACTAGAAGTCCTGTGGGTGCTGCTGAGAAGAATATATAGGAGCTCTGTGTGATGCCACTAACACACTAGAAGTCCTATGGGTGCTTCTGCAAAGAAAAATAGAGGAGCTCTGTGTGATGCCACTAACACACTAGAAGTCCTGTGGGTGCTTATGCAAAGAAAATAGAGGAGCTCTGTGTGATGCCACTAACACACTAGAAGTCCTGTGGGTGCTTCTGCAAAGAAAATAGAGGAGCTCTGTGTGATGCCACTAACACACTAGAAGTCCTGTGGGTGCTTCTGCAAAGAAAATAGAGGAGCTCTGTGTGATGCCACTAACACACTAGAAGTCCTGTGGGTGCTTATGCAAAGAAAATAGAGGAGCTCTGTGTGATGCCACTAACACACTAGAAGTCCTGTGGGTGCTGCTGAGAAGAATATATAGGAGCTCTGTGTGATGCCACTAACACACTAGAAGTCCTATGGGTGCTTCTGCAAAGAAAATAGAGGAGCTCTGTGTGATGCCACTAACACACTAGAAGTCCTGTGGGTGCTGCTGAGAAGAATATATAGGAGCTCTGTGTGATGCCACTAACACACTAGAAGTCCTATGGGTGCTTCTGCAAAGAAAATAGAGGAGCTCTGTGTGATGGGACTAACACACTTCAAGTCCTATAGGTGCTTCTGGGAAGAAAATAAAGGTCTGTGTGATGGGACTAACACACTTCAAGTCCTATAGTTGCTTCTGGGAACAAAATATAGCTCTGTGTGTGTGATGGGACTAACACACTTCAAGTCCTATAGTGCTTCTGGGAACAAAATATAGCTCTGTGTGTGTGATGTGTGATGGGACTAACACATAGGTGCTTCTGGAAGTCCTATAGGTGCTTCTGGGAACAAAATATAGCTCTGTGTGTGTGATGGGACCTAACACACTTCAAGTCCTATAGGTGCTTCTGGGAACAAAATATAGCTCTGTGTGTGTGATGGGACTAACACACTTCAAGTCCTATAGGTGCTTCTGGGAACAAAATATAGCTCTGTGTTTTTTTGTGTGATGACTAACACACTTCAAGTCCTATGTGTGATGGGACTAACACACTTCAAGTCCTATAGGTGCTTCTGGGACTAACACACTTCAATATAGCTCTGTGTGTGTAATGGGACTAACACACTTCAAGTCCTATAGGTGCTTCTGGGAACAAAATATAGCTCTGTGTGTGTCTGATGGGACTAACACACTTCAAGTCCTATAGGTGCTTCTGGGAACAAAATATAGCTCTGTGTGTGGACTGATGGGACTAACACACTTCAAGTCCTATAGGTGCTTCTGGGAACAAAATATAGCTCTGTGTGTGTGATGGGACTAACACACTTCAAGTCCTATAGGGCTTCTGGGAACAAAATATAGCTCTGTGTGTGTGATGGGACTAAACACACTTCAAGTCCTATAGGTGCTTCTGGGAACAAAATATAGCTCTGTGTGTGTGATGGGACTAACACACTTCAAGTCCTATAGGTTCTTCTGGGAACAAAATATAGCTCTGTGTGTGTGATGGGACTAACACACTTCAAGTCATATAGGTGCTTCTGGGAACAAAATATAGCTCTGTGTGTGTGATGGGACTAACACACTTCAAGTCCTATAGGTGCTTCTGGAACAAAATATAGCTCTGTGTGTGTAATGGGACTAACACACTTCAAGTCCTATAGGTGCCTCTGGAACAAAATATAGCTCTGTGTGTGAGTGATGGGACTAACACACTTCAAGTCCTATAGGTGCTTCTGGGAAGAAAATATAGCTCTGTGGTGTGTGATGGGACTAACACACTTCAAGTCCTATAGTTGCTTCTGGGAACAAAATATAGCTCTGTGTGTGTGATGGGACTAACACACTCAAGTCCTATAGGTGCTTCTGGGGAACAAAATATAGCTCTGTGTGTGTGATGGGACTAACACACTTCAAGTCCTATCGGTGCTTCTGGGAACAAAATATAGCTCTGTGTGTGTGATGGGACTAACACACTTCAAGTCCTATAGGTGCTTCTGGGAACAAAATATAGCTCTGTGTGTGTGATGGGACTAACACACTTCAAGTCCTATAGTGCTTCTGGGAACAAAATATAGCTCTGTGTGTGTGATGGGACTAACACACTTCAAGTCTATAGGTGCTTCTGGGAAGAAAATATAGCTCTGTGTGTGTAATGGGACTAACACACTTCAAGTCCTATAGGTGCCTCTGGGAACAAAATATAGCTCTGTGTGTGTGATGGGACTAACACACTTCAAGTCCTATAGGTGCTTCTGGGAACAAAATATAGCTCTGTGTGTGTGATGGGACTAACACACTTCAAGTCCTATAGGTGCTCTGGGAAGAAAATATAGCTCTGTGTGTGTGATGGGACTAACACACTTCAAGTCCTATAGTTGCTTCTGGGAACAAAATATAGCTCTGTGTGTGTGATGGGACTAACACACTTCAAGTCCTATAGGTGCTTCTGGAACAAAATATAGCTCTGTGTGTGTGATGGGACTAACACACTTCAAGTCCTATAGGTGCTTCTGGGAAGAAAATATAGCTCTGTGTGTGTAATGGGACTAACACACTTCAAGTCCTATAGGTGCCTCTGGGAACAAAATATAGCTCTGTGTGTGTGATGGGACTAACACACTTCAAGTCCTATAGGTGCTTCTGGGAAGAAAATAAGCTCTGTGTGTGTGATGGGACTAACACACTTCAAGTCCTATAGGTGCTTCTGGGAACAAAATATAGCTCTGTGTGTGTGATGGGACTAACACACTTCAAGTCCTATAGGTGCTTCTGGGAAGAAAACACTTCAAGTCCTATAGGTGCTCTGTGTGTGTGATGGGACTAACACACTTCAAGTCCTATAGGTGCTTCTGGGAAGAAAACACACTTCAAGTCCTATAGGTGCTTCTGGGAAGAAATAATAGCTCTGTGTGATGGGACTAACACACTTCAAGTCCTATAGGTGCTTCTGGGAACAAAATATAGCTCTGTGTGTGTGTGATGGGACTAACACACTTCAAGTCCTATAGGTGCTTCTGGGAACAAAATATAGCTCTGTGTGTGTGATGGGACTAACACACTACAAGTCCTATAGGTGCTTCTGGGAACAAAATATAGGAGCTCTGCCTGCCTGCCACGAACACACTACAAGTCCTATAGGTTGCTTCTGGGAACAAAATATAGGAGCTCTGCCTGCCTGCCACGAACACACTACAAGTCCTATAGGTGCTTCTGGTAACAAAATATAGGAGCTCTGCCTGCCTGCCACGAACACACTACAAGTCCTATAGGTGCTTCTGGTAACAAAATATAGGAGCTCTGCCTGCCTGCCACGAACACACTACAAGTCCTATAGGTGCTTCTGGTAACAAAATATAGGAGCTCTGCCTGCCTGCCACGAACACACTACAAGTCCTATAGGTGCTTCTGGTAACAAATATAGGAGCTCTGCCTGCCTGCCACGAACACACTACAAGCCCCTCTTTCTCAATCAATCTTTGTAACTGAATCTATCTAACTCAATTTCTGTAAGTTAATCTCTCTACCTAACTAAATCGAGCAGAGTGTCACAGAATCAGCCTGCTCAATCTGCGCCGGAACAGCATGTGACCGGCGCAGACGGCGTGGCGGCCTTTTATAGGGGGGGCGTGTACTACAGCCCCTGAGCTGTAATTGGCTACAGGCGTCCTGCCTGTAGCCAATTATGGCTCTTCGAGTTTCCGGGGCTGTGATTGGCCAAGCATTGCGGGGTCACAGTGCATGCTTGGCCAATCATCAGCCAGCAATGCACTGCGCCGGCCGCGCCGGCCGCAATGCATTGCGGGGCCGCTCGCATCACACGAACGTGATGCGAGCGGCAAAATAGTTCTGGGCTCGCCGAGCGAGCGAACGCCCGGTGCTCGATGCGAACGTGGGTTCGCATCGAGCACCGGGCCCATCCCTAAATGTGAGTTAGGGACCTTAGATTGTAAGCTCCTTGAGGGTAGGGACTGATGTGAATGTACAATGTATATGTAAAGCGCTGCGTAAATTGATGGTGCTATATAAGTACCTTAAATAATAATAATCTTGTCATTTAAAAACTGTATTGCGTTAATCTGGGTCCTGAAGTCTAGAATTCCCTTCTGTTCAAAGCATATTTTGTTGGAATCTGTGTCCCACAAGGCAGATATACTTCACTTGCCAATGGACAAATCAGGAAGTCAGTGCAAATCTCTTCAAAGTAAGAGAAATCCTCCCTTAAGCTGGCCATATACCTTTATAATGTTGGGTGATTCAATCAAAATTCTACCAGTGGGTGGCCTTGCCGGCTCAACAAGTCAGTTACTCAGTCAACCTTTGTCAAGGGATCAGGGTTGACAATTTTGGCTGAACAGCACCTGCAGCCAATCAGAGTGAAAAATGGACCATACCTACCTGATGTGTGCTGAAATGCTACTTACAATCCCCATTTGAAGGCCATGTGGCAGGGGGACAATCCAAGAGCCCAATTGGGGGGGACAGGGACAGAGTGTTGTCTTCCTATAACAGGAATTTCACCAGGCATAGGGAGCTGACAAGGTTGACTTTGCTGCATATAAATTCCCAGGGTTGACAATTTTGGCTGAACAGAACCTGCAGCCAATCAGAGTGAAAAATGGACCATACCTACCTGATGTGTGCTGAAATGCTACTTACAATCCTCATTTGAATGCCATGTGGCAGTGGGACAATCCAAGAGCCCAATTATCAGGGACAGAGTGTTGTCTTCTTATAACAGGAATTTCACCAGGCATAGGGAGCTGACAAGGTTGCCTTAGCTGCATATAAATTCCCAACAATGTTGTCTGCCCAGCTTGGGTTCTCCTCTGCTCGGCTACAGAAGATCTCCTCACAAATCAACTACATAAATGGGATTGTATTGTGGAATTGAATGCTTTACTGCATCAGGAAGCATTGTCAGCCCAGAACAGGAAGTTAGCGGGTTAAATTAATTTCTGGAGCGTGATGAGCAAGTTATTGGCTGTAGAGAGCACAATAATCTGGCAAACAGGAAGTGCAAAGGAATGGCTTAAATAGAAAGTTCATGGGAGGAGCAAGAACTTTAAGGTGGACCAGAAACAAGATGGAAAGTAAGTTTTCCAAGGGATCAGGCAGGAAGCTGTCCAGCATTTCAGGAGGCTGGTGCAGCATGCAGAAGTCCTGGCTTCAGATGCTGGTCCTGACATTTCCTTTCCTGGCGCCAATTCATAGCGGGATGCATGTGGTGGTGGTATGCTGCCATGTTGGCGCCAGGAAAAATTAAGTGTTTAAGAGAAATTGCTTTTTAGACATTTGTCACTGGAACAGTTGTCTACTCAATTCCTCTCTCCTCATGTTTTGGTGACTATTGTAAAGTCTTGAATTTCCCCTCATTTTCTACGCTGGCAATGTTCACCAATGATACAGACAGCACTAAAAACTTGACAATGGTTCTAACCCTGCAATACTTTATCCAAAACTTAAAAAAATGGCTCCAAATATTATTTAAAGTGACCCTGTCACTAGGAAAAAGCAGAAAAAGCAGAAAAAAAACGAATGTTTTAAATGCTACATGCAGTGTCTTCCCTTCCATGAAATATTTTTTAATAACTTTAACTTGCTAAAAAAATGTAACTGTTCCATAAAAAGTACATTTCCTACCACAGCCCCTCCCTCCATACACATCATAGGCCTCTCCTCTTCTGTGCCGGCCCAGCTCCTCTGATCCTCCCCTAACTTCTTTACAACGTTTGCAATTTTTTTTTACCAAAAATATAGTGAAGAATACATAATGGCCTAAACTGATAAAGAAATATTATTTTTTTGGGGGATATTTATTATAGCAAAAAGTAAAAAATATTGTTTTTTCTTTTTCAAAATTGTCCCTTTTTCTGTTAATAGTGCAAAAAATAAAAAACGCAGAGGTGATCCAATACCACCTGCTGGGAGCTCCGTGAGTAGGATCGCGGGTCCCACGGACTCGATCGCCGCGGGGATACCCGCGATCGTCTCACGGAGCTGAAGAACGGGGAGATGCTAATGTAAACAAGCATCTCCCCATTCTGCCTAGTGACATTGTCACTGATCACAGCTCCCTGGAATCGGGAGCTATGATCAGTGAAGTGTCATTCGTAGCCACGACCTCCTAACAGTTAGAATCACTCCCTAGGACACACTTAACCCCTCCCCCGCCCCCTAGTGGTTAACCCCTTCACTGCCAGTGTCATTTTTACAGTAATCAATGCAATTTTATAGCACTGATCGCTGTAAAAATGACAATGGTCCCAAAAATGTGTCAAAATTGTCCGATGTGCCCGCCATAATGTCGCAGTCACAATAAAAATCGCTGATCGATGCAATTACTAGTAAAAAAAATAAATAATAAAAAATATTAATAAAACTGCCATAAAACAAACCCCTATTTGGTAGACGCTATAACTTTTGCGCAAACCAATCAATTGCTATTTTTTTTTTTTACCAAAAATATGTAGAAGAATAAGTATTGGCCTTTTTTTATATATTTTTTGGGGATATTTATTATAGCAAAAAGTAAAAAAGTATTGCATTTTTTTCAAAATTGTTGCTCTTTTTTTGTTTTTAGCGCAAAAAATAAAAACCGCAGAGTTGATCAAATACCACCAAAAGAAAGCTCTATTTGTGGGAAAAAAATGACGTCAATTTTGTTTGGGAGCCACGTCGCACGTCCGCGCAATTGTCAGTTAAAGCAACGCAGTGCCGAATCACAAAAAGTGCTCTTGTCAGGAAGGGGGTAAATTCTTCCGGGGCTGAAGTGGACCTGATTTAAATAAATAAATGCTGATCATTGTAATTGCCCCTGCAAGTGCTAAATGGTTTGTCTCATCTCTGTAACTGATACATTTTTCTGGAGATCTTGTGCTTTTGAAAAAAAAAAATTACTTTCTGGCTGGATCACCAGTTGACAATATAAGAACGAAAGCCTAATAAAGAAAACAAATGCAGCAGTCACATCTAAGAATTGGTAAGCTGCAATATAATAAATGTTTGCTTTTGCGTTTAATACCACTTTAATTTCTGTTGTTTAGCTATGCCCGGCATCCTCCTTAAATTGTATTTTTCTAACATACTAAATAATAAAAGAAAAAAAAAATCAACCTGCTTGATTGTTCTTTTTTTTTGTTTTATTGCTTTTATTGCAACTCTTCATTTTGATGTGAGCTTTCATTCAGAACATGATTTTCATAGATACAATGGAAAGCTTCCAGCGCGGCTACCTTTTGTATCGGCAGCCTTTTTTCCGGGCGCTCCTTTTTAACCTCATGACAATGTAGATTTAGCTCGTTCGACTGACACAAAGCTGTCGCGTTTCAGGTCACCAGATTCAGCTGCCATTACAAGTCAAGTCTGACTCTCTTTTATTCAAGGTTCATTGGGTTGGCGCTTTATTGTCTTTCCGTATAATGATGGCATTCTCTCATCGGCTAACAACGAGCATTAGGCATTGTTCTTTTAGATGAAGTTTGAAGGAAATATAAGGTAGAGATATTTTTTTTCCGAACTCAGATGAACGGATAATGAAACCAACAAGACTTTTGTGGCATTATGATTATAGGAACTTAATCCTGACATGACCCAGAGTATTGGTGACTCTTTGACTGGCTTAACTACTTGCCGACCGGCTGCCGTCGGTATACGGCAGCAGGTTGGCTCCCCTGTGCAAATCGTCGTAGCTGCACAGCGGCTGCCTAAAGGGGTATAGGGGGCGCGCGCTCGTGCCCGCAGCGTAACGTAAGAGCAGATGCATGTGGCCGGTGGCCCGGGATGTCCGCTGGCCACCCGCGATCGCTCCTTTAGAGAGCCAGAATGGGGATCTGTCAATGTAAACAGACAGATCCACATTCTGACAGGAGTGGAGAGAGATCTGCTGTTCCTAGTGATCAGGAACAGCAATCTCTCTCCTCCTCCAGTTAGTCCCCTCCCCCCCACAGTTAGAAACACCTCCCTAAGACACACTTAACCCCTTGATCATCCCTTAGTGTTAACCCCTTCCCTGCCAGTGTCATTTATACAGGTCAGAAACCATTAATCAGACTGAGACAGAAGTACAGTTAAATCACACTTGCATACCTCCCAACTTTTTGAGATGGGAATGAGGGACACCTATCAGCAAAAGTATGCAGGCATAGGACACACCCCTTGCCACGCCCCCTTAAAGGAGAATTGTACAAAAAAAATAAGATTGGTTAAACCCACAAGTGCTTTTTTTTTACCACTACTATTCCTTTATATTGGCTTTTGGAATTTACAAATGCAGCAATTTAGAAATCAGATGAAAGGTTTAGCGCTGGAAAACACTTTTTGATAAATAAAAAGTCCATTTTATATACAACTTTATGGATCAGACCAAAATGAGGGACAAATGAGGAGGAGTGAAGGACAGAGGGATATTGCTCCAAATCAGGGACAGTCCCTCGAAATCAGGGACAGTTGGGAGCTATGCACTTGTTTAATAATAATTTAAAAAAAGGTAAACAGACTAAACATAGTTATAACATAGCCAGAGTTCAGGAACCAGAACGGATTGTCAGACAAGCCAAAACGTCAGGGAGCCAGAAGGAATGTCAGCCAAGCAAGTCTTTAACATGAACACAGAAGAGCGCCTCTAGAGATGTGACCAAGGCAAAGGCAGCGATCATCTGGGCTGGACGGCTTAAGTCGGCAGGACTGACGAGCATGATATCATCAACAGGTGAGTCACTGTGGAAAGATAGGAGCTGGCAATTACCCGATAGCTGAGAGAAGGAAGGGCTGAGCCCTGACAATACAGTAATCATTGGCTATATTTTCGTCCTTCGCCGAACACCCAAATTTGCAGAGTGTTCGCCACAACGAAAATCCTGCAATGCACTGAGCTCTCCATGGTGCATTCTTTGCCCTGATTGGGCAAATCTTGGTCCAATCAGGGCGCAGTCTAAGCTGGTTGTTAAGGAGCGGGCCGCCGCGTCCTTAACAACCGGTGAGTCATCAGCTGTCAATGAGTTTCCCCACTGACAGCTAAATAAAAAAAAAACGCCCCCCCTCCAGTCAATGTGATGTCAAAAGGGGGCAGTGCCGCTGGGGGATGTAGCCGGGTGGTCCCGCCCCTTTGCCCTATATAAGAAATGTCAAAGAGCAGAGCAGGCATACGATGGGAGGCCTCCCAGGAGGCGAGAGCGTTTTTATTTTTGGGTCCGGCAGGTGACGTGGGTTTACATCTAGGGACACAATTTTTTTATTTCTTAATAAAGGATTGTTCAAAAACTGTCTTGTGTGGTTATTACTTTTGTACACTTTTTTGGTGAATAGATAGGGGTATGATGTACCCGATACCATTCACATGGGGGGGTGGGTTCTGGGGGCCTCTTTTTTATGGGGGCTTGCAGATTCCAATGAGCCCCCTGCCCGCAGAACCCGACAACCACAGCCCAGGGTTGTTGGGAAGAACCCCTTGCCCCATCAACATCCCACATGTTGAGGGCATGTGGTCTGCTATGGTTCAGGAGGGGGGAGCGCTCACTCTTCCCCCCTTTCCTTACCTGCCAGGCTGCATGCCCAGAAAAGGGCTGGTATGGATTTTGGGGGGAACTCCACACCAATTTTTTTTTTTTTATAATTTTTTGGTATTTTTCTTTATTTTTCAATAGCCAGGTGTCGGCAATTGTAACCGCGAGTCATTTTAAATTGGATTTGACTCGTTTTTTTTTTTTCTTTAGAAATTTCATTATTGCTGTAGCATGTTTTATGCATGCTACAGATGCCCAGTCTCCAAAGGGAGGGGATCATGCTCAGGTTCAGTATGTCACAGTACATGTTGGCATTCATGGTTCCCTCAATGAACTGTAGCTCCCCAGTGCCGGCAGCACTCATGCAGCCCCAGACCATGACACTCCCACAACCATGCTTGACTGTAGGCACAAGACACACTTGTCTTTGTCCTCCTCACTTGGTTGCCCCCACACACGCTTGTCACCATCTGAACCAAATAAGTTTATCTTGGTCTCATCAGACCACAGGACATGGTTCCAGTAATCCAAGTCTTCAATCTGCTTGTCTTGAGCAAACTGTTTGCAGGCTTTCTTGTGCATCATCTTTAGAAGAGGCTTCCTTCTGGGATGACAGCCATGCAGACCAATTTGATGCAGTGTGCGGCGTATGGTCTGAGCACTGACAGACTGACCCCCCACCCCTTCAACCTCTGCAGCAATGCTGGCAGCACTCATACGTCTATTTCACAAAGACAACCTTGGGATATGATGCTGAGCACGTGCACTCAAATTCTTTGGTTGACCATAGCGAGTCCTGTTCTGAGTGGAACCTGTCCTGTTAAACCACTGTATAGTCTTGGCCACAGTGCTGCAGCTCAGTTTCAGGGTCTTGGCAATCTTCTTATGGACTAGGCCATCTTTATGTAGAGCAACAATTCTTTTTTTTTCAGATCCTCAGAGAGTTCTTTGCCATGAGGTGCCATGTTGAACTTCCAGTGACCAGTATGAGAGAGTGAGAGCGATAACACCAAATTTAACACACCTGCTCCCCATTCACACCTGAGACCTTGTAACACGAATGAGTCACATGACACTGAGGAGGGAAAATGGCTAATTGGGCCCAATTTGGACATTTTCACTTAGGGGGTGTACTCACTTTTGTTGCCAGCGGTTTAGACATTAATGGCTGTGTGTTGAGCTATTTTGAGGGGACAGCAAATTTACACTGTTATACAAGCTGTGCACTCACTACTTTACATTGTAGACAAGTGTCATTTCTTCAGTGTTGTCACATGAAAAGATAGAAGAAAATATTTACAAAAATGTGAGGGGTGTACTGACTTTTATGAGATACTATAACATTAAAAATATATATATATACCCTTGTTCCGCTTTCAGGAACAGAGGCAGGCAAATTTATAAAACAATATATCTTATTTTTAACAATGCTTTACCAGTTTCTAGAAACCAATCAAATCCCAATTCTTAATCCCCCCCAGTGGTGTCGCTAGGGGGAGGCTTTTGGGGCTATAGCCTCGAATCTGGGGCCCATAGCCCCGAGTCTCTGCAGGGGTCCCCAAGGGGAGGGGAGGTTCTCTGGAGACCCTAAAGTAAGTGGGGGAGCTCTCTGGGGACCCTGATGTGTAGGGGGAGGCTCTCTGGGGACCCTGATTTAAGGGACAGGCTCTCTGGGAACCCTGATGTAAGTGGGGGGCTCTCTGGGAACCCTGATGTAAGTGGGGGGCTCTCTGGGGACCCTGATGTAAGTGGGGGGCTCTCTGGGGACCCTGATACAAGGGAGGAGGCTCTCTGGGGACTCTGATGCAAGGGGGAGGCTCTCTGGGGACCCTGATCTAAGGGGGGTGCTCTCTGGGGACCCTAATGTAAGGAGGAGGCTCTCTGGGAACCCTGATGTAAGTGGGGGGCTCTCTGGGGACCCTGATGTAAGGGGGGGGCTCTCTGGGGACCCTGATACAAGGGAGGAGGCTCTCTGGGGAACCTGATACAAGGGGGAGGCTCTCTGGGGACTCTAATGTAAGGGGGCTCTCTGGGAACCCTGATGTAAGTGGGGGGCTCTCTGGGGATATATACACACACACGTATATTACTGTATATACATGTGTATGCCCACCCAAGCGTATGACTTTCTTTACTACACTGCTATGGGCTCTAGCCCCAGATCTTTTGTAGACTTAGCAACGCCCCTGATTCCCCCCCCCTTTGTTTTCAACCAAGGAAGCTGCCATCTTTGCCTGTTTAATCTTCAACTGCCACAGTGCTGCACATGTGATCCGTTATGACACCAGCCATTGGATGGTTTGACTGTTTGGTTGAGAGCACAGCCAATGTGCAGTTAGCATTCCCGGCATGCCTTTTTTTTTTAAAACTGTTAAATCGATGGGTTTACTTCCGCTTTAAGGAATGGTGGTGGTGGGTTGGCAGAGTGGAGAAAACTGGACAATAATAAAATAATAATAAAAATAAAATAATAAGATGGTAAATATTTGTGAGCAGAGAACAGAAAGAGTAATATAAATAACAGTACTGTATAGTCTTAATGTTTTACAGGATTTTATAGTGCTGGTTCATTTCCGTGCTTCCCACACCTGTGATGCTTTGATAGTTCATTAAGGCCGATCTCACCATAAATTGGGTGACATGGCTTTGCTCGAGGTTAGAGTTGAAGTGATTTTCATGTCTTCCAAGAGCTTTGCTTGCATTTCATAACTTATTCTGCATCTGCTTGCATAATACAAGGTGACTCACAGCATGGTAAATAATGACAAGGCACAATATCCGGAGAACTGCTGGAAAGAAGAGACTAAATCAAAGATTTTCTTGGAGACTTCCAACTGAATTGGGTGATGATGTGATTTCTAAAACCAGCATATTAAGATGATGCCATATGGCTTGATTGGCTATAATAAATGGAATTAAAGTAAATGCACTGATAAGCTTTTTACTCATGTCCAGAATAGAGATGAGCGAATTTCTAAAAATTGCAATAGGGTCCAGTGCAAAATTTCCAAGCTTTCAAATTTAAAATGACAGCATTCAAAGCTGTCAAACTTGGCGTTATCAGGGCTGGTGCAAGGATT
The DNA here is from genome assembly GCA_028564925.1 of Lithobates sylvaticus. Taxonomy (NCBI): domain Eukaryota; kingdom Metazoa; phylum Chordata; class Amphibia; order Anura; family Ranidae; genus Lithobates; species Lithobates sylvaticus. The sequence continues at coordinate 226,988,053 of CM053033.1, forward strand.
TTTGACACCCTAGGCGAAACTTCATGTTGCCGCCTCCCCCTGGCTCCACCCCTGAATCCACCCCCTTTCCCCTGCCCATGTATATCCCACCTTTTTAATGAAGCGCCCATCAAATGCAGCCTCACCAGTGCCTATCAAATGCAGTCTCACTAGTGCCCATTAAATGCAGCCTCACCAGTGCCCATTAAATGCGGCCTCACCAGTGCCCATCAAATGTGGCCTTTACCAGCACCCTTCAAATGCAGGCTCACTAGTGCCCATCAAATGCAGCCTCACCAGTGTCTATCAAATGCAGTCTCACTAGCACCCATCAAATGCAGGCTCCCCAGCGCCCAACAAATGCAGCCTCACCAGTGCCTATCAAATGCAGTCTCACTAGCGCCCATCAAATGCAGCCTCACCAGCGACCATCAAATGCGGCCTCACCAGCGCCCATCAAATGCAGCCTCACTAGCGCCCATCAAATGCAGCCTCACCAGTGCCTATCAAATGCAGCCTCACCAGCGCCCATCAAATGCGGCCTCACCAGTGCCTATCAAATGCAGCGTCACCAGCACCCATCAAATGCAGCCTCACTAGCGCCCATCAAATGCAGCCTCACTTGCGCCCATCAAATGCAGCCTCACTTGCGCCCATCAAATGCAGTATCACCAGTGCCCATCAAATGTGTCCTCACCAGCGCCCATCAAATGCAGCCTCACCAGCGCCCATCAATGCCACCTCACCAGCACCCATCAAGTGTGGCCTCACCAGCGCTCATCAAATGCAGCCTCACCAGAGCCCCTCAATGCAGTCTCACCAGCGCCCATCAAATGCAGCCTCACCAGAGCCCCTCAATGCAGTCTCACCAGCGCCCATCAATGCAGCCCATCAGCGCCCTTCAATGAATGTTTGCTTGCTTCTGTTCATTCAGGAGTTGGGACACAGATACAGTCCTCTGCCACTGCTCAAATGCAGCCTCACCAGCACCCATCAAATGCGGCCTCACCAGCGCCCATCAAATGCGGCCTCACCAGCGCCCATCAAACGCAGCCTCACCAGTGCCTATCAAATGCAGCCTCTCTAGCGCCCATCAAATGCGGCCTCACCAGTGCCTATCAAATGCAGCCTCACCAGCACCCATCAATTCCGCCTCACCAGCGTCCATCAAATGCAGCCTCACCAGAGCCCCTCAATGCAGTCTCACCAGCGCCCATCAATGCAGCCCATCAGCGCCCATCAATGAATGTTTGCTTGCGTCCGTTCATTCAGGATTTGGGACACAGATACAGTCCTCCGCCACTGCTGCGCCTCTAACACTATGTGGGAACGGAGTGGCGGTAGTCTGCTGATGCTGAGAATTAGTTGCTTGCTGCAGAGAGAAGAGGGTAGGAACACCAGTGGCCGGGCGCCCTAGGCTGCCTAGTTTGCCTAGTGGTAGCACCGGCCCTGGGCGTTATGAATGCTTTTAAGTGCAAAGGAAGGTTGTGGGGCCTTATAGACCCCAGATCTCTCCATAAAGAGCACCTGTCACCGCCTATTACTGTCACAAGGGACCTTATTGTGACAGCAATAAAAGTGATCATAATAAAAAAAAAAAAAAAAAAAAATTAAAGGGACAGTGTAAAAAAATAAAATAAAAAAAAATTAATAAATAAGGAAAAAAATGAATACTTAAGTTGCGTCCGTAAATGTAAACAGTGTTAAAACCACACATGGGATGTATTGCCACGATCGCTAGAGCAAGAGCAAAAATTCAAGCACAAGACCTCCTCTGTACCGTTAAACAGGTAACCTGTAGAAATTTTCAAAGCATCGTCTTAAGTACCGTAGTTTGTCGCCATTCCATGAGTGTGCGCAATTTTAAAGCATGACATGTTACGTATCTATTTATTCAGTGTAACATCATCTTTTACATTATACAAAACATCGGACTAACTTTACCGTTTAAAAAAAAATAATTATTAAAGTGTATTTCTTCCAAAAAAAATTGCATTTGAAAGACCGTTGCGCAAATACAGTGTAACATAAAATATTCCAACAGTCACCATTTTATTCACTAGGGTCCCTGCTACAATATTTATATATATATATATATATATATATATATACATAGACCTTTTTTGCAGCTGGATCTTGGTGGAACTCTGGCTTAGACTCCCTGCTCACCACTGTCACTTCTAAACACAAAAGTTGAGCTTCTGTGTTTACAAGTGACCTCTTGTCTCCCAACGGCTCCCACAGATCTGATGGGGACTGGGAGGCAGAGCATTTAAGGAGGGGGAAGAACATGAGGTGTGGGCAGTGGGGGGATTGCATGCCGAGGTCAGCAGAAGAGGAGTGAAAGTGAGATGTGGACTGGGAGGCAGAGGTAAGCAGTTGTGGAAGAAGACTGAACTCTGCACTTTGTGTGTAGTGCACCCCTGAACTCTGCACTATGTATTGCCAAATCTTCCGGGGCTGAAGTGGTTAAGGCATAGAGGCATACATGAAGTCTTTAAAAAGACTTATGCGGCGTACACACGGTCGGAATTTCCGATGGAAACAGTCCGATGGGAGCTTTTCATCTGATTTTCCGACCGTGTGTATGCCCAACGGTCTTTTTCTGTCGGAATTTCCGACGGACTTTGAATTGAGAACCTGTTCTTAATTTTTCCGACGGAAAACCTTTCTATCGGATTTTCCGATCGTGTGTATGCAATTCCGACATGCAAAATTCCGACGCATGCTCGGAAACAATTTGACGCATGCTCGGAAGCATTAAACTTCCCTTCTATAGTGCTGTCGAACGTGTTTTATGCCGCTGTGTTATTGACCGTTGGAATTTGGTGTGATCGTGTGTAGGCAAGACAGCTTGAGCGGAATTCCGTCAGAGTTTTTTCCGACGAGAATTCCGATCGTGTGTACGCGGCATTATAAAAGCACCATTTCTTGAGGTGGCCATCAGAGAAAATATTAAAAAAAAAATGATGAAAACAGTATAATGAAAAAGAAAAACTTTCCAGAGGACAAATAAAGTTGGTGGTCAAATCCCACTGTAGCTGTTTCGAAACTGGCTCTGCTTCAAAGATGAAAATTATGAACACTTTGTCAAATCGTGGTGCTGAAGATTTCGTAGGTAAGTGGATATAATTCAAACTTGGGAACAGAATATACATCCCTTCAATATAGTTGACAGAAAACAGATGGATTCACCAAACTGTGGTGTGGAGGAGGTGACACAAGGGGATGGGGACACACAGTCCTCCGATGCTCAAGGATTGTTCTCACTGCTCAACCCCAGTCAACTCCCTCACACTGATGAATTAAGTGGTCCTTGGTGTGCAGACAGATATCTTCCTTTGAATTATATCCACTTACCTATGAAATCTTCAGCACCACGATTTGACAAAGTGTTCATAATTTTCATCTTTGAAGCAGAGCCAGTTTGATACAGCTACAGTGGGATTTTTTATATATCTTCTCTGGTGGCCACCTCAAGAAATGTTGTTATTATAAGTCTTTTGAAGTCTTCATGTATGTATCTATGCCTTAATATTATAGGTTGGATGGGTGGAGTTGGGGCAGCAGGTTGTTTTTAACCATATATGTTTATAAATTGTCTGTGGAATATTTTTTAAGCTATATGGAATAAAGATTGTGATTATATTTCAACAATTGGGAGCCGAGTTATATATTTAGAGAGGTATAAGCGGTATCATGCATGTTTCATGAAATAGTAGACATGTGCACAATAGAAAAATTAGTTTAGTTTAGTTTAGTTTCTGTTCGTTTCCGTTGATTCGTGTCGTCGGTGTTCGTATTCGTAACGATTCGTATTTTCGTAAGAGTTATTTTTTCGTTGATTAGTTTTTCCGTTAGTTTAATTTTCGTTTATTCGAAATTCGGACGCATTCGTATTTTCGTAGATTTAGTTACATTCGTACTTTCGTTAGATTGATTTATTCGTACTTTCGTAACATTGTTTTCGTAGATTCGTAATCGGAGCACAATTCATAATGTTATGTAATGTGTATGCTATTATTACATTGTAAGAGACACGGAAAATTACGAATCGAAAAAAAAAAAAAAGTTACGAATGTACGAATTTTTTCGTTCAATCCATTCGAAGCACGTTAAGCAGCGCCATTGTAAGGGACACGGAAAATTACCAATTTAACAAAAAAAAAAGTTACGAATGTACGAATTTTTTCGTTCATTTTGATTTTCGTTGTTCCTGTTTTTTGGATTTTCTTCTTTCGTAGTTTCGTTGTTTCTAATTTGGTTATTTCGGATTTTCGTTGTTTTTCATATTCGTTCGATTCGATAATTCGTTATTCGTTAAAATGTTTAGCTAATCATTCGTTCATTCGTACGATAACGGATGAACGAATATAACGAATTTTAACGGAAACTAAAAAAAACAAAACGAATTGCACATGTCAATGAAATAGTCATAATTGACAATTTAGTGAGTCTGGTGACCGGTAGAGCCCACCTACATTGTGTGTTGGCCTTCTTTTGCATTCAATTGATTGTGGAGAGTTCCCTCACCAAAGGTTTTCATATTTTTAGGACCTAGCAGGGTAACTCTTTGGTGCTGTGACTAGAAAATTTTGTAAATACCGTTATTATTGGCACATAACGCGCACCGGCGTATAACACGCACCCCGAGTTTAGAAGGGAATTTTAACCACTTAAGCCCCGGACCAATTTGCAGCTGAAGGGCCAGGCCCCTTTTTGCGATTCGGCACCTCGTCGCTTTAACTGACAATTGCGCGGCCGTGCGACGTGGCTCCCAAACAAAATTGGCGTCCTTTTTTTCCCATAAATAGAGCTTTCTTTTGGTGGTATTTGATCACCTCTGCGGTTTTTATTTTTTGCGCTATAAAGTAAAAAATAAAGCGACAAATGCAATATTTTTTACTTTTTGCTATAAAAAATATTCCCAAAAATATATAAAAAAATGTTTTTTCCTCAGTTTAGGCCGATACGTATTCTTCTACATATTTTTGGTAAAAGAAATTGCAATAAGCGTTTATTGATTGGTTTGCGCAAAAGTTATAGTGTCTACAAAATAGGGGATAGTTTTATGGCATTTTTATTATTATTTTTTTTGTTTACTAGTAATGGCGGCGATCAGTGATTTTTATTGTGACTGCAGCATTATGACGGACACATCGGACAATTTTGACACATTTTTGGGACCATTGGCGATCCATTGGTGATACAGCGATCAGTGTGATTAAAATGCATTGATTGCTGTAAAAATGTCACTGGCAGTGAAGGGGTTAACCACTAGCGGGCGGGGAGGGGTTAAGTTTGACCTGTGTGTTTTTATTACTGTAGGGGGGCGTGGCTTGGCGTGTGACATCACTGATCGTCTTTTCCTATGACAGGGAACGGACGATCAGTGACAGCCTCACTAGGAAGCACGGGGAGAGGTTTGTTTACACTTACCTCTCCCCGTTCTTCAGCTCTGTGACCCAATCTCGGGACACCGGCAGCGATCGGGTCCCGTGGCCATGGTCACGGAGCTCAGGACCGGGGCGTGCACGACCCACGGCTGGGCTCTTAAAGAGCAACGTACCTGTACGTTGTTGTGCCCAGCCGTGCCATTCTACCGAAGTAAATGTGCAGGAGGCGGTCCTTAAGTGGTTAAGGAAAAAAAACTTATAGGAGGGAAGTTTAAGGAAAGAAACTTACATTTCAATGCCCATCAATGCAGCCTTATCAGTGTCCATCTGCAGCCTTGTCCATCATTGCAGCCTTGCCCAGTGTCCATCTGCAGCCTTGCCCAGTGTCTTTGCAGCCTTATGTCATTGCAGCCTTGTGTCATTGCAGCATTGCCCAGCCTCATTGCAGGCTATTTAAAATTGGCGCCAATCTCCGCTGACTGTAAGCGGAGTGGAGCGAGCGCCGCCCACATACACAAAGCCGAGTGTACTCGGCTAGGCTCGGCTCCTCTCGGCTCCTCTTGCAGTCCAATGGTGGGACTGGGCGTGACTGTGAGCAGAGCCGAGAGGAGCCGAGCCTAGCCGAGTACACTTGGCTATGTGTATATCGATGGCTCCGCTCACAATTAGCGGAGATCGGCGGGGATCTGTGTATAACACACACCCACGATGTTCTCCTGATTTTAATGGGAAAAAATGCGCGTTATACGCTGATAAATACGGCAAGTCATTTTTCTCCTTCACTGACTGAGGCTGCACTGATAAGAAGGCACTGAAGGGCACTGATGAGATGGCACTGAAGGGCACTGATGAGATGGCACTGATGGGCATTGATAGGTGGCACTGATGATGGGCACTGATAGTTGGCACGGATAGGCAGCACCGATGGGCACTGATGGGCGGCACTGATGAGCAGGCACTGATTATCTGTACACATCTCCCCTGTGAGGAAATGCTGCGGATCGGCTCACCTCTCCTCACATGCAGCATTTCCTTGTTTACCTGTGATCAGCTGTGATTGGACACACCTGATCACGTGGGTAAAGTGCCATGTCATTGGCTGTTTTAAAACATCTTTTTACAATTTTTTAAATATATACTGTATTTATTGGCATATAACACACACTTTTCACCCTGAAAATCGGGTGCAAATAGCGTGTGCGTGTTTTACGCCAATACTTCAATTTTATCTGCCTTGGAGGGGACAGGGAGGGGGCGGAACGAGCGCCGTCAGATTACATACAGTGAGAATCTCCTGTTTACTCTCGGCCTCTGTAATAGGAAGTCTCCTGGGCCACCATTGGACCACTGTTCTGTCTAGCATAGGAGATTCTCACTGTATGTCCCGCCCCCCCCCCCGCTTGTCCTGCCCCCCTTCCTGTTCCCTCTAGGCTGCAGATGGGCATCAATCAGGCTGCACTGATGGCAATGGTGAGGCTGCTGCATTGATGGCAATGGTGAGACTGCTGCATTGATGGCAATGGTGAGGCTGCTGCATGAATGGCAATGGTGGGGCTGCTGCATTGATGGTAATGGTGAGGCTGCCGCATTGATGGCAATGGTGGGGCTGCTGCATTGATGGCAATAGTGGGGCTGCTGCATTGATGGCACTGGTGAGGCTGCATTGATGGCAATGGTAAGGCTGCAGATGGGCACTGACCCTTATTTTGCTTCAAACAATTAAACACTAATCTGCACTAATCCTCCTCCCAGTATAAATCTGCCCTCCTGCGGAATTCACCCCCTATCCTCTAGCTCTCCAAATCCCTTGAGCCCAAATCCCCCAAAAAATCACCCCTTCTAGCGCAAATCCCCTAACTCATGAATTTCCCCTTGGAGCACAAATTCTCTCCCCACACTGCAAATACTCCTAGCACAAATCCCCCCTCCTAGCACAAATCCTTCCCCTCAAAACTTTCCCTCCTAGCACAAATATTCCCCAATCCTCTCTACTAGCACAAATCCCCCCAACACCAAAAATGTCCCCTCCTAGCACACATTCCCTCTCACCTCTACCACATCATCTCTTCTAACACAACCCCCTCCCCCTTTTTTTATCACCCTCTTAGCACAAACCCTTATCCCCCATTCCCTATCCCAACACAAGTCCCCCAACCCCCAAATCACTACTCCTAGACCCCCTCCCAAACTCCCCCCTAGAACCAATCTCCTCCCCACAATCTCCTTGCAGCACCCCCCCCCCCCCCCACACACACACACATACACCTCACATGATGCCACAGTCCCTAGGGCAGCCGCCCCTCCTGCCCACTCCTTTTCCCAGCCCTACCTAATCCCTTGTAGGCCTCCACACACTTCACCATTAGAACCCTGGGATTGCGGGACTACAAGCAACTCTGCCATGCGTCCTGACTAGAACATTAAAGAATCCATTTTAATAATGCTCTTTCTCTTTTCCCAGAACTGCCGTTTTTCTCTCCTTTTAATTTTGCTGCTCTGAGTTTCTAAACTTTAAAGAAATAATCGCTTGTGTGACATTCAAACTTTCCACCAGCTGGCAGTAAAAGAAGAAGCCATAGCAAGATGCTGATGTAACTTCATTAGCAAGGTAATTCTGGACTCATTCCAAGCTACTGTTCTGGAATATGCTTGTTTTATTTAAAACCCATTGCCTCAAATTTTGTTATGTCGATCAATGGTAGTTCTAGAGATGGCAGCAATTTCCTGGCCTGTCTGTATTCTTTTTTGTAATAGATTTTTTTGGGTGATATCCTAAAGTTTGGCATGTTTCCTCTTCTGTTTTCCAACTATTTCCAAGTTGTAGCACACCCCTGCCAAGTGCCCTGGAACTGATATATGAAGCCGCAAAAAAACTACACAATGGTTTAAGCTGAATTTTAGTAAATATACAGAAAATAACACAATCTAGCGCAGCTCTGTAATAATTAATAAATAATTGTATGTATTGTTTTAGTGTAGGCAGTGTAAGTACCTGAATGTGACATGGCAGGGATGCCGATAGGGTGGTATCCCTGGTCCTCTTTTAGGGGGCCCAGGCACACAGGGTGACCCGGACACAGGGGGACCCAGACAGCAAAGGGAATTGGTGAGTGGGGGGACAATTACAAAATGATGCCCTGACCGGCTCTCTGCAGCAGCTGAAAGCTAGTCTCTCTCCCGCTGGCTTTTTGCTGCTGCAGCGAGAGACACAGGCATGGTTCTATAACTGACCCTGCCTCATTGATCCCCTCCCTTTTCTTCCAGCATCTTATTCCCTCCTGTGTGCCCCCCTGTGCGCTCATGCCCCCTCCTGCATTACAGAATGATGCCCTGTGCAGCTCTCTGCAGCAGCTGAAAGACAGTCTCTCTCCCCCCCATCGATTTTAGCTGCTGCAGGGCGAGTCATGGGGATATGCTTCTATAACTGCCCCCTCTGCATTGATCCCCCTCCCTGTTCTGCCCACATCTTATTTCCTCCTGTCTGCTCCCCTGTGTGCCCAGGCCCCCCTCCTGCATTACAGAATGATGCCCTGTTCAGCTCCCTGCAGCAGCTGAAAGCCAGTCTCTCTCCCTCCCATTGGATTTTAGCTGCTGCAGGGTAAAACATGGGGCATTGTTCTATAACTGCTCCCCTCCACATTGACCCCCTCCCTTTTCTGCCCACATCGTATTTCCCCCCATGTGCTCCCCTGTGTGCCCAGGCCCTCTCTCCCTCCCTCCCACCCGATTTTAGCTGCTGCAGGGAGAGTCACAGGGCATTGTTTTGTAACTGCTCTCTTCCGCATTGATCTCCCTCCCTCTTCTACCAACATCTTATTCCCTCCTGTGTGCCCCCCTGTGTGCCAAGGCCCCCCTCCTGCATTACAGAATGATGCCCTGTGCAGCTTTCTGCAGCAGCTGAAAGACAGTCTCTCTCCCCCCATCGGATTTTAGCTGCTGCAGGACGAGTCATGGGACATGGTTCTATAACTGCCCCCTCTGCATTGATCACCCTCCCTGTTCTGCCCACATTTTTATCCCTCCTGTGTGCCCCCCCATGTGCCCAGCCCCCCTCCTGCATTACAGAATGATGCCCTGTGCAGCTCTCTGCAGCAGTCAAAAGCCATTCTCTCTCCCTCCCACTGGCTTTTAGCTGCTGCAGGGTAAAACATGGGGCATTGTTCTATAATTGCTCCCCTCCACATTGACCCCCTCCCTGTTCTGCCCACATCATATTTCCCCCCATGTGCTCCCCTGTGTGCCCAGGCCCTCTCTCCCTCCCATCCGATTTTAGCTGCTGCAGGCAGAGTCACAGGGCATTGTTCTGTAACTGCTCTCTTCCGCATTGATCTCCCTCCCTCTTCTACCAACATCTTATTCCCTCCTGTGTGCCCCCCTGTGTGCCCAGGCCCCCCTCCTGCATTACAGAATGATGCCCTGTGCAGCTCTCTGCAGTAGTTGAAAGTCAGTCTCTCTCCCTCCCACCAGATTTCAGCTGCTGCATGGAGAGTCATAGGGCATTGTTCTGTAACTGCTCTCTTCTGCATTGATCCCCCTCCCTCTTCTGCCAACAACTTATTCTCCCTGTGTGCCCCTCTGTGTGCCCAGGCCCCCCTTCTGCATTACAGTATGATGCCCTGTGCTGCTCTCTGCAACAGCTGAAAGTCAGTCTCTCTCCCTCCCACCAGATTTTAGCTGCTGCAGAGAGAATCACAGGGCATCACTCTGTAACTGCTCTCTTCCGCATTGATCCCCCTACCTCTTCTGCCAACATCTTATTCCCTCCTGTGTGCCCCCCCTGTGTGCCCACCCCCCCCTCCTGCATTACAGAATGATATCCTGTGTGGCTCTGTGCAGAAGCTGAACGCCAGTATCTCTCCCTCCTACCGGCTTTTAGCTGCTACAGGGAGAGATATGGATCATTGTTCTGTAACTGCCCCTCCACGCCAATCCCCCTACCTGTTCTTCCCACATCTTATTCCTCCCTGTGTGCCCCCCAGTGTCCCCAGCCCCCCTCCTGTAGCTCTGCCAGCTTACTTACCACTGGCTGTTATGGGTACCTAGAGCAATGTGCCAGAATGGAGAGCGGTAGAATGGGGCCAGTAAATATGTCATTTACCGCCCCCTTCCTTTTCTTAATGGACAAAGTGAGTGATCAGTACTGATCACTCCTGTGTACATTGATGACTTAGCATAATAAACTGTGTAAAAAAAAAAATATATATATATATATATATATATATATATATAAATTGTATAAAATATTTTTTTTTATTAAATTGTAAAAAATATATTTTTTTAAATTGTAAAGAATAATTTGAAAAAATTGTAAAACTTTTTTAAAAAAAAATGTAAAAAATATTTTTTTTACATTAGGGAAAGGTTCCTGATGAGGAGGGAAAGCATAGGGTTGCATCTTATCTAGACACTTTCCCAATTGGTTATGAGACGGCCAGGCTGCATGCCGCCCCTCTCAACAGACGCTGAAATCTGCACTTTTCACATTGCTGGAAACTGCAAGTGCACCTGGATGGGCAGCCTTCCCACCAGGTCAGTTTTGAATTGTTACTACATTACTTCAATACAAGTTTTGCATTGCCTCTAACTGTGTGAGTTATTGCCCCGCACATGCCACACCCCACCTACAAGTCTGCACAGCATCCTTGTTTGCCCCTTCCCTTCCATGAAAAGGTAACCCCTATGTATACTGTCCTATATTTTTACCTCTAATACCCATATCTTTTGCCCCATATTGTAGCCCCTTATTATTGCTACCACAAATAGTCACACCAAAGGTTGGGATAAAACTGTCCGTTTACGGCCCCTTTATTAAAATAAAATAAACAGTATAAACCAAAAACAAAGCATAAACTTTTGGTTGCCGATCCTTGAAGGCACTACGTATCCAACTCTTTACCCTATATCTGCTTAACCATTTATGGTCCCTGTCGCTTGTCAACCAACTCGGGGACGAGACATCTTCAGCAGATAACCATAAACTCCCAGTTAAACACGTAACTGGCATTCACCGGGGACCCATACTCCAAACCTTTAATTCCATGATTTTACTTCCAAATTCCTCCAAAGACCCAACCGCCTTCCTAATGCCCCGGACTTTTGCTGGCGGAATTTCCGCCAGCAAAAGATTGAGAGCAGGTTCTCTATTTTTTCAAACGGAAAAAGTTCCGATCGGAACTTCCGATCGTCTGTAGCATTTCCGACGCGCAAAATTCCTACGCATGCTCGGAAACAATTCGACGCATGCTCGGAAGGATTGAACTTTATTTTCTCGGCTCGTCGTAGTGTTGTACGTCACCACGTTCTTGACGGTCGAAAGTTCAGAGAACTTTTGTGTGACCGTGTGTATGCAAGCCAAGCTTGAGCGGAATTCCGTCGGAAAAACCATCCAAGATTTTTCGACGGAAATTCTGCTTGTGTGTACGGGGCATTAGAGTAAATAAAACACAAAAGGAAAACAATAACACAAAACAAAAATCAACATTATCAATTCCCTATGCAACCAATCTCAAATAATTAGGGCGGGGCGGCCGGGCGGGCGGGAGCTGTTCCCTTCCTCGTGTGCTAACCGGATATCTGCACCTCTGACCTCCCTCTGCACTGCCTCCCCCTCACACCGCTCTGACCAATCCCCTGTGAGCTCAAGTTAACTTCAGGAATAATTTAACCCTTTCTTAACCCCCCTTTAACCCCCTTTCTTAAGAAAGGCCTGGATACTTTCCTAAATGTACATAATATAACTGGGTACTAACATTTATAGGTAAAGTTGATCCAGGGAAAATCTGATTGCCTCTAGGGGGATCGGGAAGGGATTTTTTTTCCCCTGCTGTAGCAGATTGGAGCATGCTCTTTTGAGTTTTTTTTTGCCTTCCTCTGGATCAACTGTGGGTATAGAATGGGGTTTATTGGATTGTACGATATATTTTATTTTTATTTATTATTTCTTTTTTTTTATGGTTGGACTGGATGGACTTGTGTCTTTTTCGGCCTAGCTAACTATGTAACTATGTAACCCTCACTGACCCAGCCTACAGGGTCCCATTTCATGTAGCCCTGCGCTTACCGTATATACTCGAATATAAGACGAGTTTTTTCAGCCCTTTTTTTTTGTGCTGAAAATGTACCCCTCGGCTTATACTGGAGTCAAGCACTTTTCTGCAGCAGAAAATTACATTTTTCCAACCCGACTTTGGGGCCCCGTATGTCGGGGCCACTAGGTGCTAGGAACCCCATATTTGGTGTGAAAACCCAGTGGAACTAGCACTACAACATATTCAATGGGGTTCCCAAGTGGCCCCGAGATACGGAGGCCCCAAAGTCGGTTCGGAAAATGTAATTTTCTGCTGCAGAAAAGTGCTTGACATTTTCCGAACCGACTTTGGGGTCTCCGTATCTCGGGGCCACTTGGAAACTCCATTGAATATGTTGTAGTGCTAGTTCCACTATCTCCCATATTTGAATATGTTGTAGTAATAGTTCCACTGGGTTTGCACACTAAATTTGGGGTTCCTAGCACCAAGTGGCCCCGAGATACGGGCCCCAAAATCGGTCAACTGTGTCCATCTGTATCAATGTCATTTCGGGATCCTTTGGTTCCAGAGACCCCAAATTTTGGCTGCAGCTAGGGGCATCTAGGAACCCTTAACTGCCAAGTTTGAAGTTCGGGGGACCTATGGCTGCAAACGGGCACAGTGAGGCTGCAAATGGGCAGTGAGGCTGCAAATGGGCATTGCTTACCCTCTTTTCCTCTTACAGTAGCTGCGCATTTCTCACCCTAGGCTTATGCTCGTGTCAATTTCCCAGTTTTTTGTGGTAAAATTAGGTGCCTCAGCTTATATTCGGGTCGGCTTATACTTGAGTATATACGGTATTTCTTCTTTTTCTTTTGCTGCAGGCTTTTCTTTAGATGAGCGAGGGAAAGAAACTGAGAGAAAAGAGAAACACTGGAATACTAGTCAGTAGCAGTGTGCAAAGGTGTATTTGCTTCGGAAGAATAAATCGCTTCTAACGATGGGTGTCCTATATGTGTGGATGTTGCTGCATTATACAAAACTATTAGTTTAGCTTTTTTTACATTATAGAATGTGGTGCCTCGAGGTTGTGACCAATTTTAAAGAGTATTGTTGAGAAACACTGATACAGACAATGGGTAGCAACTCAACCTAGCTAGACGTTCTGCTGATTTCGAACAATGTCCTCCTTTTATTGAATAATCATTACACTCTGAAATATGCAAAGTTCAGCAAATGTGTGAATTATCAAATAAACTTATCAATGATTTCCCCTTTGACTTGTTATCCCGACAGCCAAAGTGTCAGCACAGCTCCTCTTCAGCCATGGGAAGAGACTGCATAATTGTGTCTCCTGGTCCTGGGCCATCTCTGAAGATTTTTCCTCATGTCATGTGAACAGTAATTGGTAATTAGGGGTTATATTCGAGACGGTACATGTGTCAGAGGGTTTTTTTTTTTCTTTATATATAGATACTTGTTCTTGGGAGTTTCTAAAATAGACATCAGCATTCTATAAAAGTCAAAGCTTTGACTTCGTAAGTATTAATGTGTTGTTTTTTTTAGTTTTATTTTTACAAAAATTCAGCAAAGCTGGGCTAACAAAGGATATCTAAACCCAAACATAAAAAAAATAAAAATGTAATATATTTTACCTTACCAGTGGCTGCATTCTTTTTATTTTTACAGGCTAAGTGCATTTTCTGCAAGTACAAAAAATATACGTTGATCCCGCTAAAAATCTTGTGTCCTTGTATCATCCAGTCAACCCATGTACAAAATGGCATAGTGCTTTTTACATACACTTATATAATTAATTACCGTATTTATCGGCGTATAACACGCACCGGCGTATAACACGCACCCCAAGTTTAGGAGGGCATTTTAAGGAAAAAACGTTTTAGCAGGGAAGTTTAGGGAAAAAAAAAAACTTACATTTAAGCTTCATTTGCAGCTTGCCCAGTGTCATTGCAGCTTGCCCAGCGCCATTGCAGCCTTGCCCAGCGTCATTGCAGCCTTCCCCAGCGTCATTGCAGCCTTGCCCAGTGCCATTGTTGCTTGCCCAGTGCCACTGTAGCTTGGCCAGCGTCATTGTAGCTTGCCCAGCGTCATTGCAGCTTGCCCAGCGTCATTGCAGCTTGCCCAGCGTCATTGCAGCTTGCCAAGCGTCATTGCAGCCTTGCCCAGCGTCATTGCAGCCTTGCCCAGCTTCATTGCAGCCTTGCCCAGTGCCATTGTAGCTTGCCCAGCGTCATTGCAGCTTGCCCAGCGTCATTGTAGCTTGCCCAGCGTCATTGCAGCTTGCCCAGTGCCATTGTAGCTTGCCCAGCGTCATTGTAGCTTGCCCAGCGTCATTGCAGCTTGCCAGCGTCATTGCAGCCTTGCCCAGTGTCATTGTAACTTGCCCAGTGTCATTGTAGCTTGCCAGCGTCATTTGCAGTCCTGTCCAGGCCGAAAAAGACCGAGGCGCGGCCGAAAAAGACAGAGGCGTGGCCGAAAAAGACCGAAGCGCCCCCCGGAAAAGGCCGAGCCGACTGTTCGGCTCCGATCGCGGTCCCGCCTCCCTGCTGTTTCCGGAGAGAGCGCAGGGACTACGAACAGAGCCGAACAGAGTCTGCTCGGTCTATTCCGGCGCCGCTTCGGGTTTTTTCGGCCGCGATTCGGTCTTTTTCAGCAGCGCTCGCTATTTTTCGGCGGCGCTTGCCATTTTTGACATTTTTGTCACTTTTTTTTGGGGTATCGGCGTATAACACACACCCACGACTTTACCCCGATTTTAAGGGGGAAAAGTGCGTGTTATACGCCGATAAATACGGACTTTTTTTTAATACCAAACCATGATCGGTGCTCAGATAGATCCCAAAACCACAAAACTATATATAAATAAAAAAAATTGTTATAATAACATCTCTCAAAAATTCTTGTGGCGTGCTTCTGTGAAACGATGAGGTTGGCCTCTTTTGTATCTCCAGTCCAGGTCAAGCTGAATGTGGAACAGAGGATACCGAGGGACAGGAGGAACATGAATGTTTAATGTTGATAAATGTAAAGTTCTGCACTTGGGGGCTAAGAATATGCATCATACATGGTAGGGGAAGTACAATTGGGGGGATCCGTAGTGACGAAGGATCTGGGAGTTTTGGTAGATCATAAGCTCAATAATAGCATGCAATGCCAAGCTGCGGATTCCAAAGCCAGCAAAGTCCTTTCTTGTATTAGGAGAGGTATGGACTCCAGAGAGAGAGATATCATCCCCCCCCCCCGTACAAATCATTAGTAAGACCTCATCTGGAATATGCAGTTCAGTTTTGGGCACCAGCTCTCAAAAAGGATATCGGGGAACTGGAGAAAGTGCAGAGAAGGGCAACCAAACTGATAAGAGGCATGGAGGAGCTATGAGTTCTAAGATTAGAGGAACTGAATTTATTCACTCTTGAGAAGAGGAGAATAAAGGGGGATATGATCAACATGTTCAAATATATAAGGGGTCCATATAGTTAACTTGGTGTTGAGTTATTCACTTTATAGTCAACACAGAGGACAAGGGGGCACTCTTTACGTCTAGAGGAAAAGAGATTTCATCTCCAAATACGGAAAGGTTTCTTCACAGTAAGAGCTGTGAAAATGTGGAATAGACTCCCTCCAGAGGTGGTTCTGGCCAGCTCAGTAGATGGCTTTAAGAAAGGCCTGGATACTTTTCTAAATGTACATAATATAACTGGGTACCACAATTTATAGGTAAAGTTGATCCAAGGAAAATCCGATTGCCTCTTGGGGGATCAGGAAGGATTTTTTTTCCCCCTGCTGTAGCAAATTGGAGAATGCTCTGCTGGTTTTTTTTTTTGTCTTCCTCTGGATCAACTGTGGGTATAGAATTGGGTATATTGGATTGTATGATATTTTTTATTTTATTTATTTATTTATTTTATGGTTGAACTGGATGGACTTGTGTCTTTTTTCAACCTGACTAACTATGTAACTACCTATGTAACTATGAGTGGTGGCAGGTGTTGATAGGAGACAGGAGATGAAGACCCTGGAAGGCTGGCAGGACAATGGGTCAGGAAGAGTAGCTGATCCAGCCAAATTTAAAGGGGTACTTCACACAGGCTGTGGATTCAAGGCTTGCCAAAGCTCCTAGCAGGCTTGAGACAGGAATTCACTGTGGTGAGCAGAGCTGATGCAGATGACAGCCAGATAGGCACTTGAACCAGATGTAAGAGCAGAGCCAGGAACAGAAGCGTGGTCACAGGGATAGCTAAGGTCAGCAGCAGATGGGCAGCAAGGTACCGAGACATAAGACAAAGACATGGTCAAGAACAGAGCTGAGGTCAGGAACTGGCAACAGAGCAGAGGCAGGATCCAAGCTCAGGTCAGAGGCAAGCCGAGTCAGCAACAGGGGAACAAGCAGGACACAGGGAACAGCTGAAAGAGCAGTCAGCACTGGAGCATGAGCAGGAGCCCCTTTTAATAGTCAGTCTGGCTCCAACATTGGATATGGGGGCTGAAGGAGAGGTCAGAGTCAAGGATTACACCCCAGGTCCTGGCATGTGTGGAGGGACCAATGGTTGTGTTGTTGATATTAATGGTGAAGTCACAAGGGGGGGGGGGGGGGGGGGCGTGGGAAATATAACAAGCTCAGTTTTAGAAAGATTGGGTTTGAGGAAGTGGTGTGACATCCATACCATCCATACATGCACTGATTCTCTTCTTCCTGATAATCCCGGCGTGACGGCGCATGCGCGAGATTTCAGAGTATAGGCGGAAGTGACTACAAAACAGATTCAGTAAACGGCTCAAAAAATGGCGCGGCCAATACCCGGAAATGAAGAGAAGACAAACACCCTAAATAAGGTATTTACAGACCTTGTTTAGGGCCAATTTCAATAGATTATCCCTTGTAATGAGCTACTAAATGTTTAAATTGAAAAAAAGTAAAATAAAATTTAAGAAAAGTTTATTTCCTCTTTAACTTCTTGCCGACCGCCCACTGTCAAAAGAGGGCGGAGCGGAGCGGCTCTTGTGGCGGGCCGCCGTCATATGACGGCGCTACCATTTTGGCCACTAGGGGGCCCGATGCGCGTGCCCGGCGGCCGCGATGTCCGCTGGGCATCCGCAATTGCCCAGTAACTGAGCCGGACGTGGATCTGTGTATGTAAACACACAGATCCACGTCCTGTCACTGGAGAGGAGACCGATGGTGTGTCCCTTGTACATAGGGACACCGATCGGTCCCCTCCCCCCGTCAGTCCCCTCCCCCCACAGTTAGAATCACTAACATAGGGAACATATTAACCCCTGCAGCGCCCCCCTAGTGTTAACCCCTTCCCTGACAGTCACATTTATACAGTAATCAGTGCATTTTTATAGCACGGATCGCTGTATAAATGTGAATGGTCCCAAAAATGTGTCAAAAGTGTCCGATATGTCCGCCGCAATGTCGCAGTCATGAAAAAAAATCGCAGATCGCCGACATTACTAGTAAAAAAAAAATAATAATAAAAATGTCATAAATCTATCCCCTATTTTGTAGACGCCATAACTTTTGCGCAAACCAATCAATATACGCTTATTGCGATTTTTTTTTACCAAAAATATGTAGAAGAATACGTATTGGTCTAAACTGAGGAAAAAAATTGTTAAAAAAAAAAAAAATGGGATATTTATTATATAAAAAGTAAAAAATATTGTTTTTTTTTTCAAACTTGTCCCTCTTCTTTTGTTTATAGCGCAAAAAATAAAAAAACGCAGAGGTGATCAAATACCACCAAAGAAAGCTCTATTTGTGGGAAAAAAAGGATGTCAATTTTGTTTGGGTGTAACGTTGCACGACCGCGCAATTATTAGTTAAAGCAACGCAGTGCCGAATCGCAAAAAGTGCACTGGTAAGGAAGGGGGTAAAATCGCCCGGTGCTGAAGCGGTTAAGTAATCTACTTTACCAACATGAAAAATAGACATAAAGATAGGTCTACTTTAAATTCTCTTTGACTATTTAAATAACAATTCTGTCAATTGTAATGCAACTTAGCTAACTATTGTAAATAAACCATCCATCAGAAGACTTAATCAGTAATGCCACCTCTATTATATGTTGGAAAATATAATTTTCCAATTAACACAAGTATTTATTTTTTATTTTTTTTACCCAGCCAAGAGCAGATAATTATGCAGAATTTAAAAAAAAAAGTTTTCCTCCAAAGTTGTTTTTGAACTCTTTCGGAGTGTACAAAAGGGCACCTGAGTGATCTCATAAATATGATTTATTAAGAAGCGCACATTCCTTCAGGAAGCAAAAAACAGAATGAGCCATGACGAATTTATGTTTGCCTAAAGGTAGGGATGAGATATTTTTTACTTATTGGGCAAGTGATTGCAATCTATTAAAAATGAGTTTTCTATTAAACTTTCACGGCTCCTTTTCCCATATAATGATATTGCTTTAGGAGCATCAGCTGCATGCACCAGATGGAATTTTCTGAAAGCCTTTAGGGGGTCTGGTTGCACAGAGGAACATGGTAAATTTCTACTTAAACATTCATTTTAATTTTGCGAAAAAAAATAAAATATGAACTTTTTGTTTCTGTGTGGCTTAGTGTTTTCTCACACTTTATCCCCATGTTTTTTAGCGTAAAAAAAAAGGAGACATTAGAGTGTATTGCTCATTTAATGGTCACCTAGGCATTGTGCTTTGTGTGTATTAGGCTGCTGGGACAAAATGGCTCTATTTCAGCCACATGTTTTATCGCCTTTAATGTTGCACAAAGGGAAAATGAAATAAAGTGCACAACAAATTGTACAGCGAAGGAAAAAAAATAAAAAAAATCACAGAAAAATATTTGTTCGAAGCTGAACTCTGGGCACAAACAAAAAAGAAACATATAAATGTGGAAATAAATCCACTTTATGTGCAACAAATGCCTTTGCAAAACCCTTAAAAAAAGAAGAAGTGTGTTGTACACAGCCTGTAAAGAAAGCAGAACTGTGGGAGGGGCCCCACAGGCCCCACCCACTACAGGCGGCCAGCAGAAAACTACAGCAGGAGGAGAAGACTAGCCCTGTCATCCTGCACAAGAAGAGGGAGAGCAAAAGGCCTAATCTCTGCTACAAAGTAAATAAGTCAAAGGAGTGACAAACATTCATTTTAAAAGTCAATTTTTTAGCTGATAATATGGGTATCAAAAGGCAGCCAACGCGTTTCAAGGGCCAATGACTTCCCTTTATTAGGGCTGCATTTTATTACTCAAAAGACCTATTTAACCACTTGTCGTCCGCCCCATAGCAGTTTTACTGCTACAGGGCGGCAGCTGTGCTACAGATCACGTATGCATATAGGTGATTCTGGACTCCCACCTGCAGGGTTAACCCCTTGATCGCCCTAGCTGACCCGCTGACAGCTGATCAGTCATCCATTGTTAAGGATGCGTTTGCTTGCCGATCTGCTCCTTAACAACCAGCTATACACTGGTTGTTAAGGACGCCCACGGGATGCTGACTAAAAAAAAAGAAAAAGCTGGAAAACATTCAGATATCTTTCTTTTCAGCCGGCGATTCCCTGTAATGTAAAAGCCATCCTAGTGGCTATTCATCTTCTGGATGGGTTTTGCAGGCAGTGGGAGGGGATGTCTTCCCCTCTCCCCGCCTCCATCTGATGCTTTTCTGGGCACTCCCGTGCGTCTGGGAAGCCGGATTGCCGATTTGGAGGAGGATTACCTTAGAGCTGGCTGGGGAGGTTATTTCCTCCTATTTCCTGTTGTGTTTTAGGGACAGGAATTGTATTTCCCCTAATGGGATACAAAAAGAAAAATAAATCACAAGGAATTTAACCATTCTCTACACAACTCAAAGTGAAACATTTTTGGGATTTTCTATATACTTTCATTTTGGAATGAGTGTAACCTCAAGCTAAGGGGGCTATGTAGCATGGTGAACAATGAAGGGACCAAAGACCGCGGGGAAAAAATAAAAAAATGCACAGGTAGATAGCTAGTAGTAGTTAGTCACATTCAACCGGACATGTTGGTAATGTTGGAGATATATTGTAGCTTCTCCAAGCCAAGTTGAAACTGAAGTGAATGCACAGGAAGAACAATGTACAGTTAGATAACTAGTAGTAGTTAATCAAATTCATCTTGACTCTTCTGTAACGTTGAAGACATTTTGTAGCATCTCTGTCACGTACCTAGTGGACGAGCCCGACCTGCAGGGAGTGACCTCTCTTGCGGCTCCGACTCGAGGGCCCAGGTAGGGTATACAGGAAGCACAAGAGTCGGGAGTGGCACGAGTGCCTGGCAGGACCAACAGCAGAAGATGGATCGGGAACCCAGGCAGCAGAAGGTAGGCTGGAGCCAAGAAGGAGCTGGATCGGCAGGCGGGTGCAACAGACTGAAACTGGACAGCAGGCAGGCACCAGAAACCAGGAACCAGGACACCGGAGCAGGACCACAGACTGGAACTGGACTGCAGGCAGGAGCTGGACCATCAACTGGAAGCTGGGCAGCAGACAAAGACCAGGGACCAGGATACTGAGAGCAGGGAGTCAGACAAGCCGGGTCGGTGATCAGGCAGATAGCAGAGGTATCAGAGGATCAAGCAGAAGGGTAGTCAGACAATCTGGGTTGGTGATCAGGCAGCAGTGGAGGTACCAGAGGATCAAGCAGAAGAGTAGTCAGACAAGCCGAAGTCAGGTGCAGGCGGATGACAGGGATGGTTGGAGACAAGCCGGGTGAAGTTTTAAGCACAGGAAACAGGTTTTCAGGATCAGGACACACACACACGCTGTAGATCAGGCAGCAAGATCCCAGTGTGACAGACAGTCAGATCTAAATAGCCCGTCTGGCGAACGCGCAACGGCAAGCCCAGGACGTCTGTTACTGGCAGGATCTTCCTGACAATCTCTAAGCCACTTCTTCAGATCCGAAGTTTCTTAGTGAAGCAATGACAAAACTTAAACATTTAGAACCAAGTCCAGCTGACTAACTACTTCTAGCTATAACATGACCTAGATCAGTGGTCTTCAAACCACGGCCCTTTGCTTGCTGTTATCCCATCCTTGTGGCACTATTCCATCCACTGACATCAACATTTGGGCATGAGTTCTCCCATTGACACCATAGAAGTGGCACACTTCCTACAAATGATGTTGTTTTCTATTCCCACTAGCCTCAGTCTGCCCCCCACAGTCCAAAGGACAGTATATTGGCTCTTTGTTTAAAACTTTTGGAGACCCCTGACCTAGATACATAAGTACCTTCACAGACATACAGGTGGTGACTAATGAATATACTTGAAAGGTTTTCTTCTTTTACTAAAACATTTTTTCCGATATACTGTTTTTTAGTTAAAATCAAGAACGGAGTAAAAAAAAAAAGTATTAACATGGTTGCATTCATTAAAAATACAGGCATATTAGTCTTCACCAATCTTTGTCAGTTTGGCATTAATTAGCTTAGGGATCCTGGGGATCTAGATGGGTAGCTATAAATTAAATAATTAAGAAAACAATTTCATTTTTTTTCTACCAGTAGAAAATTTGCGAAAAAAACAAAATGGGGATGGAGACCTTCATTAACGAATATCAAGGGATCCATTTTCTCACATAACTTCTGAATATAAGCAAAATAAAATCAAGGTGACCTTACGGAGAATGTTCTGAGTGTTGTTTTAGCTCCTAGTTAAATTCCTGACAGCTATTCGATAAGTCAAGATATATTCTGACCTTTATAATTATGACAGAATCAAGACACAAAGCAGGCATGACAAAACTGTGCAATGGATAAAGTATTGTACATCAGAGACTGAACTAACTGTTTTTAATTGGAGAAATGTCACATAATAAGTTGTTTGTGGTTCAAAAGGATGGTTTGGAGGATTTTTGTACAAGAGCCTGTCGAGATATAATGTAGTATTTGGTCATGGGTCTAGCTTGCAGTTGAGAAAATATTTATTTTGTTAAATTAAAGCAGCCGCACTAGATTTTCAATTTCTTAATTTAAACATGAAGTAATATCTCTGTGTTTCCAATTTTGCTAAAGAAAATGAAAGAAAAAAAAAAAAAGATTCATCATACAAGGACACTCAACTATTCAGTTATGGAACTAATATAAGGTACACAGGCAGACTTTAATTACCTATATGAATTTGGTTTCACTGAGTATGTGCTGCGCATTTCTTGGAAAAAATATTTTTATTATGAATATTTCTTGCAGCAGTCCTTAACTATCAACCTTACCCCTGACCCTAATTGTAAACCTAGAATTTTTCTTCAAATTAAAAAAAAAAGACCTTTTGAAATCTCTAGCTCCGGTTCTTAAAGTGGGGTTGCGGCCAAAAAAAATAAATGTGGCTTAAAAATCATAAAAAAAAAAAAATAATTGGAAAAAAAGTAATTTTTTACTCACCTCTAAATGCCTGTTGCTAGGGGGTCCCTCGTAGTCTGCCACCTTCATTGCCCGGGCTAAACGTCACTTCCTGTAGGCGCCGCACATCTGGGACCTGTCATGTGCCCCAGATAAGTCCCAGATGAGTGAGCGTCGAATCACGGCGCACGGCGCCGCTCACGCATGCGCAGTGGGTGCCCGGCTGTGAAGCCACAGCCGGGTTCCCACATTAAGAATGCCGGCGCCGCGAGCAGAGCGGGGAACGAGGGGGGGTCTCGTTCCCCCGAATCGCTGGACCCCGGGACAGGTAAGTGTCGGATTATTAAAAGTCAGCAGCTGCAGTATTTGTAGCTGCTGAGTTTTAATTTTCTTTTTTTGTTGGCACTCCACTTTAACCACATGACCACCAGAAGATCAACCACCCTTCCTGACCAGGCCATTTTTTGGTGATACGGCACCACACTGACAATTGCGCTGTCGTGTGAACCTGTACCCAAATAAAATGTATGTCCTTTTTTTCCACAAATAGAGCTTTCTTTTTGTGGTATTTGATCACCTCTGCTTTTTTTTTTTGTGCTATAAACAAATAAAGAGCGACATTTTTGAAAAAAAATACATTTTTTTTTTAACTTTCTGCTATAAAACACATCCAATAATTTAAGAAAAAAAAAAATCTGATTATTTAATAAATTTAGGCCAATATGTATTCTGCTACATATTTTTCGTAAAAGAAAAATCACAATTGTTGTGGAATTTTTATTAATGTATGTTGCCAGATGTCCCCCAGTGTCAGTTTTGCTGTAATACGCTCATGTGAGGGTGTTCGCACATACAGACGCTGGTGGAAGACCATTGGATGCGGAAACCTTCCCGTGGACACGACGGATCTGTTTTGCTCTTTTTTTTATTTTTTTTAATATTTATTTGGTTTTTCAAACATAACAGAGATACATGGTAAATAAACTGAGCAGTTTTCATATAAGAGCATGGTGAGGTTACATAATAAATCGCATACAGTGCCTTTAGGAGTGGAAGCAACGTTAGTGAAATTAGGTTGATATCTATACAAACTGAACTAATCGGGGTGACGTTGAGAGATGATGCCTGGTGATGACGTAGTGTTATGTTTCCGAACGACAAGGATCCTTCACTTTTTATTGTTTGTTCGGGTAGGGAGGGGCTCGGAGAGGTCTGGTGGGTTGGGTAGTCTGAGATTACCTAGCGAATTTGTAAGTTCTCGTTTGAGGTACCAGTCCGTGTACCGGAATGGCTCCATAATGTTATGCAACTTTTCCGCTGAGAACATACGTTCCATAAATTTGCGCCATCTCATGAACAATCGCGCGCTGGAGTGAACATTTAACATTATGGTGTCCAGTCTTTCGAGGTAGAAAAGCGACATAAGGGATTTTTTCACAGCCTGTAGATTTGGCGGTGGTGTCTTGATCCATTGCGCCATGATTGTCCTACGTGCCACTAGGAGGCATACATGGGCCCAGTGGGGAATGTGGAGAGGGTTGTTTTCCGATTCCGTGGGTAAAGATGGAACATGACCAAACAGGCACATGAGGCAGTCTTTTGGGATGCGTACTTTGGTGATTTCGTATATATAATTCAGTATAGAGTCCCAGTATGCGGAAACAGGTTGGCATTCCCAAAGACGATGTAGCAGAGTAGGTTGTGGTGTGGAACCAGGGGCAATGCTCTTGTGTTGGATCTGCTTTATTAGTACGGAATGGGTAATACGCCCTATGGATGATTTTAAATTGTGTTTCCCGCCAAGTTTCGGACGTTTTGCTCTTTTAAGGATGTTTGTTTATGCCTCACCAGGGAACTGGCCACTCCATGGAGATTGCATTTAAACTCTTAAGTAAGCATATCTGTGTACTTGGGAACTATAGTATAACCATACAAAATTAAGGCCCACTGGGCCATAGTTTGGTTTGGCTCGCATCACTGGTAGCTTTTGCAAAATCCAGATACACCACGTCTATGGGCCTTCCTTTATATTTTATATAGATGGCAGCTCACCTCCTCATAGAAGGTTATTGGTTGGTTTGGCAAGAATGATTCTTCATGAATCCATGATGATTACTGCTAAAGATACCATTGTCATTACTAAAATCTTGCATATAGTCCCTTATCATCCCCTCCAAGAGCTTGCAAACTATTGATGTTAGGCTAACTGGTCTGTAATTCCCAGGGATGTATCTTGGCCCTTTTTTAAATATTGGTGATACATTGGCTTTTCTCCAATCAGCTGGTACCATTCCAGTCAGTAGACTATTCCTAAAAATTAGGAGCAATGGTCTGGCAATTACTTGACTGGGTTCCTTAAGAACCCTCGGGTGCAATCCATCTAGTCCCGACGACTAATTTATGTTACGTTTTTCAAGTCTATTTCAAATTTTGTCCTCTGTTAGCCATCAGGGTGTGACATGTCATGAGGATAAACATTGTAGTTTTGGTTACTGAAGCACCCCCCCCCCCCGATTCCCTTGTGAAGACTGAGGAGAAGAATAAATTCAATACCTTTGCCATCTCTCCATCCTTAGTAACCAGATGTCCTTCCTCATTCTGTATGGGACCAATATGATCTTGTCAGAACTGGGCTCAGCCCTTCCTTCTCAGAGCTGGCCGCTCAGCTGTCGGCTATTTGCCAGCTCCTATATCTCCACAGTTACTCGGCTGTTGATGATATCCTGCTTGTCAGTCCTGCCTACTTAAGCTGTCCAGTCCAGAGGAGCTCTGCCTTCGCCTTGGTCAACATCACAGAAATGATCTCCTGCGATCCTGTTCAAGACTTGCTTTGCTGACATCACTTCTGGCTCCAGATCCTGCTTGCTGTTCCACTACATTGATCCCTGAAGTTTGACTTGTCTGACTATTCGTTCCGGTTACTGAACTTTGGCTATGTTTTGACTATGTTTGTTCTTTTTACTTTTATTATTAAACAAGTGGGATTTAACTGTACTTCTGTCTCGGCCTGATTTCATGGTTTCTGACAGATCTGACATCCCTTTATTACTATTTATGTACTTAAAGAATTATTATTTTTTTTTACTCTCCTCCGCAATGAGCCTTTCGTGTTCTATCTTAGCCGCCCTGATTGCCCCCCTACTTTTTTGTTGAATTCTTTGTAAAGATGGAATGCTGATGATGATCCCTCAGCCTTGTTTTTTTTGAAGGCTTTCTCCTTTGCTTTTATATGCATTTTTACATTGGAGTTAAGCCACCCAGGACTTTTATTAGCTCTTAAATGTATTTCTCATTGGGATGCACTGGCTAATGCCCTTATTTAATATGCTCTTAAAGCATACCCATTTTCCACCGTGTTCTTTGTTCCTAAGATTTTATCCCAATTATTATCTTCTAGCAAGGATCGTAGTTTAGGGAAGTTGGATCTTTTGAATTTCAGTGTCTTTGTATTCCCCTTATGTTTCCTATTTGTGCGATTTATGCTAAAACAAATTTGACCTGTGATCAATGTTTCCTAAATTGCCCCGTATTTCCACATCTGTGATCAGGTCCTTATTGTTGGTTTATTCAATAGGTCTAGTAATGCTTTGTTTCTAGTTGGTGCATTTACCATCTGACCCATGAAACTGTCCTGCAAGACATTTAGGAACTGGCGAGCCTTAGATAAATGCGTAGTTCCTTCCACCCAGTTTATGTCTAGATAATTAAAATCCCCCATTATAATGGCACTTCCCATTCTTGCTGCTAATCCAAATCATGGACTGAAACTTGGACACATTATTCAGAGCAGGCTGTGGCTCCCCAAGTAGACAAGATAGTCACACACAAATCGGTTGCCATCCAGGAGCTGCGGGCAGCTGTCTGGGAGGCAGGTTTGGCATTCCTGGGGTGCAGGGTGAAGTTGTCAGCAAGAGCAATTTGGCCACACCCATGTTTTGCTGTGGCACACTATGTGCACCATATTACTACTCTCCTTGGGGGCACCTAAAAGTATCCCAGGCTGCTAAAGTGTTCAGGTTTGGCTTGAAGAAAAGGTGGCAGCCGTACATTGAACACAGCTGATCATGTGGTAAAAGACCACTGTGGTTGGCACTTTACCCAGACCTGTGATGAGCTAAGTCCAAAGAGCGATCACGGGAGGACAACCATGTATGCCATTCCAGCAACGTAAGCCTGTGCTGTAGCCATCATTCCACTTTATCATGGGTGGGAAGAGGTTAATGTCACCATCTGAAAATTTTGCCTCTATTACTTTTGTGGGGGCAACCCAAAATGAGGTATTTTCTTTTACGTTCACTTTCAATGATAATGGTAAACAGGGCAAATAGAGGGGGGCAAATCTCCCTAACGGGGGCACAGACTGCAAAAAAAACTGAAAGGGATTCTAATCCATCTCCACGCTATCTAAAACAAAAACAAAAAAAAAGTGTTGCCCCATAGCTCCCAACTGTCCCTGATTTCAAGGGACTGTTTCTGATTTGGAGCAACGTCGCTCTGTCCCTCTTTCCTCCTCATTTGTCCCACATTTTGGTCTGATCTATATAGTTGTATATAAAATGCACTTTTTATCTTTCAAAAAGTGTTTCCTAGTGCTGAACATTTCATCCAAATTCTAAATTGGTGCATTTCTACATTTTAAAAGCCAATATAAAGGAATAGTAGTAAAAAAAAAAAAGCTCTTGTGGATTTAATTAACCTTTTGTTTTGGTTAATTCTCCTTTAAGAGGGTGTGGCAGGGGGCGTGTCCTATGCCTACATACGTTTACTAGTAGGTGTCCCTCATTCCCATCTCAAAATGTTGGGAGGTATGGTTGCCCTTTAGTTATACTTTAATGCAGAGAATGTATTAGGGTAAAAAAATGTTTAGGCTTTAGAACCACTTTAAGCTTACATGGTATATAAGTAATGCAGAGTCATTGAACCAATGTAAAAATCCCTCTGTAGAATACCCACCCCCAACAAAAAATTGCTTATTTTTCCCTACGGCTTCGTGTTAACTTTCTCCTATTAATTCTAAAATTTCTTTAAGGCAAATTTTAAATACAAACATGTAAGACGTTTTCATTTTTCACTGTACAACTGTTTCCAATGATTTCGGCATAGGAAGCAGAAAATTATTTTTCAGACAGCTGCTGTAGAAAAGTAATAGTGTTCATAGTTTTAATCAATCTATCAGCAAATCAAATGCCAAAAAAAAAAAAAATAAAAGAAAAAAACATGCCGTCCTTGGAATGGAAATCAAATATAATTACACTGTATTTGTCGAAATTGTTTTATACATGAGTACGCAAAGCAAAAGTCAGATGGAAAATCAGATGAACTAAAAAATATACATAAATATTATTTTTTCTTGCAAATCCTTTTCATAATTTATACGATGAGAGACTTGAAAAAAGTCATTAACATGAATAACATGCAATTAAAGGGCCAATCTACTCACAAGTACAAAGAAGAAATTTACCTTTAGAATTGTTTTATGTTGCTAAATATTTTGTAAAGTAATACATGTGGTTTTGCGGCCCTTCCCACACCTGTTGTGCCAACCCACTGCAAGGTCCAAGGGTATATGGGGGTGACAATTTTTACAACATGCATTTCCTCTGACTCTGTGCCACTGCCCTATCACTTGCCCGTACTTTGTATTGCTTATGAACATGACAGAACTGGTAAATATTTTTCTCCTTTACCACTTTGTACCTGGGCCAATTCTGACACTTCTACATGTAACGCAATTTTTGGGGAAAAGAAAAACACTTTCATGAATTAAAAAAAGAACAAAAAAAAACTATACCAATTTTTTGGTATAATGTGAAAGTTGATGTTACGCTGAATAAATAGATGTCTAACGTGTAACGCTTTAAAATTGCATCTGCCCGAGAAATTACATCAAACTATGGTGCTTAAAATTCTCCATAGGCGACATAAATGCCTTTTTAGGTTAAAATTATTGCTCTCACTTTCACGCTCGCAAGAATACGTCACATGTGTGGGGCGATCAACGTTTACATATGCGTTCACATTTGCACGTAAGCACGGTGGGACGGGGGCGCTTTCATTTTATAATTTTTTTATTATTATTTTTTATACAATTTTTTTCTTTTTTACACTTTTTTTTTTTTTTTTGGATTAACTTTATTGCTATCACAAGGGATGAAGAACATACCTTGTGACAGCATGGGCCATGACAGGTCCTCTTTATGGAGAAATATGGGGTCTATTAGACCCCAAATCTCTCCTCTAACCTCCCATGCAACCAATCAGACACAGATTGGTCTGATTGGCTGCTTATTTTGGCTGCTGGTGGCCAGGTAAACAAAGAGGCGGAACCGGAAGTGAGCAACTACTCATTGCTAGTTTCTGTGGTTACAGAGAGAGAGAGAGAGAGGAATCATGTCAGTTCCTCCCTCTCTGTTCATTGCAACACTCGCCACCGGCCGCATCACTCCCGGCCTCCAAGATGGGACGGTAGAGCCCAGAAAAGGAGGCGGTGGCCATGGGAGGGGAGTGGGACCCCGTTCTGCCAATTAGCAATTCAAATCACTTCTGCCTTACTGGGAATCACCGGATAAAAAGATCCATACTGGGATGATGCCTGCAGGTGTCCCATAAGTTCATAGGTTGGTCAAGCCTATAAACTATGTAACTAAGAGGTGAATTGGACTGTCCATATGTCAAATGTTGGGCAGTAGCAATAGGTTGTGAGCCACTGGCTTTTAGCTGCTCATAAATGTCAACTGTGGACTATAGAGGGTTTAACCAAAGATAAAGACCTCCAAACGAGATCTAGCCATTTGTATAGTAAGCAAGCTGCATTGGGTAGAAGTAGCATGACCCAAAGTAAAATATCCTAAAAGATGCGTGTTAGTGATATTAAAGGTGGATTGAAGTTGGTAAAAAAAATACAACAAATCTAATGTAATGCCCAGCATTGACCACCACGTTGACCACCAACCCTTATTGCATTCTTAAGTTGTTCCAGAAAGCAATTCTAGATGTAGAAGTAAACGTTTTAAATGTGAGAGCTACCCTATTAGCCAGGCTACAAATAGGACATCTAAGAGAAGAAATGTATTTAATTTCAGAAACAGCACAAAGAATAGATGTTTGACCAAACAATCTTGAGACCCATATCTTGAGAGCTGTGGAGGCACAAGGGTTCTCTATCTCAAATATAGAAATCAAGATTTCCCAGTCTTCCATCAGACACAGAGTCGTGAAAAGCCTGCTTCGCTTTATGGGATTGAGATTTGTTCCATATGAACAATGAAACATGGAGTCAAGCTTTTGAAACAATTGATATTAAAGAAAGATAATAGCTCAACCGGTACTACATTTTGGGTAAGCATATCAAATTTAAATATTTATAAGATTGATCTGTCTAATTAAGTTTATAAGGATGGAGTTCAGTAAGGACAGAATCCAAATTAAGGACAGTGATTTTGGTAAGGTCATTATATATGCGTGGTACCAGAGTGGTACCAGAGTGGTACAGCAGCAATAATTCTCAGTCAGGTGCAATGGAAAATTCATATTGAAATAATACAGCAACAGTTCACAACAAACCGGGTAAAAAGGCTGCCCAACCGGGTGCACTCACTGTTTATAGTAATGTGAATTAGCAGGTTAGACGTGTGTGATTAGTTTCGCACGAAACGAAAATTTGTAACAATTTTCGTAAATTCGTACATTCGGGAGGATCCGAAATACGAATTGCTATGCTTCCGAATTTTGTACGAAATAAGAAATTTTGTTTACGAATTTCGGATCCAAATTCCGTTACAATGGAAATGGGACTGGTGTTTTGTTGACCAATCAGAGGTTTTCTTCTGCTGCTGAGTGAGGGTTGTGAAAATGACCTTTTTTAATAAGGAAGTGGGAGACTGGTACTGGTAGTAGATGGGAGATTCAGAATCGGACAAAAGAAGAATGTTTGTTAATTACGATTATTCGTTATGATGAAGTTAAAAAACCCAGGAAGTCAGCACAGGTATGGTGGGAGCCCCTCATAATGATAAATTCATCATAACGAACATTTGTAATTGTTACGAAA
This sequence comes from Lithobates sylvaticus, assembly GCA_028564925.1. Taxonomy (NCBI): domain Eukaryota; kingdom Metazoa; phylum Chordata; class Amphibia; order Anura; family Ranidae; genus Lithobates; species Lithobates sylvaticus. The sequence continues at coordinate 227,018,841 of CM053033.1, forward strand.
AGTTAACGAACGGAAAATACAAATTAATTCTAATACAGAACGGAACAAAACAAAACAAACTTATTGACGGCGCACATGTCTAGAGCAGGTATCAGCTGGACTGACAGGGTCTGAAGAGAGAAAAGGGCACTGTGGTCATCTCATGCCCAAGTTGGATGATGCCCAAAGGAGTTGTGACCCTACACTTTCCCTCCTCCCCCCTTGGTCTCTTCTCCCTGCCTTGTATATATATATGTCCCATTTCCTTGAGTGTACTGTTAGTTAGCTAGTTAGATTAGGGCTTGGGGGTTTGCTTTGTTATTTGCGAAACAAAACAAATTTATTGACGGCGCACATGTCTAGAGCAGGTATCAGCTGGACTGACAGGGTCTGAAGAGAGAAAAGGGCACTGTGGTCATCTCATGCCCACGTTGGATGATGCCCAAAGGAGGAACCTGTACCTACTCTACCAACTCACAAATGCTTGCTAAACCGGGAGACAGGGCCTTATATAGCCTCTGTCTGACCCAAGATGGCTGCTAGAGTCACACGGCAGCATCCAATATGATAGCTTCCCCAGTGATTTAGGAAACTATAGAGGAACCCTGTTCCTCTTGACTCCCTCTTTAACAACAGTGCCTCTGGGGAAGATCGCCGCCTGCAGTGGAGAAAGTAGACTGCATCTGCCTACAATATCTGCAGTACAATATATATCTGTTACCCAGATATTTGAAAGAGTCTACAACAAACAAATAGCGTAGGAAAAGAAGGTACATTTTGAAAGGTTTTCAACTTCTTCCAGCTTCCATTTAGGCTGGATACCTTACTAAAGCTAAACATTTTTTAGAAATGAGTCACAGTTGTCCAGGCATGAAAAGGTATTAATCTGCATACATTGATATCTTCTCCGTCACAGAAGACCACCTTATAACCGGATCTTTGAGGATTGCTTAAAATAGGGTATACACGTTCAGTTTTTTTTTCATTCAACCAGTGGCGGTCCATCCTTTAGGGGCACACGGGCGCCGCTCCCCCTATCCATTTGTCCAGCCCCCTGATCCACATACAGGGGCTCTGGACTATGGATTCCAATGGGGAGGGGGTGTGTTTTTTTGAAGCACGTGATTAGAGCTAGAGGCTCTAATAGGCTTCAAACAAAGGATGGGCTTGGGGTGCAGAGCACTGCACCCTGCTCCCACCCAGTTGTGTGACCATAGCGAATGAATATTCGCTATTTTCACACTAAATCTTCTTCCTGCCAATCAGGAAGCGGGTCATGAGACCCGTTTCCGGACTGGCCAAAACGTCAGGCAGTCCTATTGGACGCCTAGCGCCAAGGAGGAGGAGAAAGGAGATGCGCGGCGGCTTGCACGGTGGAAACCGCTGTGCTGGAGGGGAGGACACCAGAGTCGCTGCCCGCCGCCCACTGCCCACCACCCGCCACCTATGCTTGAGGACACCAGAGTCACTGCCTGCAGCCCGCCACCTGGCATCTAGATGGGGTAAGTGCTGGACCGACCGGCAGCCAGTGGGAGGGGGGGAATGCCGCCCAGGGGGGTGTTTTTTTGCCAGCTGCCACTGCATTCAACCAGGGTTTTCCAGCATGACCATTTAACAGAAGTCGGTTATTAGACAGACTTCTGTTGAACAGTAAGCGGTACACATGGACTGAACATTGGCTGGTTCCTGCTGAACTGGGCAGATTTCAGTCCATGAATACCATGCTTTATGCATTTCACCAGAGGTTCCAGAATGGGGGGGGCTAAAGAGTTCCTCTGTGGATAGAAAAAGGTGCTGAGACATCTTGATTTGTCCTGATCCTGGGCTTAGGCATTGCACAAAGTAGTTTGACCTAAAACGCAGCAACACGGACAGAGTAGAGGGTAAAATGGATCACTTGGATTAGGTAAGATAAAGTTGGGGTTGGCAGAGCTGTCTTATGGTGCATTGACTTTGTGTGCCAAGCTACACCCCCACTTTACACATACCTAACCCCCTGTACTCTGAACTGTGCATTAGACACTCCCAACCCATGCACTTTGTGTACTACACACCTCTGGTTCCTACATCATGCCATTGTTTGGCTACACCCACTATTAGCTACGGGGATGCTCTCCTCAGGGTACCCCAGATCTTTCACAATCCTAGCAACAGCCCTGACACCCTGCCCAAATTGTCCCTAATGAAGTTGGATTGGATATCATTAGCAAATCCTAAATGTTTAATCGTTAATAATTTCTGCTAAGACTGTTTTTCTTAATTTGCTTTCTATAATTCTTTATTCCCTTAAACGACATATCCTGGTATGACTGGCAATTTAAATCACGTAGGCAATAGTGATTAAAATAATTCCGAGTTAGGGAAGACTTAAGGGCAATCACTTCCATAAATTGAATGGCCTTAGGCAGCCGGGTTACTTTTCCCTCCAACCCCTGTGCAATTCCTTTTTAATGAAAAACACTTATTAATTTAGGAAGAGGATTAATTTGTATAATTGCTCAATGCCGTTACACCTAGTTCATAAATTAGATAATGCTGAAATATCTAATTATGTAACCTAATGCTTAAATTCTCAGCGATGCTAGGCAGGGAGAAATTATATTACCGAGTCTATCAAGACGTACGGACCAAGTTCTCACAAGAGATGTGATAATGTCTGGTGAAATATATCACTTCTGCTAATAGAAATACATGGCTGGTTTTTCAGGCTCCATTCTGAATGATGGATTCCCCCATTTTGGCTAATTAGTTCACATCTTGTGTCATCAGTTCGATACAAAATTTTATTTTAAGTAAAGGAATTCTTTTTTCTTGTTAATATTACCAATATTCCTTTTATTTTTAAAGGTTTCATGTAGGGATGACCACAATTTACCCCCAAACCTTTCTCTCCCCCCACCCACCAGGGCATGCCTTAGTATTAAAGTGGTTGTAAACCCTAATGGTCGGAATTTCCGATGGAAACAGTCCGATGGGAGCTTTTCATCAGATTTTCCGACTGTGTGTATACCCATCGGTCTTTTTCTGTCGCCATTTCCACCGGATTTTGGATTGAGAACCTGTTCTCAATTTTTCTGACGGAAAACCTTTCTATCGGACGCATGCTCGGAAACAATTCGACGCATGCTCGGAAGCATTAAACTTCCCTTTTATAGTGTGTTTTATGCCGCCGTGTTACTGACCGTCGGAATTTGGTGTGACCGTGTGTAGGCAAGACAGTTTGAGCGAAATTCTGTCGGAATTCCGACGGGAAAACCATCAGAGCTTTTTCCGACGAGAATTCCGACCGTGTGTACGCGGCATTAGAGGCATCTACAGAACAAGATCTTCTGAGAGCGCTTTACCTGTGCACAGTATGGGGTTGATTTACTAGAACTGGAGAGTGCAAAATCTGGTGCAGCTCTACATAGAAACCAATCAGCTTCCAGGATTTATTGTCAAAGGTCAATAGAACAAGCTGAAGTAAAAAGCCAATTGGCTACCATGCACAGCTACACCAGATTTTGAACTCTCCAGTGTTAGTTTTCTCTCTCACAAGTCAAGGCATCAGCATTATTTTGCCATAAAAAAGTATGCCCCCTGTCATTATACTGCAGAGAAGGACCCTTGCTCTATGTGTTGAAACAGCAGTCTCTCTGTAGAGTTCTATAATGCCCCTTGCCAGTGCTCTTTATTCAGCAGGGAGTATGATTGAAAAGCTATAGGTCTAAAAGCCTCATACACACGATCGGACGTGATGACAGGCTGTTGGCGGAAAATCCGACCGTGTGTATGCTCCATCGGATAATTGCTGTCGGATTTTCCCGCAGACAAATGTTGGATGGCAGGTTTTAAAATTTTCCGTGGACAAATGTCTGTTGTCGGATTTTCCGAGCGTGTGTACACAAGTCCGTCGGAAAAAAGTCCAAAGTACAAACACGCATGCTCGGAAGCAAGGACGAGCCGGAAGCATTCGGTCTTGTAAACTCGCGTTCGTAATGGAGAATTAACATTCGTGACGCGGCAAATTATGAAATCTGGAAATGCAGCAAACAATTCTCTTCTTCTTTAATGGGATAATAATGAAGCTGCTTTGCTGGTGATACTGATGGAGTTTTTGCAAACACATTTTCAAAAGCTTTTTTTTTTCTAGTGATATCAAGAATAATATTATTATGCTTTTTTTTTTTTTATTTGGGCAAAGTTACCACAACACCATTATCCTGTAGTTTTTTAAGATCAAAGATACAACTATGTTTGGTGTCCCTTGTTAATTTTACATTGTATTTTTTAAATGTAACTGCCGACTCCCAAACTGTCATTTGAAGTAAAACACATAGCCAAGTATTATTCTCCACAATTCTTTTATTGTGCATTAAAAAAAAGAAAACAAATAAAATTAGACATGATATCTGTCAATAGAACTTAACCAAAAAGTGCATTCTATGCATCCAAAATTATAGAAAATATAACAAATCAAATCATTATTATTCAACCAAAAAAAATAAAAGCCTCATGCATGTGTCCTGCTTCTTAATATAGAGAGTCAACAATACCAAGAGTTGGTGAAAACAGGGGTCCGTCATCCGGAGATAATTCCGAAAATCATCCGGATTATTCTCCCGGAGCTCCCGCAGCAAAGGCATATGATGGAATTGGTCACGATTAATAAAGCAACCAATTTTTGGTCCAAGAAATCCTCCTCCTCCTGTTCCTGGAAAAAAAGAAAACAAATAAAATTAGACATGCTATCTGCCAATAGAACTTAACCAAAAAGTGCAGTCTATGCATTCAAAATGATAGAAAATATACCAAATCAAATCATTATTATCCACCCAAAATTAAAATAAAAGCCTCATGCATGTGTCCTGCTTCTTAATATAGGGGGGTCAACAATGCCAAGAGTTGGTTAAAGCAGGGGTCCCTCATCCGGAGATAATTCCGAAAATCATCCGGATTATTCTCCTGGAGCTCCCGCAGCAAAGGCATATGACATAATTGGTCACGATTAATAAAGCAACCAATTTTTGGTCCTAGAAATCCTCCTCCTCCTGTTCCTGGACTGGACTTGGGTCAAAGCAATAACTCCAAGGTCAATAATAAATAACACGTTTTCTCCTCCGATTCCGCAACATGTCTAGTTGACAAACGGCCGTTTAGAAATGAACTGAAGAGTGAAAAATAAAAAGCGCTAAATGAAAAGCGTGAAATGAAAAGCGCAAAATGAAAAGTGCGAATCACTACTCACCAAACTTCTACTAACATCAAATTAGCAGAAGGAGCCCAAAGGGTGAGGCTAAAGAGCTGAAAAACAATGTAATATGTCACTACGTTCGTGTTTGTTGGCCGACAATTCTTTGCTGTTTTTATGCAAGACAAAATCCAGGCACACGCCTTCGGACAAAAGTCTGAGGTTTTGTCTGCAGAAAATCTGATCGTGTGTACAAGGCTTTACTCAGCACGGGGTCTGTTGGACCTTTGCGGAGAGACCACTGCTTCAACACAGAGAGCAGGGATCCCACTCGGCAGCTGCTTGACAGTGGGCAGCCTTTTCTACTCAGATTGTAGCTGCATTGGAAAGAAATAAGATACTTTTCCTTTTATCTTCAGAAACATTTTTTTCCTGTTTTGCAGCCAAGAAAAATGTCTTCAGTTTCCAAATTGTCTAAATGTTTTGTCATCCCAAAATGCAGCAGCCGTGCTTTTCCCAACTTCTTGTTCCGAGAGACTTCCGTCATTTATTTTGGTGAAATTGCTCTGCCAAGCAAGGTGTCCGTCATTTCAGAATCTCGCAGTTCTTAAAGCTGTACTCTGGGAAGATCTAAAAAATAAATTCCAATTATTGCAGCTCATTAAAAGATTTTGAAATTCATTTTACATTTTTAAGCTGCAGAGGTACCGGAATCTCACTTAGTACCAGCCACCTGTACTACTTTTTACAGCAGCACTTAGACTAGGATAGGGGGAGTCCTCACCAGCAGCCATAATGTACATGAGCTCACAAGGAACATTATGATAGAAAAAGAAGAGCAGAGTTAATGGACCAATGGCCAGTGGTGGCTGGTGCTCAATATTTTTTTTAAGGGGGGGTGGCAACCCAATTCGGGAAATGGACGGGAATGTGGCAATCACCTCACCCCATGGGAGACAGATGGGAAGGCAGCAATCAGAGGCCTCCTTACCGTTTTGAGATTTGTTGTTTACAAGTTAAAATCATTTTTTTTTTTGCTATAAAATTTCTTAGGACCCTCAAACATTATTTAAAATATTTTTTTTTGCTAGAAAATTACTTAAAACCCTCAAACATTATATATATGTAGCGGCCATAACCCTCGATGGGGCGGCCTTGACTTTTGGGCTTACCAGTTACCTCCGCTTGGCTTGTTAATAGACATGTGCACAACAAAAAAAATTGTTTATTTTTGTTTCGTTTTTTTCTTTTTTTTCGTTTCCGAAAAAAAAAAATTTTTTTAGTTTTGTTTTTTTCGTTTCCGTTGATTCGTAACGATTCATACATTCGTAAGTCGTCGGTGTTCGGATTCGTAACGATTCGTACATTCGTAAGTAAGTCGTCGGTGTTCGGATTCGTAACGATTCGTACATTCCTAAGAGTTATTTTTTCGTTGATTCGTTTTTTCGTTAGTTTCATTTTCGGACGCATTCGTATTTATTCGTACATTCGTAACATTCGTAACATTCGTAGATTCGTAATCGGAGCATAATTCATAATTTTATGTAATGTGTAAGCTATTATTACATTTTAATAATTTACGAATCGAAAAAAAAAAGTTACGAATCGAAAAAAAAAGTTACGAATCGAAAAAAAAGTTACGAATGTACGAATTTTTTGTTCAATAGAGACACGGAAAATTACCAATCTAAAAAAAAAAAAAAAAAAAGTTACGCATCGAAAAAAAAAGTTACGCATCGAAAAAAAAAGTTACGAATCGAAAAAAAAAGTTACGAATGTACAATTTTTTTGTTCAATCCATTCGAAGCACGTTTAGCAGCACCATTGTAAGGGACACGGAATATTACCAATTCAACAAAAAAATTTTTTTACGAATGTACGAATTTTTTCGTTTGTTTACGTTTTTCGGATTTTCTTCATTTGTACATTCGTTGTTTCTAATTAGTTTTTTTCCGATTTTCGTTGTTTTTCGGATTCGTTCGATTCAAATGATTCGTTAATCGGATTCGTATGATTCGAACGATTCGTTATTCGGATTCTTACGATTCGAACGATTCGTTCATTCGAACGAAAACGAACGAACGAAAATAACGAAAAAAAAAACGAAAAAAAAAAAAAAAAAAAACGAAAAAACGAAAAAAAAAAAAAAACGAATTGCACATGTCTACTTGTTAATCTGTGTCCAGGGGTTCCCAGGGTTAGTACCCAACAACTTCAGACGCTGACACCATAAAAGTCCTTTTAGAAGGTTTTTATTTGCAGGGGTAACATCCAACAAACACAGTCTCGAATAGGAGGGCAAGGCTGAAGAAACTCAGGCACCTTGAACTGCTAACAAGTAGCCATTTGCAGCTGGGCACTTCAATGCTGATCAAATCTCTAGCCAGAGATTATGGCAGTCAACACTTTGGTCCGGAAACTTGTACAGTCTCTGACACTGAATAAACTTTCAACCGAAAGTGAATAGGAACCTTTTCTCAGTACCTGGAATGTTCTCTGTCTCCTTGGCAGTACTGTGAAACTGTGGATTTGTTAGTGTCCATAAGGCCCCTTTCACACCGGGGCGTTTTTCATGCGGTGCAGCGCTAAAAATAGCGCCTGTTCACCGCATGAAAAAATCCGGCCCCTTTAACTCCAGTGTGAAAGCCGGCGGGCTTTCACACTGGAGCGGTGCGCTAGCAGGATGACAAAAAAAGTCCTGCTAGCAGCATCTTTGGAGCGGTATAGGAGCGGTGTGTTCACCGCTCCTATACCGCTCCTTCCCATTGATTATAATGGGACACCGCGGTAAAACCGCGGCAATACCGCCGCAAAGCGCCGCTACGGCGGCGCTCTGCGGGGGGTGTTTAACCCTTTTTCGGCCGCTCGCGGGGGGTAAAACCGCACCGCGAGCGGCCGAATACCGCGGTTAAAACGACGGTAAAGCAGCGCTAAATATAGCGCTGCTTTACCGCCACCGCGGCTCCCCGCCCCGGTGTGAAAGGGGCCTAACAACCCAGCAACCAGGCTCTTCTTGAGATGCCAGCTTGTTGGCCCTCCCCCGGTCGCTTACACGAGCTGTGGTGCCCCTCCAAGATTGAGAGCGCACCCAGATGCCTTGAATCCTCCCTTAGTTACTGCGCCTTGGACCAGCCGGTTCCGAGACTCGGGAACAGATGGATCCTCGCCCCAGACCATGCGGGTCTGTGGGGCTAGACAAACTGACCATGTTGTGGGACGGCAAACGCTCCCGGGCCCGGGACCCCTCGCGGGGTTACCCCTGTCCAGATTCAGGAACAGGCAGCTACGGCCGAACCCCGAACACGTGACTTCAGCACCTTAAGTACGCTTCCCCAGACTACACAGCAGGGCCAGACGCACCCACTGATTGGCTCCGGGGAAGACCGACACCTAAGACGTCCAACCAGGCCTGGTTCTGGGCCTGTCATGTGTACCTCACTGTACCCATGACCAGGCAGAACCCTAGTACAGCCCAGCCAAACTGATGCCAAAGTAAACCTGTACAATTAACCCTCAGAACCCCACTACTGTTCTGAGGAAAAAAACTAAATTTTCACATAGCGGACACCTTGTAAAAGTATCACCGCTACATATATTTTTTTTCAGACACCCTAGAGAATAAAATGGCGGTGGTTGCAATACTTTCTGTCACACCGTACTTGCGTAGCGGTCTTACAAGCGATATTTTTAATTTTTTTTAAATACACTTTTTTTTTTGTTAAAAAATAAGACACCAGTAAAGTTAGCCCAATTTTTTTTTTATATATTGTGAAAGATGATGTTACACCAAGTAAATTGATACCCAACAAGTCACACTTCAAAATTGTGCCCGCTCGTGGAATGGCGACAAACTTTGGCACTTAAAAATCTCCATTGGCGACATTTAAATATTTCTACAGGTTACCAGTTTTGAGTTACAGAGACTGTCTAGGGCAGTGGTTCTTAACCTCAGTCCTCAGTACCCCCCACCAGGCCATGTTTGCAGGCTTTCCTTTTATCTTGCACAGGTGCTTTAAATCTAAGTCAATGGCTTGGTATTTTGGACAGCTATTTTATCTAAGGGAAATTCCCAAAACATGGCCTGGTGGGGGGTACTGAGGACTGAGGTTAAGAACCACTGGTCTAGGGCTACAATTATTGCTCTCGCTCTAACGATCACAGCGATATCTCACATGTGTGGCTTTCATATGCAGGCGCGACTTACCTATGAGTTTGCCTTTGCACGCAAGCTCAGGGGGGACGGGGCGCTTTAAAATTAATACATTTTTTTCTTATTTATTTTACCTTTTATTTTTTATTTTTACACTGTCCTTGTAAACAAAAAAAATGAGGGTCATTTTTATTGCTATTACAATGAATGTAAACATCACTTGTAATCCCTTGAAAAAAAAGCATGACAGGACCTCTTAAATGTGAGATCTGGGGGGTCAAAAAAACCTCAGGTCTCATATTTACACTAAAATGCAATAAAAAATAAATACATTTAATGTCATTTAAAATGTACCACCCTCTACCAATAGGTAGGTGCTTGTAATAGGATTTTTACTAATTAGACTGTCAGCACAGGTAAATTTAGGCAGGCCTATGCTGCAAGCTAGGCCTGTCTGTTTTGATCTGGGGACTGGGAGTGGTTAGTGTAGCAGTGGGTGTGACCACCTTTGCTCTAGTTCTGAGGCGCCTCCCCTGCTTCTAGGCAGAATGTTCTGGAAGAGGGGCAGGGCCTGGAACTGGAGTGGCTGGCAGCTTATGTGGGAGCCCTGACCAATCCCCAACTGGAATTGGCGAGGGGCAGGGCCTGGAACTGGAGTGGCAGGAAGCTCATGTGGGAGCCCTGACCAATCCCCAGCTGTAATTGGCAAGGGGCGGGCTATATAACCTGAGGTAACATGCCACTGGGAGGAGTTGTCGGCTGGGTGAAGTGGAGAATGGAATACTAGACAGCAGCAGGAGGGCACCCCCATCTGGGGGGGTGCGCCGATTGCAAGAAGAGGGCCAAGGAGAACTGTGAGGGAACACCACCTTTACATGGTCATTGGCAATGTCTTTATCTTTACACGGTCATTGATAAGGAACTCCTGGAGCAGAGGGGCAAGTGAAGCTGTCAGAACGTATGGTCTGGTTAGGGTCTCCATCAAGGACTCAGGGCAGAGAAAGGTTGGTCAGTGTACCACAGTGGAGGGTTGGATGTGCAAGGAAATCTGTGAGGGAACTTCACTTCTACACGGTCATTAGTGAAGTCCTCATCATTTCACGGTCATTGATGAGGAGTCCTGGATCAGAGGAGAGACTGTGGGGAGTTGCGTCAAATCGATGTGGCCTGAGGGCACAGGATTTGCAAGTTGGGCTAGCTGGGAACAGTAGTCCACCGCTCCACATGTGCTTTTAAACTACTAGGCCTCCGGGGAGAGGTGCTGCAGGCCTCTGGCCTAGTAGCAGCGAGCAACCAGAGCCAGCTTGAGGAACTATTCAGAGTGGGTCCTTCTTGCTTACAGAAGAATATGTGACATTTCATTGCATTGATAACTATAGGATAAGTTTGTGCAGGAGGAGAGGATTTCTGGGAACATCACCATTACACGGTCAAGAGTGATGTCCTCATCCTTACACAGTGTTGGGTGAGGAAGTTCTGGAAGTAATATATAGTTCAGTAAGTCCATATATAGATACATATACATGAAATGTTTTCTTTTGTACAATATGGATTTATATTAAAATCTCTAATTAGTACTGTTTTTTTAATAGACTGCTTTTTCTAATCAAACAGAATATCCTGAGGAAGCGACAATCAAGTTGCGAAACATGTTGAGCACAAGCTTCTTTTAATCAGCGGGACTAACGACTACCCCAGTGGGCCAGTCCACATCTAAGTGTTTTTTTTTTTTTCAACTTTCTTGTAACACTCCACAGGCAGCAAATGTGGTGGTACTGTGTACCTATTGGAGGGTATCTCTGAGTCCCCATTTCTTTCTTTATATTTATTAGACATGTGCAATTAGTTTCGTTTTATTTTTCGTTTTTTTTTCGGGTTTTTTTTCGTTCGTTCGTTTTCGTACGAATGAACAAATCGTTTGAATCGTACGAATCCGAATAACGAATCGTTCGAATCCGATTAACGAATCGTTCCAATCGAACGAATCCGAAAAGCAACGAAAATCCGAAAAACCAAACAACGAAAATCCGAAAAACGAAAAAAGGAACAACGAAAATTAACGAAAAAATTCGTACATTCGTAACTTTTTTTTTTGTTGAATTGGTAATTTTCCGTGTCCCTTACAATGGCGTTGCTTAACGTGCTCCTAATGGATTGAACAAAAAAATTCGTACATTCGTAACATTTTTTTTTCGATTCGTAACTTTTTTTTTCGATTCGTAACTTTTTTTTTTTTTTTCGATTCGTAATGAATGGATTGAACAAAAAAATTCGTACATTCGTAACTTTTTTTTCGATTCGTAACTTTTTTTTTTTCGATTCGTAACTGTAAATTGTTAAAATGTAATAATAGCATACACATTACATAAAATTATGAATTGTTCTCCGATTACGAATCTACGAATGTTACGAATGTTACGAATGTACGAATAACTACGAATGCGTCCGAATTTCGAATAAACGAATGAACGAAAATTAAACTAACGAAAAAACAAATCAACGAAAAATAACTCTTACGAATGTACGAATCGTTACGAATACGAACAACGACGACTTACGAATGTACGAATCGTTACGAATCAACGGAAACGAAAAAAACAAAACTAAAATAAACAATTTTTTTTCGGAAACGAAAAAAACGAAACGAAAATTAACAAATTTTTTTGTTGTGCACATGTCTAATATTTATATTGTTTATTTTTGTCAATCATGTCAATGTATGTTTTTTCTGTATTTATATGTGGGTAAATTTTCAATAAATTTTGTAAAAAATTTGAATGCGTGCCTATAAAGTCCATTCCCTTTTTTCTTTGAAAAAAACTTTTTGGACAATAATTTAGGATGTCGCACATATGCATTCGGGTGCTTTGATTGCTACCCTAGGGCCCAGCAATCTATTTTTCGGTCTGGAAGTAAAAGTCTGTGGGAGTTAAGCAGAGGAGGAGCAATAGTTTGCATGGTGATGCAGGAGAAAGATCATTGCTGTTAAACATGCACATCATTTCTTCAGGCTCAATCTACGTGCTAATTTGTAAAATCTCTAAGTATGATGGCGAAATTAATTATTCTATGGGCATCCCATATACCCTTTTGCCCAACCGAGTTCCCCCCCAATAAACAAAAACAAAACCAGCAAAGAACTGTTCATTGTCTCAACAAATGATATATGGGAGTCTGGCAGCGGGGCGAATTGGTGGATGTTTGTTACTAGTGGCAACTACACCGCTACAAAAAAAAAATTCCCCTTCAAGAGCATTGGGCGGAAGTGACATTTGACCAATGGTATGGAGCCGAGCGGTAGCCATCTATCCCTCACTCTGCATCCAGGCAGTGAAGGAAGCAGACGCAATCTTCTCCGCCGCTACTGGCGGCTCCGGTAAGCGGCGGAGACAACCGTAGCGTGGGATTGTATTTATTTTTTGTTATTTTGGTTGAACTAGATGGACTTGTGTCTTTTTTCAACCTGGCTAACTATGTAACTATGTTGGGCTCGGGGCGCAGAGCACTGCGCCCTGAGCCCACCCACTAGTGAATAGAGATGTGCAATTGGTTTCATTTTTTTTTCGTTTTTTGTTTTTTTTTCGTTATTTCGTTAACGAACGATTCGCTAAAAGTTTTAACGAATCGTTCGAATCGAACGAATCCGAAAACAACGGAAATCCGAAAAAAACAAATCAGAAACAACGAATGTACGGAAGAAGAAAATCCGAAAAACTAAAAAAGGAACAACGAAAATCAAAATGAACGAAAAATTCGTACATTCGTAACTTTTTTTTTTTTGTTGAATTGGTAATTTTCCGTGTCCCTTACAATGGTGCTGCTTAACGTGCTTCGAATGGATTGAACGAAAAAAATCGTACATTCGTAACTTTTTTTTTTTTTTCGATTCGTAATTTTCCGTGTCTCTTACAATGGCGTTTGTTGAATTGGTAATTTTCCGTGTCTCTCACAATGGTGCTGCTTAACGTGCCTCGAATGGATTGAACGAAAAAATGTGTAAATTCGTAACTTTTTTTTTTTTTTTTCGATTCGTAATTTTCCGTGTCTCTTACAATGGCGCTGCTTAACGTGCCTCGAATGGATTGAACGAAAAAATTTGTACATTCGTAACTTTTTTTTTTTTTTTTTCGATTCGTAATTTTCTGTCTCTCTTACAATGGCGTTGCTTAACGTGCTTCGAATGGATTGAACGAAAAAATTCGTACATTCGTAACTTTTTTTTTCGATTCGTAATTTTCCGTGTCTCTTAAAATGTAATAATAGCATACACATTACATAAAATTATGAATTTCTGCTCCGATTACTAATCTACGAATGTTACGAATGTTACGAATGTACGAATAAATACGAATGCGTCCGAATTTCGAATAAAAGAATAAACGAAACGGAAATACGAATCAACGAAAAAATAACTCTTCCGAAAATACGAATCGTTACGAATACGAACACCGACGACTTACGAATTTACGAATCGTTACGAATACGAACACCGACGACTTACGAATTTACGAATCGCTACGAATCAACAGAAACTAAAAAAACGAAACGAAAATAAACAAATTTTTTTTTGTTGTGCACATGTCTACTAGTGAATCAACATTCGCTATTGTCTTTCTACTTCTCCTCCCGGCCAATTAGGACAGGAAGTGAGTCCTGAGACCTTAGCTGGGAGGAGAAGCTGTGGCAGCCGCCGAAGCCACCCGCTACCTCGATGGGGTAAGTGTGGGACTGGGGGGCTTGCGAGCGGTGCTGGAGAGCGGGGCTGGAGAGCAGGCAAGGGGGGTGTTTGCTCCCCCCCCCCAAAAGAAAAATGGAAGACCATTCGGTACTGCTGAATTCTGAGCTCTAGTCTAGAAAGCAGAACAAGGCACACAAAGCCACATTTCCTATTACGTTATGTCTTCCCACATGAAATACCATCTCCCCTATCTAGCAAATAATTATCACAGCCATCTATCTTTCACCAAAAAAATCTAAATAGCAGAAAGTTAATCTCAGTACTTTTACAATCACGTTACATAATCTTCACCAACTGTGTGAGGGAACAACTGAGGTCAATAAATATACGAAGATTATTTGAATCGCTATTTTAAATTACCTTTGATTGCAATAAGAAAAAAAAAAAAGGTGCTTACCTACATAGCAACCTGTGATTTAATGTGAGAATCTTCTCATTAGATGGCAAATTCCATGTGATGCATTTTCCCCCGTTTATTCGTAACTTTCCTGCAATCAAGATTTTTTTTTTTCCACTTAGCAAAATAATCACTTGATGTCTTTCGCTGTAGAATATCTACAGAAATTTCCCAGTAAGTGTTGCATAGTATATTAGTAGTCAATAATGAGACTATTCTTGGACAAGTTTCTCAGGGCCACAAGCCTCACCCACCACTTTAGAAGCTTGCCCTGACCATGCTTGAACGCAACCTGCCCTGACCTTGGCTTGTCTCTGGATTTGCTCCGCCTCCTGTCCATCTGCCTGATTCTATGTTGCTGACTTCTGCTTGTATCCTGACCATTCTCTGCCTGCCGCCAATGCCTGTAAATGACCGTCTGTTGCTGACCTGGCTCGTCTGACCTTGCATCCAGTAATCCACCTGTCCTGCTCTGCATGCTACTAGACATTTCATTTCGTTTTTTTCGTTTCCGTTGATTCGTAACGATTCGTACATTCGTAAGTCGTCGGTGTTCGGATTCGTAACGATTCGTACATTCGTAAGAGTTATTTTTTTCGTTGATTAGTTTTTTCGTTAGTTTAATTTTCGGACGCATTCGTAATTATTCGTACATTCGTAACATTCGTAACATTCGTAGATTCGTAATCGGAGCATAATTCATAATTTTATGTAATGTGTATGTTATTATTACATTTTAATAATTTACGAATCGAAAAAAAAAGTTTTGAATCGAAAAAAAAAAAGTTACGAATCGAAAAAATAAAAATAAAGTTACGAATCGAAAAAAAAAGTTACGAATCGAAAAAAAAAGTTACGAATGTACGAATTTTTTTGTTCAATTCATTCGAAGCACGTTTAGCAGCACCATTGTAAGGGACATGGAAAATTACCAATTCAACAAAAAAAAAAGTTACGAATGTATGAATTTTTTTGTTCGTTTTTGTTTTTCGGATTTTCTTCATTAGTACATTCGTTGTTTCTAATTCGTTTTTTTTTTTTTTTTTTTTTTTCGGATTTTCGTTGTTTTTCGGATTCGTTCGATTCGAATGATTCGTTAATCGGATTCGTTTGATTCAAAGATTCCTTATTCGGATTCGTACGATTTGTTCATTCGTACGAAAACGAACGAACGAAAATAACGAAAAAAAACTGCTGAGTGCTGCCAGTCTTTCCGTAGCTGCTACCTGCCAGCTGCCTGCGAAGCACCTGCCGCCTGCTATCTGCCCAGTCCTGGGTTTGCTGTCTTTGCTGCCACCTGCTTTTCCAGCAATCTGACCTGTCTCTGACGACGCACCTGTTGCCCACTTCCGCGAAAGGAACATCTTTCAGGCACTCACACCTCGCCACGCTCTCACGGCTACTGTGGCAACATTAGTGGTCCCAGAGCCGGGGCTGTAAGAAAGGCCAACCTCTACATGTCAGGCTCTGCCACAAGGTACCTGACACGCTCACTTTTGGAAGCCTGTAGGCAGTTTGCCTACAAGGATGCTAGTACAGTGAGTGGCTGGTCCAGACTGGGAGGAAAGAGTTAATTTGTGTTGCTGTTGTTCCAGGGATTTTTGGATCCAGCCTGCCCAACTGTGATATAAAAGGGGAAAGGCTGGGGTCCGGGAGCTGGTCAATGCTGTTCTTAGCCGTACATGCTGTGAGTACATTTGAAGAAGACTGCTGTGGCTTGCATTCTGCTGGAGGCACCGGGATTCCAGAGATTAGCCAGGAGTTGGAGAAAGCATAAAATTTACAACTAACTTTTGGAGGTATGCCTGGGCAACCAACTAGAGATAGCTAGGGTCATGTTGAGTATGTTGTTCATGTTGAACTGTAATGCTAAAAGACGTTTAAGTAAAGTTGCATCAACTGCTCTAAGCCTGGTCTGAAGTTATTCAAAGGGAGGGGTACATGCTGGTTCTGGTATGCTTGCTTCATACCCCAGTAAAGCATTAAAGCTAGTGAAAGGACTACAGATATCAGGGTGCCTTGGTGGGGCCTGTAGCTTACACATGCATTTGCCTCTGTTTTTAACGCATACTGTTGGACAGGTTATTTGGTTGTCTGCAGGCTGGGCAGTAATGGCTGGAGTTTTCCTTGGCTTTTTTTCTAACATATGTTGCCTTCCAATGCTACTTGCCGCAATGGCCAGTTATAAGTGGGGCAGTGACTTCTTTTTTGTATTACTGTTATATTGGTCAGGCAATGTACTGACACCTTTGCAGCCATTGTGCTATGTGCTGGGTGTTCAGTGTGCCCCTGTACCTTTAAGAAGGGCTGGGCTCCATTCAGTCCATCTGCCTTGTATCTATCCATCAGAATGCTTGTGCTTCCATTGTGAAGTCATTCATAAGCTAGTGATAGGACTACAAATACCAGGGTGCCTTGGCAGGGCCTGTAGCTTACGCATGTATTTGCAAATGTGTGCAGACTACACCCCTGTTTTTAATGCATACTGTTAGACAGGTTTATTTGATTGTGCACAGGATGGTCGGTAAGACAATGTCCGCCTAGTGACAAAACGCGTAGGGAGGAGGGACGTGCTGACGTCACCACGCTGTTTCACAAGTGCAGATGTAGATAGGAGAACTTGCAGCAAGAGATGTGGTCCCAAGGGAACAGGTGCACCATCAGGTCAGGATCAGGAGCCGAGGTTAAAAAAGCACTCCACTTGCGTTGCAGACCCAGGATGTGTGGCTGTTCAGAGCTCCTAGCAGATTTGCAGCAGGAACACTCAGTAGGGTGCAGAGCTGCAACAGCAGACAGCCAGGCAGGCACTCAAATGGGTCGAAAAGCCAGGATCAGAGACAGAAGCATGGGCACAGGATTAGCCAGGGTCATCAACAGTTGGGCATCGAGGCACCTAATCATGAGCAGAGCCAAAGTCAGGCATAAGCCGGGTCAGGAACAAGCGAAAAGACAAGAGCAGAATCTTAGATCAGGTCAGGAGCATGCTGGGTCAGCATTAAAGGGAACACACTGAAAGAACACAAGACACAGGGAACAGCTGAAGACCAGTCAGCATTTGAGCACAGGCAGGAGCATTCTTAAATAGTCTGTCTGGTGCCAACATGCACTGTGCGAGCATTCCCATGCACATTCTTGCACTCATGCGCACTCCCAGTTACCATTCTGAGAGAGAATGCCACGCGTATGAGCATTTCTGTGAGCCAGACATCTCACAGGAATTTCCTGACAGTAGGGATCAAGCAGAAGCATAGTCAGTAAACAAGCAAAAGGTCATTAACAAGTGTTTTGCAGGTTGGGATTTTTTTTTCCAGGGAAAAAAAATCTACTACTTCCCCCGGTAAAAGCACCACACACACAGTACACACATAAACACTGTATAGGCACACATTTAACCCTTTGATTGCCCTAGATGTTTAACCTCTTCCCAGCCAGTGTCATTAGAACTGATCAATGTATTGGTGTCAAGGGTTCCCAAAAAGTGTCATACGTGTCAGTGTCCAAAAGTCAACCGCAATATCGCAGTCCCCCTATATGTCGCTGATCGCCGCCATTACTAGTAAAAACTATCCAGTATATATCCCACAGTTTGAAGACACTATAGCTTTTGTGCAAACCAATCAAAATACGCTTATTGGGATTTTTTTTTTTACCAAAAATATAAAGCAGAATATATTTTGCCTTAATTTAAGAAAGAAATATATTTTTTACATTTTTTATTGGATATGTTTTAAAGCAGAAAGTAAAAAAAAATATCGTTTTTTTTTTTAGCAAGGCTACCGCTCAACAATGACAATGAAAAAGGGGAAACAAGAATGAAACTTTTAATGGAAATACTACAGAAGAACACTTAAAAGACTTTTAAATGAAACGTCATAACTGGTAGATGAGATGTTCTAAGGTCATACTGTTGTGTATTAAGCAAAAGCAAACATAGAACATTTGGAGCTCATAGGACAATGGATCAATTTCTATTAAAAATGTTGTTGGCATTGAGTAACTTTTTGAACTGGGTCCAACAAGGACACAAAGAAGGCCCGATTTACTAAGTAGGATTAGCTATTTTTCCACATGAAATTCCTTTTTTTTTTACTGTTGAAAGCCTTATTTTCTTTGAGGTTTTATGAAGAAAGTTTGATTCGTATTTCGGAAATTATTTTGAAAGATTGGCTATATTCATGTTAACTTGTTAATTCATGATTTTGGGAGATTACTTATGCATTCTGTTTGGGTTGGAAGGAGGTGGACCCATCAAAATCTCTGAATCATAACATAATGAATTGAACAAAATATAATTTCGGAAATAATTTATGTTATGATTTGGAGATTCCGATGGAACCACCTCCATCCATCCAAAACACAAGAAGGACCCTTTCACACTGATCAGTTTTTCGCTTAACTGCTTGCCAACCGTATAACTCACATATACGGTGGCAAGGTGGCTCTGCTGCTCAGGATTGGTAAGGCTACCGCTCAACAAAGACCATGAAAATGAGGAAACAAGAATGGAAACTATTAATGGAAATACTACAGAAGAACACTTTAAAGACTTTTAAATGAAACATCATAACTGGTAGATGAGATGTTCTAAGCTAAGATCATACTGTTGTGTATTAAGCAAAAGTAAGCATGGAACATTGGTACTCATAGGACAATGGATCAATTTATATAAAAAATGTTGTTGCTCTTGAGTAACTTTTTTAACTGGGTCCAACAAGGACACAAAGAAGTACCAATTTACTAAGAAGGATTAGCTGTTTTTTCACATGAAATTACTTTTTTACTGTTGAAAGCCTTATTTTCTTTGACATGAAATGGAGAAAGTTTGATACGTATTTCGAAAATAGTTTCAAAAAATTGCCTATATTTGTGTAAATTTGTTAATTCATTATTTCGGGAGATTACGGTACTTATGCACTCTGTTTGGGTTGGAAGGAAGTGGACCCATCAGAATCTCGGAATCATAACATAATGAATTGAACAAAATATAATTTTTGACTAATTTATGTTATGATTTGGAGATTCTGATGGAACCACCTCCATCCAACCCAAAGACAAGAAGGACCCTTTCGGGAGATTACCTATGCAATCTGGGTCGGAAGGAGGTGGATCCATCAGAATCTCAGAATCATAACATAATGAATTGAACAACATAGAATTTCGGATTAATTTATGTTATGATTTGGAGATTCTGATGGAACCAACTCCATCCAACCCAAACACAAGAAGGACCCTTTCACACTGATCAGTTTTTAGTTAATCACTTGCGACCATATAACTTACATATACCGCAGCAAGGTGGCTTTCACATACCTGGTATATGATCCAACACTTCTGGGAAGGGGGTGTGCATGCACGTCGCCGGTCGCCTTCTCTTGCTGTGATTATACACAGTGTGAGCTGATCTGCGAGTACCGCAGACTCGATGTCTGCTTGCATTCATGTCTGCTTGCATCTATGTGAACAAGGCAGATTGCTGTTGTGTCTCTACAAAGTAGGGACTAGGATCCATGTCTTCCCCTAGTAAAAGCACATCCCATAGTACTCTAAAACACTGACTAAGAACACAGTTAACCCTTTGTTCGCCGCTGATGTTTAATCCCTTATTTATAGCACTGATCACTGTATTAGTGTCAGTCTATGTTTGAATCTCCATTGACACTTGTTTGGGGGTGAATGGGGAGGGGTACAATGTACCCCATACTCATTCACATTGGGTGGGGGGGGCTGGGTACTGGGGGCCCCCTTGTTAAAGGGCGCTTCCAGATTCCAATAATCCCCCCGTCCGCAGACCGCGACAGCCACCAGCTAGGGTTTTCGGGAAGATGCCCTTGTCCTCATCATAATGGGGACAAGGTGCCCCAAAGAACCCACCCCCCCAGAGGGTATGTGGCCTGGTATGATTTTCACTCATCCCCCCTCTTTCCTGACCTGCTGGGCTGCGTGCTCGGACAAGGGTCTGGTATAGATTTTGGGGGGTTCCCCCTAAAATCCATACCAGACAAAAGGGTCTCGTATGCTTTTGTTTTTTGTTTTTTTTTCATTTTGGCGAGGGTTCCCCTTCAAGATTCACAGAGCACAAGCCACACCACACAAGTCGGATCATCATAATCCGACTTGTGGTGCGACTTCTATTCAAATCAATGGGCTCTCATAGGGAACCATTGATTTTGACATGTAAAAAACTAAAAACGCTTGACGAGGCTTAACGTGGCTGTATTCAGCATTTAGCAGGTTTACCAGCCGGCCCTGTGTTTTTTTACAGCTTAAAAATGCCTATGCCACTTACAGCTCCTAAAAGCTTGTGTGTACATAAAATAACATGTAGAGGCGTTATTAAGCTGCAAAAAAAAAGTCTGACGCTGCTACAAGCAGCTGTAAAAACGTCCTGTATGCATGAGGCCTTCAGATGCTTCAAACGTTAAGAGCAGTGTGAAAGCAGCCTTATTGTATATATTGTAATATGTTTCTATTTCATATGTAGTCCATATATTATAATAATTAAAAATGTCAATGCAACTTAAAAACATAATGGATGTGGGACACGGCCGGATCCCGAGCGTGATGGCTGCTTGTTAACGACCAATCTGATCCACGGCGGCTATCCAGGGCAAATACAGCCAGGTGATCGGTATCCAGCGGCAGCGATCTCCTCCACCAGAGCCCGGAGAAACTCGACAGCATGGCGAAGGGGAGGAATGAATGATTGGCTCCTCGTAAATCTGACAGAGTTCTACCCGCCACCGGGCAAGCCTTCCTTCCAAAATGGCACCAGCAGAACCGTGGTTTCCACACAAGGCAGCCTGATGGCACATGCTGCACAAAACTCAGCCAGTTTAACCCATAAGCCGGACACCAGTTCAGTAACCTCCACTCCATCCACAAGCCCAGCTAAATCAAAGTTGCGTCTGTCACACACAGAAGACCAGGTGAATGAGGTAGGTCTCCAGCAGCAGCCCTCTCCTTTTTTTTTTTTGGTTGAACTTGATGAACTTGTGTCTTTTTTCAACCTGACTACCTATGATAGGTGGCACCAATGGGCACTGGTAGGCAGCACTGATAGGTGACACTGATGGGGAGGCACTGATGGGCACTGATTGGCAGCACTGATGGGCATTGATTGGCAGCACTGGTGAGCACTGATTGGCAGCACTGGTGGGCATTGATAGGCAGCACTGGTGGGCACTGTTGGGATTGCATTGATAATCAGTGTCCTGATTGGCAGTATAGATGTCTCTTTAACACAAACCGGTTATCGGCTCTCTTTTCCCCTCCTCACGCTGTCAGCATGAGGAAAGGAAAGACGATAACTGCCTTGTGTTTACATTGTAATCAGCTGTCATTGGACACAGCTTATGACGTGGTAAAAATCCACTGTGATTGGCCCTTTACACCGATCTGTGATCAGCTTAGTCCGAAGGACTCAGCGATCACAGGAGGAAGTCATATGACGGCAAAGTAAGCCCGCGTTTAGCTATCTTTTGCTTATAGCGGGGGCGGGAAGTGGTTAAACATTCTGTAGCCTTCTGTGGATGTCAGACTGCCTGCACCCTTCCTTCATCAAGAAGTCAATGATGGTACAGTAAAACCCTGGATTGCGAGCATAATTCGTTCCAGAAACATGCTTGTAATCCAAAGCACTTGGAATTTCCCCATAAGAAATAATGGAAATTCAGATGATTCGTTCCACAACCATTTATTTATAAGTCCTTCAGTTTATAGTCCATATAAAAAGATTATAGCGATGTGACCAGGTTGTGTAACCAAAAAATGTCGATCCGCAAATGGAAGCCTCCACAAGGGGATTAGAAGCAAAACCCACAGGAGCTCCAGAGTATAAAAGAGAAGAGAGGCGCCTCTAATGCCGCGTACACACGGTCGGAATTCTCGTTGGAAAAAGCTCTCATGGTTTTCCCGTCGGAATTCCGACTGAATTTCGCTCAAACTGTCTTACCTACACACGGTCACACCAAATTCCGACGGTCAATAACACTGCGACATACAACCCGTTCGACGGCACTATAAAAGGGACGTTTAATGCTTCCGAGCATGCGTCAAATTGTTTCCGAGCATCCGTCAGAATTTTGTGTGTCGGAATTGCATACACACGATCGAAAAATCTGATAGAAAGGTTTTCCATCGGAAAAATAAGGAACAGGTTCTCAATCCAAAGTCAGTCACTAATGCCACCAGAAAAAGACCAATGAACATACACACGGTTGGAAAATCTGATGAGAAGCTCCCATTGGACTGTTTCCATCGGAAATTCCAACCGTGTGTACGCGGCATTAGTGTAGCAAAATGGTTACATTTAATGAAGGTACAACATTTAGCAACTCACATGGTTGATGATTAAAAGAGGCACATCTAAGTATGCAGGCATCCGGGTAAAACTGTCCACATAGACCGTCCTCCGGCTCTCACCGCTGTCAGTCTGCAACTGTGACCGGGAAGACTACCCTGCAGAAGAGCAATTGAACCGCTCATGGAGCGCAGCGTGGAAGGGATGACGTTGATGGTGGTGCGGGGGATGGTCTATGTGGACAGCTTTCTCCTGGATGCCTGCATACTTAGATGTGCCTCTTTTAATCATCAACCATGTGAGTTGCTAAATGTTGTACCTTCATTAAATGTAACCATATTTCTACACTAATGCCGCGTACACACGACCGGTTTTCCCGTCTGAATAAACTCTGAAGGTTTTTCCGACGGAGTTTCAACGGAGTTCCAACGGAGTTCCGCTGAAACATTCTTGCCTACACACGGTCACACCAAAGTCCGACCTTCTAGAACGCGGTGACGTACGACGGGACTAGAAAAGGGAAGTTCAATAGCCAGTAGCCAATAGCTGCCATCTCGCACTTGCTTCAGACCCTTCGTAGTTTTTGGTCCGTCGGAACAGCATACAGATGAGCGGTTTTCCTGATATGAATTGATTCCGTCGCAAATATTTAAAACATGTTCTATTTCTAGGTCCATAAGAATTTTAGAAAAAAAAAGTCAGATGAGGCACACACACGATCGGAATATCCCATGAAAAGCCTCTCTTCTCTTTTATATTCGGTTGTGACATGACCCTACTTGTATATCAAGACATCGCTTGTATATCAGGTCAAAATGTATTTAACCTCTAGAGATCCGCGCTATAGCCGAATGACAGCTACAGCGCGGATCTAAATTGCCGGGATGCATGTCCTATGACGTCGTCCGGTGCACGAGCGGCCTGCGCACCCCCTCAAGGGCGCGCGCGGTGCGCTCTGTGATCAGCGAGTCTGTGAGACTCGCTGGATCACATATCCGAGTAAGGGGTCGATCCCGACCCCTTACCACGTGATCAGCTGTCAGCCAATGACAGCTGATCATGTGATATCAACAGAGCCAGTAATCGGCTATTTTTCCTCCTCGCGCTGGCGGCGCAAGGAGAAAAAAAAAAAAAAGCCATTAAAAGACATTAGTCCCGATCACTGCGATGTGCCCCGGCTCTACGGTGCCCACCTGTGCTCCCTACAAGTGCTGCCTACCAGTGCCCACCAGCTACCCCTGTCAGTGCCCTAAGTGCCACCTGTCAGTGCCCACAGTGCCATCTGTCAGTGCTCACAGTGGCATCTGTCAGTACCCACAATAAGTGCCTGAACAGTGCTGCACATCGATGTCACCTACCAGTGCCCATCAGTGTCACCTACCAGTGCCCATCAGTGCCAACTATCAGTACCCATCAATGCCACCTATCAGTGCCCATCAGTGCCATCTATCAGTGCCCATCAGTGCCATCTATCAGTGCCCATCCGTGCCACCCATCAGGGCCTATCAGTGCCATCTTATCTGTGCCCATCAGTATCGATGTATCTGTCCCCATCAGTGCCACCTTATCTGTGCCCATCAGTGCAGCCTATCAGTGTCCACCAATGCAGCCTATCCGTGCCCATCAGTGCAGCCTATGAGTGCCCACCAGTGCCCCCTCATCAGCGCATATCAATGAAGCAGAAAAATGAATTACCTGTATTGCAAAATTTTATAACAAACTATTAAACATGATTTTTTTTGTTCAAAATTTTCCATCTTTTTTTGTTTGTTTAGCAAAAAATAAAAACCCCAGCTGTGATTAAATACCACCAAAATAAAGCTCTATTTGTGGGAAAAAAAATTATAAAAATTTCATTTGGGTAGAGTGTTGTATGACCGCGCAATTGCCATTCAAAGTGCGTCAGCGCCGAAAGCTGAAAATTGGTCCGGGCAGGAGGGGGGTTTAAGTGCCCAGTAAGCAAGTGGTTAAAAATGTTGCTTGCCTTGCAAAATGCTCTCAAACCAAGTTACTCTCAAACCAAGGTGTTACTGTATGTTGCTTCTGCTTGGAATCCATGATTTACCTGCAATGAAAAAGAAGAAGAAGAGGAGTTAATATAAAGGAAGAGTTATGCCCCGTACACACGGTCGGAAATTCCGACCACCAAATCCGTCGGTCCGTCCAATCATTCTGAACGAAACCGGACGGAACTACATAGAGGCTATTAGCCAATAGGTTTGGTCTCCTAATTTGATCTGAGCATGCGTGGCACTTTGTCCGTCGGAATTCTCTAAACACGATCGGAAAAAGTCAGATCGGATTTTGTTGTCGGAAAATTTGAGAGCAGGATCTCAAATTTTTTCCGTCAGAAATTCCAACGGAAAAAGTCCGATGGAGCCCGCACAGGGTCGGATTTTCCGACAACATGGTCCGATCGGAGATTTTCCGTCGGAATTTCCGGCCGTGTGTACGGGGCATTACTCTACCAACATGTAAAATTTGAATTACCTATGTACGTTATTAACCGGTTCCCGACCGGCACATGACGATATACGTCGGCAGAATGGCACGGACAGGCAGGAGGGCGTATATATAAGTCCCTCCTTTAAGCCGTCCGTGCCATCGGGAGCGTGCCGGGAGCGGCACGCTTCCACGCTGGTTGGGACCCCCGTGAGGCCGGCCGCGGGTCCCGCGGACTCGATCGCCGCGGGGACACCCGCGATCGTCTCACGGGAAGGCATAATGGGGAAATGCGGAAATAGACAGCATCTCCCCGTTCTGCCTAGCAACTAGTGACGCCGATCCCTGTGATTGGAGCAGAGATCAGCATTCACTAGCTGACAGCCACGCCCCCCCACAGTAAGAAACACACCCCTAGGCATACTTAACCCCTACACTGCCACCTTGTGGTAAACCCCTTCACTGCCAGTGTCATTTATACAGGAATCAGTGCATTTAAATAGCATTGATTGCTGTATAAATGACAATGGTCCCAAAAATGTGTCAAAAATGTCCGATGTGTCCGCCATAATGTCGCAGTCACAATAAAAATTGCTGATCGCCACCATTACTAATAAAAAATAAATATTAATAAAAATGCTATAAAACTATCCCCTATCTTGTAAACGCTATAACTTCTGCGCAAACCAATCAATAATCGCTTATTGTGATTTTTTTTACCAAAAATATGTAGAAGAATACGTATCGGCCTAAACTGAGGAAAAAAAAAAATTTTATATATTTTTGGGGATATTTATTATAGCAAAAAATAAAAAATAATGCGTTTTTTTTTTTCAAAATTGTCGCTCTTTTTTTGTTTATAGCGCAAAAAATAAAAACCGCAGGGGCGATCAAATACCACCAAAAGAAAGCTCTATTTGTGGGAAAAAAAGGACGTCAATTTTGTTTGGGAGCCACGTCGCACGACCGCGCAATTGTCAGTTAAAGCGACGCAGTGCGGAATCGCAAAAAGGGGCCTGGTCCTTTGGCTGCAAATTGGTCCGGTCTGAAAGTGGTTAAAAAAGCTATGCCCACTATTACATTACATTTGGTATAACCCTCGTACAATAAAAGTATTGACTTCCCTTGAAGTTGAGATCTGTGGATTTCCACCAGTTGCCAATTGGTTTGAAAGCGTTTTTCATCTATCTTTCTATCGCTAACAGTAAAAAAACAAAAAAAATCTCTTTACGTAGCATTTCCCTGAATACTATAATTCAGCAGCTTCTTTTTTCTTTGATTATCTCATGAAATATTTTCCAGGGGAAATATAAAACACAGAAGACTCTATTGACTGAATAGGGTGAAAGACGTCTCTAAAACAACACAGGTTGTCTTCAGAGAACTGCTTCATTGTTTTTACAGCCTACAAAAACCGTATCTGTCATGTTGCTGCTTTTCCACAAAAACACACTAAACTACTGAAAGATCTTTTTCTTTTTTTTTTTTTTTATAACGCGGAGTGGCTTTGCAGGCATTGATTTTTACTTTCTATACTTGTTTAAAGAGATCGGTGTGTCTAAGTATATGCAGACCCTACAGCTAAATGTTTACAGCCTGTCATTCTCTCAAAAAGACGTAAGAAAAAAAAAATTGTAATGTGATGGCTTTTGTGGATCAGCGCAGATTGTATTTTTCAGGGTTTCCTGAGAGCACCCGGATTGCAGCAAAAAATCTCTTCAAAAGCCGGCTCGATAAATATGATTTATTTTTTATGAAGTTTGCTAATGTCCTATTTCTGTTGGATGCATTGAATATGTATGTGATATAAACCCAGAGCGAATTGAGAGTTCTATTTTATTTGGAATGTAACCTTAATATCCTCCTTCTTTCTGTATACAGTTAAAGGGGGGGGGGGGGGGTGTTTTCGAGTGGTTACATGAGGAGATTCGATAATTTGCAAACCAGATTTGGAGTAGCGTATATACTCAAGTATAAGCCGACCCGAATGTAAGCCGAGGCACCTAATTTTACCACAAAAAAAACTGGGAAAACTTATTGACTCGAGTATAAGCCTAGGGTGGGAAATGCAGCAGCTACTGGGTAAACAATGCCCATCTGCAGCCTCACTGTGCCCATTTGCAGCCTCACTGTTCCCATTTGCAGCCTCACTGGGCCCACCTGTATCATCAGTGCCCACCTTCAACCTCATTGTGCCCATCTTCAGCCTCACTGTGCCCATTTGCAGCATCACTGTGCCCACCTGTATCATCAGTGCCCATCTGCAGCCTCATTGTGCCCATTTGCAGCCTCACTGTGCCCATCTGAAGTCTCACTGTGCCCATTTGCAGCCTCATTGTACCCATCTGCAGCCTCACTGTGCCCATCTGCAGCCTCACTGTGCCCATCTGCAGCCTCATTGTGCCCATCTGCAGCCTCACTGTGCCCATTTTCAGCCTCATTGTGCCCATCTGCAGCCTCATTTTGCCCATCTGCAGCCTTACTGTGCCCATTTGCAGCCTCATTGTGCCCATCTGCAGCCTCACTGTGCCCATCTGCAGCCTCATTGTGCCCATCTTCAGCCTCACTGTGCCATCTGCAGCCTCACTGTGCCCATTTGCAGCCTCATTGTGCCCATCTGAATCCTCACTGTGTCCATCTGCAGCCTCACTGTGCCCATTTGCAGCCTCACTGTGCCCACCTGTATCATCAGTGCCATCTGCAGCCTCATTGTGTCCCTCTGCAGCCTCACTGTGCCCATTTTCATTCAGCCTCACTGTGCCCATCTGCAGCCTCAGTGTGCCCATATGCAGCCTCACTGTGCCCAACTGCAGCCTCACTGTGCCCATCTGCAGCCTCACTGTGCCCATTTGAAGCCTCACTGTGCCCATCTGCAGCCTCACTGTACCCATCTGCAGCCTCACTGTGCCCATCTGCAGCATCACTGTGCCCATTTGCAGCCTCACTATGCCCATTTTCAGCCTCATTGTGTCCATCTTCAGCCTCATTGTGCCCATCTGCAACTGTATAATTGATTACTAAAACAGCGGGTGTCTCCCGCTGTGCCATGCAGTCTGTTCAGCGGCAGTCCATTGCGGCTGTCCATTGCCTCCTCCTCATCCGTGATCGACAGAAGACTGATACAGTTTCCCAGCATTGTATCAGTGTTCCTCTATCATGGACGAGGCGGGGCTTTGTTACAATGGACGGCCGCCGAACAGACTGCATGATACAGAGGGAGGCAGCTGCAGTTTTAGTAATCAAAGGTACAGCTGCAGATGGGCACCCTCACTTGAGTATAAGCCGAGGGGGGGGGGGGGGGGTTCAGCCTAAAAATTGTGCTGAAAATCTTGGCTTATACTTTGTTCTGATCTTGCTAATGGCACAGCAAGCTAATACTGAATACTTACATTAAGAAGCCTGGATCATGAGAGAAAGAAAGCTTAAAGTGGTTGCAAAGGCACACAGTTTTTTACCTTCATGCATTCAATGCATGAAGGTAAAAAACCTTCTGGGTGCAGTAGCCCGCCCAGCCCCCCTAATACTTAGCTGAGCCCCCTCTCGATCCAGTGATGTCCACGAGAGCCATGCCTCTCCAGGGACTCGCACACGCGATTGGCTTTTTGAAACAGAGGGAGACAATCAGGAGACAGAAGGGCGGGGCCGAGCCACAGCTTTGTGTGTGAATGAGCTCGAGGTGCACGCCTGTTTGGGTGCCCCCACAGCAAGCTGTTTGCTGTGGGGGCACCCGACAAGAAGGAGAAACCAGGAGTGGGATCCAAGAAGAGGAGGATCCGGGCTGCTCTGTGCAAAACCACTACACAGAGCAGGTAAGTATAACATGTTTGATTTGTTTTTTGAACCACTTAATTTTGTCATGGTGGTTGTGTGCATCATCCTAGGCTCATGTTTCCCATTAACCACTTCAGCACCGGGCCATTTTACACCCTTCCTTACCAGAGCACTTTTTGCTATTCGGCACTGCGTCGCTTTAACTGACAATTGCGCGGTCGTGCAACGTTACACCCAAACAAAATTGACGTCCTTTTTTTCCCACAAATAGAGCTTTCTTTTGGTGGTATTTGATCGCCCCTGCGGTTTTTATTTTTTGCGCTATAAACAAAAGAAGAGCGACAATTTTGAAAAAAAAACACAATATTTTTTTACTTTTTGCTATAATAAATATCCAATTTTTTAAAAAGAAAACTATTTTTTTCCTCAGTTTAGGCCGATACGTATTCTTCTACATATTTTTGGTAAAAAAAATCGCAATAAGCGTATATTGATCGGTTTGCGCAAAAGTTATAGCATCTACAAAATAGGGGATAGGTTTATTGCATTTTTTTTTTTATTTTTTTACTAGTAATGGCGGCGATCTGCGATTTTTTTTTCGTGACTGCGACATTGCGGCGGACACTTCGGACACTTTTGACACATTTTTGGAGCCATTCACATTTACACAGCGATCGTTGCTATAAAATTGCATTGATTACTGTGTAAATGTGACTGGCAGGGAAGGGGTTAACACTAGGGGGCACTGCAGGGGTTAATGTATTCTCTATATGTGTGATTCTAACTGTGGGGGAGGGGACTCAAGGGGAGGAGACCGATAATGTGTTCCTCCGTACTGGGATCACATGACAGCTCCACGGTCCCGTTGTTTTAACGGGCAATCGCGGGTGCCCAGCGGACATCGCGGCCGCCGGGCACTCGCACCGGGTCCCGAGCGACGCCGCCCAGGCGGCCGGGAATGGGAGGACGTCATATGACGCCCACCCAGGATGGGAGATCCACCTTGTGGGCGTCATATGACTATGGGCGGGATGGGAAGTGGTTAATAAGTAATATATATATATATATATATATATATATATATATATATATATATTTTTTATTTTTTTTTTTACAGTTTAGATTTTGCATAATTTTAAAGGGTGCCTTCAAAAATGTTGCAAACGTTGAGAAGAAATTTTGAAAAAAAAAAAAGAATCTAGAAGAATATAAAAAACAAAACAAAAAAAAGCAGACTCCAGTATGGCCAGTCTGGGTCAGATCTTGGTTTGGACGGTCCAGTTTGCTTTTCTTTGCCGGTGGATAAATAACCTTTCATTCTGTTTACCTTGAAGCCCCAGCTGTGTGCTCCCGAGTGACTCGGATATTACCATCTGTCGTGTGCAGTTGTCACCTTATTTCTGGCCTTCCTAAATATGCTAATAAAGTCCTAGGAACACAGACGGTCACTGTACCCTATAATAGCTGAGAATATGCTGCTGTCAAGTCCCATTACTGTCTAATGTCATGAAATATCGGTCCTGGCTTCCTATCTATAAATTACCGGACAGGCGGACACTAAAAAGCAGCATCAGCATTCAGCCGTTGAAAAGCATTGTTTCCGAGTCTTTATCTTTACACTGTGTTCTGGGAGGAAACAAGCCACTTGTCCTCTTACAGAATGGAAATTGAATGTGCAGTGCTTGTATTTCAGCATCTCTGGTGGAGAAGAAAATATAATTGGTTAAGGGAAGGAAAGCAAACCAATATAAAACCGTTGTACTGCACACTCTATGGGGAGCTACCAGCCTGGACCAGTGATTTAAATTTTGTTTTTCTTTGGTGAAGTCATGTTTCTGTCTGTACAGTTATTATATACTATACATATCGGTGAGATAGATAGAAAGATAGTAGACATGTGCAATTCGTTTATTTTTTTTTCGTTTTTCGTTTTTTTCCGTTAATTTCGTTCGTTCGTTTTCGTACGAATGAACGAATGATTCGCTAAAAATTTTAACGAATAACGAATCGTTCGAATCGAACGAATCCGATTAACGAATCATTCGAATCGAACGAATCCGAAAAACAACGAAAATCCGAAAAAAAAAAACAAATTAGAAACAAAGAATGTACGAATGAAGAAAATCCAAAAAACGAAAACAGGAACAACGAAAATGAAAATGAACGAAAAAATTTGTACATTCGTAACTTTTTTTTTTTGTTGAAGTGCTAATTTTCCGTGTCCCTTACAAAAAATAAACGAATGTACAAATTTTTTCGTTCAATCTATTCGAAGCACGTTAAGCAGCACCATTGTGCTGCTTAAAGCGGTGTTCCGGCCGAAATTATACTTTTTAAATAAAAATACCCCTATAATACACAAGCTTAATGTATTCTAGTAAAGTTAGTCTGTAAACTAAGGTCTGTTTTGTTAGTTTTTAGCAGTAGTTTGTTATTTTCTAAACTTGCAGCAGGCCGTGGCCATCTTAAGTGTGGGCATCTGAAGCCAGACTGTATTTTTTCCTGGATCTCATCCTTGCAGATCTCGTACATGCTCAGTGCAGCATAAGCAGTGTAATAGGTTTCAGGTCAGGTTTCCATAGCAACGGCAGTTTGAGAGGAAGTTGCTGCCCCTTCCCAGGAGGCATTGCAAACAGGAAATGATGCGATGGGCCGCGGCCAGGGAGGAGGAAGTGAAAAATGAATACAGCAGATATACAGTCTGTGCTGAAAAAAAAAAAAAAAAAATATCCAATTTGTTTACAGTGCACAGTTTAGTGAGGGATGCTGAAGAGTTGTAAAAGTGGGTGGAACTCCACTTTAACGTGCTTCGAATAGATTGAACGAAAAAATTTGTACATCCGTAACTTTTTTTTTTTTTCAATTCGTAATTTTCCGTGTCTCTTACAATGGCGCTGCTTAACGTGCTTCGAATGGATTAAACGAAAAAATTCGTACATTCGTAATTTTTATTTTTTTTTTCAAATCGTAATTTTCCGTGTCTCTTACAATGGCGTTGCTTAACATGCTTCGAATGGATTAAACGTAAAAATTCGTACATTCGTAACTTTTTTTTTCGATTCGTAATTTTCCGTGTCTCTTAAAATGTAATAATAGCATACACATTACATAAAATTATGAATTATGCTCCGATTACGAATCTACGAATGTTACGAATGTTACGAATGTACGAATAAATACGAATGCGTCCGAATTTCGAATAAACAAATAAACGAACATTAAACTAACGAAAAGACAAATCAACGAAAAAATAACTCTTACGAATGTACGAATCGTTACGAATACGAACACCGACGACTTACGAATTTACAAATCGTTACGAATCAACGGAAACGAAGAAAACGAAACGAATATAAACAAATTTTTTTTCGGAAACGAAAAAAACGAAACGAAAATAAACAAATGTTTTTGTTGTGCACATGTCTAAAAGATAGATAGATAGATACTTAGATAGATAATGTGTGATTTAGATGTTGTTTTTCCATGGTGAAGTCACCTTTTTCTATGTATAATTTTATATACATAAGTATATATACTATATACATAAGTATATATGTAGCACTGACCCCCGAAAGAGGCGGCTTAATTTTTCTGGGCTTACCGATTACCTCCTCCAGCTCGTAACTCGTTGTCCTTGTCTAGGGGTTCCCAGGGTTGATGACCCAGTAACTGTAGAGACCGACACCTTAATTCCTTTTTAGGATTTTTATTTTGCTTAAAACAGTTGAACAAACTCCGTCTCTATGTTGGGAATAGAGGGTATGAGGATAAAGTTTAGCTCAGGTGCTCGGAACTGCTGACTTCAATAAAAGTCTCTTCCTCTCTGTACATAATCCAGGGAATAGCCACTCGCAACTGGATTCTTTAATGGTTGGATAAATCCTTGAGCTTGGATCTAGCAGCCAACAAGTATTTCAAGCTTTGCAAAGTCTCTCCCACAGACTTGGTTGAAGAACTTAGTTGTAACCGGAAGGTCTAGGTAGGAACTTTTCTTACTGTGCCAGAATCTTTCAGCCGGTCCGGCGATACCGTAAGAAATTGTAGATTCAATCAATGTCCATGGCAGCTCAGCTTCCAGGCTCTTCGTGGCCCTCTTACTGAAGAGTCCTCCCCTGGTTGCATGTAGCTGGGCCTCTCCAAACCCGAGATGGCACCGGAACACTTTAGAATCCTCCTTCCAGTTACTGCGCCTCGAACTAGCCAGTTCCGAGGCTCGGAAACGGATGGATCTGCACCCCAGGCCATGAGGGCCTCTGAGGGCTGGTCAGGAGGACCAGGACCATGGAGTCAGCAACAAACTCTGGACCGGAACCCCGAACCACGTGACTTCAGCACCTTAAGTACCCTCTCCCGGAATGCACAGCGAGACAAACACGCCCACTGATTGGCTCCGAGAAGAGATTGGTACCCAATGCGTCCAACCAGACTGCGTTCTAAGGCCTCTCACAGGTGCACACCCCACCTATGACCAGGCAGAACCTCAATACAGCCCAGCCAAACTGATACCAAAGCATAATTTAGAACAATTAACCCCAAAACTCAACTAGAGTTTTGGGCAAAAACTAAATTTAAATACATAGCGCGTACTCATCAGGAGTACCGGCGATATATATATATATATATATATATATACAGTATCCATAAGGTACACATATACTGTGTGCAATAGATAGATTAAATAGAACCCGCAACTTACTTAAAAAAATCAGGTAACATCATTGAAAAATCAAGTGATTGAAATACCTATTTCCAGCAATTTATCTTTCCATAAATGTTTTTTCTATTCACTTGAGTCACCATTATTAAGTCCTGTTGGGCAAAACACATTGGAGTGGGTGGATGACCAACGGAAGTCTCTTTGTGGATGTGTGTAAAAAAAAAAGGGGGGGGGGGGTCACGCTGCTATATAGAGTAAGAATTTGTAAAAACATTAAGTGAATAATGATAATACTCATAAACACAAATTGATAAATCTGAAAAAATGAATAAAACAGATACAAATAAAAACTGTGTGCATAAACAGTCCACGTAAAATGAATAAAAAAATCATATAGACATAAAAATATAAATGTGCAAAGTCCACACAAAATGATCAGAAAATCCAATCCAGAGATGAAAAAGGGATTAGAAGCAAAGAAGATAAGAAAATGTTCAAGATGATCCACCACCACCGAAAGGGGAATTGAGATAGCCCTTTTCTTGGGATACACACCAGAAGAATTAAAAACTCTTACCAGATATACAGGACCTCCTATTAGAAGCAAGGTCAACAGCGCCCGCAGATATAGCCCTCTGCGGGGTCTAGGATGAGTATGGAATGTCGGTCCTACCGAGATCCAGACGTCCTCCTCACTCTAGAAAGGGGCCTTCCATCTGCTATCCTCAGAGATGTGATCTCCCAGACGGGATCACAGTGAAATCTGGGCTTCCTCCTGACTTCAGAAGGGGGGGAGGGGGGACCTTCCATCCGCTGTGCTCGGAGACACGGTCTCACAAACGGGAGCGTAGTGTATGAAAAAATAAATAAAGAAGGCCTACAATAGTGTATTAAAGTTTAAACACTATTCATTTATTTCTTCAAAAATTCCAATGTAGCATAAACTGAATAAAAAAATTTGCCGGCAATATAAAACCATAACGAACGAGACCGCACTTCTGGTACCAGAATAAAATTTGTGTTTATTCACTAAAAGGGCCTTTTTGTTTTTGTTTTTTTTTATTTTTATTGGGTTCTTTGAATAGAACAAAAAAACAAAACATATACAGAAAAAAAGAGGAAAAGTGTGCTTATAGAACACACAATGCAAATGAGGAAACAAAGGCAATAGGACGCTGCATGGAGAAATCAATACAGGAAATGTGATATGCGGAGGTCTATTAAGTAACAGGAAGTAGGAAGAGTCTGAGGGCTACAGTGGTGTGAAAAAGTGTTTGCCCCCTTCCTCATTTCCTGTTCCTTTGCATGTTTGTCACACTTAAGTGTTTCGGAACATCAAACCAATTTAAACAATAGTCAAGGACAACACAAGTAAACACAAAATGCAATTTGTAAATGAAGGTGTTTATTATTAAAGGTGAAAAAAAATCCAAACCATCATGGCCCTGTGTGAAAAAGTGATTGCCCCCTAAACCTAATAACTGGTTGGGCCACCCTTAGCAGCAACAACTGCAACCAAGCGTTTGCGATAACGTGCAATGAGGCTTTTACAGCGTCCTGGAGGAATTTTGGCCCACTCATCTTTGCAGAATTGTCCTAATTCAGTTACATTAGAGGGTTTTCGAGCATGAACGGCCTTTTTAAGGTCATACCACAACATCTCAATAGGATTCAGGTCAGGACTTTGGCTAGGCCACTCCAAAGTCTTCATTTTGTTTTTCTTCAGCCATTCGGTGGTGGACTTGCTGGTGTGTTTAGGATCATTGTCCTGCTGCAGAACCCAAGTTCGTTTCAGCTTGAGTACACGAACAGATGGTCCGACATTCTCCTTCAGGATCTCTTGGTAGACAGCAGAATTCATAGTTCCTTTTATCACGGCAAGTCTTCCAGGTCCTGAAGCAGCAAAACAGCCCCAGACCATCACACTACCACCACCATATTTTACTGTTGGTATAATGTTCTTTTTCTGAAATGCAGTGTTCCTTCTACGCCAGATATACTTGGACACACACCTTCCAAAGAGTTCCACTTTTGTCTCATCGGTCCACAGAATGTTGTCCCAAAAGTCTTGGGGATCATCAAGATGTGTTGTGGAGAAATTGAGACGAGCTTTGATGTTCTTTTTGCTCAGCAGTGTTTTTCTCCTTGGAACTCTGCCATGCAGGCCATTTTTGCCCAGTCTTTTCCTGATGGTGGAGGCATGAACGCTGACCTTAACTGAGGCAAGTGAGGCCTGCAGTTCCTTGGACGTTGTTGTGGGGTCTTTTGTGACCTCTTGGATGAGTCGTCGCTGCGCTCTTGGGGTAATTTTGGGCGGCCGGCCACTCCTGGGAAGGTTCACCACTGTTCCATGTCTTCGCCATTTGTGGATAATGGCTCTCACTGTGGTTCGCTGGATTCCCAAAGCTTTGGAAATGGCTTTATAACCCTTTCCAGACTGATAGATCTCAATTACTTTCTTTCTCAATTGTTCCTGAATTTCTTTGGGTCTCGGCATGATGTGTAGCTTTTAAGGATCTTCTGGTGGACCTTACTGTGTCAAGCAGCTCCTATTTAAGTGATGCCTTGATTGTGAACAGGTGTGGCAATAATCAGGCCTGGGTGTGGCTAGAGAAATTGAACTCAGGTGTGGACAACCACAGTTATAGTATGTTTTAACAAGGGGGGCAATCACTTTTTCACACAGGGCCATGATGGTTTGGATTTTTTTCACCTTTAATAATAAACACCTTCATTTACAAATTGCATTTTGTGTTTACTTGTGTTGTCCTTGACTATTGTTTAAATTGGTTTGATGTTCCGAAACACTTAAGTGTGACAAACATGCAAAGGAACAGGAAATGAGGAAGGGGGCAAACACTTTTTCACACCACTGTATATATCCCTCCTCCTCCTCTATCAGATCCTTCGACGGCTCATTTCCAGGTTCCCACCCGTTCCCCCATTCTTTCAATCTTTCATTTACATTTTATACATATTCGTTCAGGGTATACCCTCTTTTAGGCATACTGACTGGCTAGGACAAGGCTCACCTCAGGTCTTGGTAGTAAGGGTTATTAGACATGTGCACAACAAAAAAATGTGTTTATTTTCGTTTCGTTTTTTTCGTTTCCGAAAAAAATTTGTTTATTTTCGATTCGTACATTCGTAGGTCGTCGGTGTTCGTATTCGTAACGATTTGTACATTCGTAAGAGTTATTTTTTCGTTGATTCGTTTTTACGTTAGTTTAATTTTCGTTTATTCGAAATTCGGACGTATTCGGACGCATTCGGATGCATTCGTGCATTTGTAACATTCGTAGATTCGTAATCGAAGCATAATTCATAATTTTATGTAATGTGTATGCTATTATTACATTTTAAGAGACACGGAAAATTACGAATCGAAAAAAAAAGTTACAAATCGAAAAAAAAGTTACAATCGAAAAAAAAAGTTAGGAATCGAAAAAAAACAAAGTTACAAATCGAAAAAAAAGTTACGAATCGGAAAAAAAAGTTACAAATCAAAAAAAATAAAGTTACGAATCGAAAAAAAAGTTACAAATCGAAAAAAAAGTTACGAATCGAAAAAAAAAGTTACGAATCGAAATAAATTTTTTTTACGAATGTACGAATTTTTTCGTTCAATCCATTCGAAGCATGTTAAGCAGCGCCATTGTAAGGGACACGGAAAATTACCAATTCAACAAAAAAAAAAAGTTACGAATGTACGATATTTTTCGTTCATTTTCGTTGTTCCTGTTTTCGTTTTTTGGATTTTCTTCATTCGTACATTCGTTGTTTCTAATTAGTTTTTTTCGGATTTTCGTTGTTTTTTGGATTAGTTCGATTCGTTAATCGGATTCGTTCGATTAAAACGATTCGTTAATCGGATTCGTTCGATTCGAACAATTCGTTCATTCGTACGAAAACGAACAAACGAAAATAACGAAAAAAAACGAAACGAATTGCACATGTCTAAGGGTTATCACATTTCCAAGTGAAGACCCTGACTACAAATATAAGTATGAGTTGGCATCAGGTAGGACATCTTCGTGTAGGAGGAGAGGTAAGAAGGGACTGGTACGGTATCCTCTGGTAGTTTCAGCCTGCCGAGAGAGTTAGTAAGGTCTGCCTTGATATACCATTCCGGAAATTGAAACAGTTTCATAAGAGGATGGATTTCCGAGTTTGGAAGAGAATTTTCCATGAATGAATTCCAGTGACAGAAGAAACATTTGGTAGGCCCAAAGTTCTTGGTAATGGTATCTAGTTTTTCAATATACAGGAGATTTTTCAGATTCTTTTTAACTGTGATAATTGAGGGAGTGGATGATGATGTTCAGGCTTTTAGGATAGCTGGACGTGTTGTCAGCAAACAAAGAAGTGTCCATTGAGGGAGTTTCAGAGGAGTGATGGTTGAAGAAGAAGCACTGGTTTGTATGGGGGCACATCCAATTCCTTTGGAATTCTGAGAGACGTAACTCCTTGAACGTATGATTATAGCTGGTCCCAAAATTTGGAGATGGCAGTGCAGAACCAAAGATTATGAGCCAAAGTGGGATGATGAGAAGCACACCAGGGACAAAAGGAGAGCATGGGATTTTCTGGAGAAATCAATGATGGAATATAGGCTCTGTGCAGGGTTTTAAAATGTGTTTCCCACCAAACTTCATTCATAGTGAGATTAGAGGTCAATCGGTACCCTTCCAGGGGAAGCTCAGCAATATCATGCCCAAAAAGGGCTTAATCTTGGAGACCCCTTGAGTCTCCATGATTGAGCTTTTTTGAACAAAAAACATTGGGGCAGGTGAATGGCAGGTCGCAAGTCACAGGTCGCAAGTCACTGAGATGTCAGCAGTGTGTGGTCCTTTCTTGATATGAGAGCCTCAAGTGCAGCCTCTGACATCAACAAAGGGTGACAAATAAAGTGAATATTCAGTGTCAGAGACAGCAGAGATAAAAAAGGATATAGCCAAATTACAAAATAGGTGACGTGCTCAACGAATTAATGTAAAAAAAAAATTTTGAAGTGTAAAAGTGCATAAAAATGGTATCATAAAAAAACATCCATATGTAAACAATAACAAACCAATCAAATATATGAATAAAGTGCAAGTTCATGTGGTAATCAAATGTCCAAAAAACACAATCTCCAATCAAAGCTAGTTAGATTATCTCCGGAGTGTCCACAGTGGCATCCACATAAGAACATCAACTGAAAAGTGCTTCTTGAGGCCCATACACACGATCAGACTTTTTGACAACCAACATGCAAATTAGCTGTTTTGGACCAACATCCGACCGTGTGAACGCTCCATCGGACCAACTTTTTCCAGGTTTCATCGGACTTTTGTTGGCTGTGCGAACCGACCAACTTTCGTCCAACAAAAGTCCGATGGACCAAAGTCCGACCGTGTGTACACAAAACCAACGGACTTTTGTACAAACCAATGCAGAACCAATGCAAAAGATCAGACAACAATACAGAAGTTGACCAAAGGTGGCGGTAAAGAGCAGAAAAACCAAGTGATTTGGTGAAAGTTGGCTGAAAAAGTCCTGCCGTGTGTATGCAATACCAACTTGGGGCCAACGCCCTTTGGACAAAAATCCACGGGAAAGTTGGTCCACGGTCCGATCGTGTGTATGAGGCTTTAGTGCAATCGGATAACTCAAAGTGCATACATCGTGTGCAGGTTCCACCATCACTATGAACTCAATAGAACAATGAATATAATAAGCCTGTTAAAAACCTTTCAGTCTCACAGAACATCCGCAATGATCTCCTCAAAAGGTACCTCTGTGTCAATCCTGAGTGGCTGGATGGCTCATCCTATATGGGAAACTGCTCACCACATGAAGCCCAGAGTGGTATGATAGTGTAGTAATTTATTAAAATCCACGTGGAATAAGAAAAAACAAAATGGCCAAACATACCATGATGGCCGCCGCTCCAGAGCCCAGATGCGGCGGTGGGATGTTAGCGCGTAGAGCCCCTCCCTACGCGTTTCATGCACATGCACATGTTCAGGGGACCACCTACTTTTGAGGTTTGTCACCTTTTTGTGCCAGCTATTCTTAATCGCCTAGCACTCACTGTTCTTTATATATATAGTATCTCACAAATATGAGTACACCCATCACATTTTTGTAAATATTTTATTATTATCTTCTCATGTGACAACACTGAAGAAATGACACTTTGCTACAATGTAAAGTAGTGAGTGTACAGCTTAAATAACAGTGTAAATTTGCTGCCCCCTCAAAATAACTCAACACACAGCCATTGATGTCTAAACCACTAGCAACAAAAGTGAGTAAACCCCTAAGTGAAAATGTCCAAATTGGGCCCAATTAGCCATTTTCCATCCTCGGTATCATGTGACAGGTTAGTGTTACAAGATCTCAGGTGTGAACGGGGAGCAGGTGTGTTAAATTTGGTGTTATCACTCTCACTCTCTCACTGGAAGTTCAACAAGGCACCTCATGGCAAAGAACTCTCTGAAGGTCTGAAAAAAAGAAATGTTGCTCTACATAAAGATGGCCTAGGCTATAAGAAGATTGCCAAGACCCTGAAACTGAGCTGCAGCACGTGGCCAAGACCATACAGTGGTTTAACGGGATAGGTTCCACTCAGAACAGGCCTCGCCATGGTCCACCAAAGAAGTTGAGTGCCCATGCTCAGCGTCATATCTAGAGGTTGTCTTTGGGAAATAGAAGTGTGAGTGCTGCCAGCATTGCTGCAGAGGTTAAAGTGTTGGGGTAGTCAGTGCTCAGAGCATACGCCGCACACTGCATACTGTTTATATATATATATATATATATATATATATATATATATATATATATATATTTAGGATATAGTCAAAGACTATGGTCATGATACAAGAGATGGCCATAGACTGTGGACATAATACAGGATATTTTGCATGATACAAGAGATGGACATGCTGCCGGAGACAGTCACAGACTGTGACTATGCTATAGGAGTTGTTGGAGACCGGGGACATGCTTCGGGAGACATATCACATAAGACTGCTACAAATCACTACTATAACAGGGCAATCGGGAAAGGCAGATTAGCAAAGGCCCCAAGGGTCACACAAAAAGTGCCAAAGGGCCACATGCAGCCCCAGGGGCCACAAGCTGGGCACCAGGGTTCTGGACACACTAAATTGCAACTAATTCAATTTTCTTTTCTGTTACTTGTTTCTTTAAAGTGTTGGTAATGGTCCATTTATTTCTCCGAGAAGTTTTGAATGTGTTGCCTTTGCCCAGCGTGTCATGTTCCACTGTCCTCAGCCACACTCAGTTCCATTTAAACAGCAATAATGAAAAATAATAATACCATTTCAGCATTTTTCCCCCCATTCAAAAGAAACATCATCCTTTCATGTGCTGACTCTTTCTTAGATGCCTTTTTTTTCAACTCTTTTTTTCTCTCTTTAACCGCCAATTCAGTGCTGACCATCAGATATAAACAGAGTATAATGGACCAAAGATTACTCTCCTGTTATGTGAAAAATAAAGCCGAGTTTTAATCACCAGCCACTGGGCAAGGCTTTTTTTTTTTTTACTGCCAATCTATTTTTTTGAACACCCTTAAATGACCCGCATCAGGCTCTGCTGCTTTTGTATGCCGATGTTTCTTCATGTTAGAAGAATAGAACTAAGCGCTACCCTTGAATGGAACAGTTACCAATGAATATAATGATTCACATGTTTTTTTTCTTGCGTGGTTCCTGGTCTCATTGTAAAAATTTGGAACGTGACTGATGGTACCGCTAGATAAATACAAGCAATGCTCCCACTTCAGAACAATGCTGGTGACATTTTGAAATGTGAAAAACATTGGGAGGCTTTCATAAATGACATATTTAATGGATACTACTGTTACAAAAAGTACAAATTGTAACTTCTTTTTTTTTTGCCTTTAATATCTCTTCCTAATTCCTAATGCATTTGTCAAGCCAAAAAGAAATAAATCGGTCATCTTTGCATTTCATGCACAATTCCCCATGTCTTATCCTTCTAAACATACTACAAAAAACAGAAAAATAACCGTAGATGTGGCAGAAGAATAGTATGTTCCTCCCTTCCACACAACACAGCGTATTTGTGGCTCTGGATTTCTAAGTACACGTTGTCAGCCTTGCCTACTTCATTGTTGATGTATTGCAAAGAATACAATCTTCTCTTTTCTCTTTCATATCCTACTCCCTCTTCATATACATAATTCCTCCTCGTCTCCACCCCTTATCATCTCATTCACCTTCTCATCTTTGTAATCCTTCCTCATTGACTCCCCAATCGTGATCCCTTCCTTTCTCCTCATCTCTTCCTTATCACCATAACCATTTTACCCCTTTTTTTAACGTGAGCCGTTAGACAGGGCTAATTTGGTTTGTTGCAGGCTGGCTGGAAAGTGAGCTGGGCATTTTTCTTTGTTGTTTTTTGACAAACGCAACCCTTCCACGTGCTCCTTGCTGCAAAGGCAAGTTGAAAGGCCAGTTGGGTGGTTTCCATTTGTTTGTACTGTTGGTAATAGGTGAGGGGATGCACTAGATACTTTCGCTGCTATTGTGCTATTGCTTGGTGTCCAGTGCATCTCTATACCTTTAGGCTGGGTTCACACCACTGTGAATTGGATGGAGGGAACCCCCATCCAATTCACAATAGCAGGAGATTTTGATCTGCTCTCTGTGGAGCCAATTCACATATCTCTACAGCAGGTCCGGTGCGTTTTGCACAAAAATTATATGTGTGTCTTTTGGTCCATTCCATGGATTTCATCAGATCCAGACGTGACGCTTTACAGGACCTCCTTCCTGGTGTTTCCAACAAGGGATCCAAACAAACAGGGGACCTCCTGGGGGCCATATTTGGGGCTCGGATCCACGTTGTTGGTAGCTTTATTCAACCCCCTACATCTTCAGGGAGGTAGTGGATCTTTAACTTACTATCCACACCAGCTTGCATACTTTGCACAGGGGCGTATCAGTCTCCGGGGCGTGAGTCACTAGGGACCTTGTTCTGGGGTCCAGCTGCATCTGCATCTAATACGTTTATATCTCATTGAGGATTGGCTCCATCATGAGCTGTTATTACACTGTATCTCATCTTACTCTCCACCCCTGATGAAAGTTTTCAAGCAGAACTGGAAACGCGTGGGGTTTTGGGGTGTCTTACCCCAATGAGAGCACAAGTGTTGTTGTAATGTTCTAATTTTTTCTTTTATTGTATTGTATATTGCTCAGATGCTAGTCGATGATCGGTCATATTTTAATATTAATGCCAAAATGTCACAATTTCTGCCAGGGTATGCAAACTTTTGAGCGCAACTGTATATCTTTGGTAACCTTGTTAGGTAGACTCGCCATACTCATGTTTTTTAATTTTTGACTATGTATCAATAAAAAATTTCTTTTATATGTCAATTTGTACATTTGTACGTTTGTGGTTGTAAAAGTGCCAAGAATAGTCCCATCTGGGGGATTGTATATTATTTAGTTTATTATTCATTTCAGTTCACTTTTTTTTTTCCATAAATGTTTTATTGAAAACACACAAATTGCAGTTTACAGAGAAAGAAAAATAGTTCAATTGGACTTTCTTTTGATGTAATCAAATATGTAACAATTATAACAGCATACATGTTACAAAAACAGAGGTTCAACATTAGGGATGGGCCGAATGGACCCCTGTTCGGTTCGCACCAGAACTTTTGAACACCGTGAAAGTTCAGACCCGAATAAGGAACTCCATTAAAGTCTATGGGACCCGAACGTCAAAAATAGAAAGTGTCCATTTTGAAGGCTTATATGCAAGTAATTGGGCATACAATGGTTATAGGGATCCGGCTCCTGCCCTGGGGGACATGTATCAATGAATAAAAAGTTTGTGAAAAATGTCCTTTTTAAATGAGCAGTGATTTTTTGATTTTTAAAGTGAAAGCATAAAAATGAAAAAATTCCTTCCAATATAGTGCCTGGGGGTCCCCTTTGTCTACCTGTAAAGTGGCAGATCTGTACCCTGTCTAGAATCTGCTTCAGC
The DNA here is from genome assembly GCA_028564925.1 of Lithobates sylvaticus. NCBI lineage: Eukaryota > Metazoa > Chordata > Amphibia > Anura > Ranidae > Lithobates > Lithobates sylvaticus. Next base: position 227,062,476 of record CM053033.1, read on the forward strand.
AATAATTGCATTTATAAAGCCAAAAACAATGACATTTTTCATGCAAGCTGCCTTTATTTTGCTCAGCAATAGCTGGGGAGACAGTATGTATGACAAGGCCACAATGTAGTGCACTGGGAACAAGATTAGAGATTTTTTGGATACACTCTGGTGTCTTTGACTTTGGATAGAAGTAACAGGTGTGTAAAAATTGGTCTTTGGGTGTCGGTGGTGCCTTCCCATCGTAATCCTATAGAGGTACTCTTGATGAAAGCAAGAATTGGCCTTGCTGTAAAAAAATTGCAATGATATGCACCTGTCAAACAGGTGCTGAAAAATTGGTCTTTGGGTGTTAATTGTGCCCATGAAACCTATACCAAAAACATTCTTCCAGATGAAATGATCGAACACCCTCAATGCTAGGCAGCCTTGAAGTCCTGCAGAGATTTCACATCCCAAAAAGACTTAATCAGTGATATCGGCATCAGGGGCTTCATAGCTGGTAATCCAGTGCTGATTCATTTTCATAAAAGTCAAACGGTCCACGGAGTCTGTGGACAGACGCGTTCTATGATCAGTAACGATAACTCCTGCAGCACTGAATGCGCGTTCTGAAAGCATGCTAGGTGCAGGGCAGCCCAACAACTCAATAACATACTGGGCAAGTTCTGGCCAGTGGTCTATTTTCATGACCCAGTAAGTCAGTGTATCGTCAGCTGGAAAACTCTCCATCTCTGTTTTCACCCCAAGGTAATCGTCCACCATGTGATGCAGATGCTGCCGATGGGATGTGGAAGCTGACAGCCCTGGGCGGCGAGGACTAAAAAAATTCTGAAAATGCCTCACTTAGGCGGATGCCTTCTCCAACGCTCCTCTTTTGACCAACAGAAGACTCAAAATAACGTTTTCCACCACACTGTAACCTACTGGAGCCAGGAAAAATGTTCAACAAAATCCTCTTTAATGTGTCCTCAAGAGATTTTATCTCCAGCACTCTCTGTGGGGACAGGATGAGTTCTGAGACCTTCCCCTTATAGCGGTGGTCAAGGAGGGTTGCCAACCATCTTGGAGTCCTTCGGGTGTTTTTTTTAGTAAACTCCATGCAGGCTTTCATGTGTCTTGCACTGAGGAGAGGCTTCCGTCGGGCCACTCTGCCATAAAGCCCCAACTGGTAGAGGGCTGCAGTGATGGTTGACTTTCTACAACTTTCTCACATCTCCCAACTACAGCTCAGCCACAGTGATCTTTGGGTTCTCCTTTACCTCTCTCACCAAGGCTCTTCTCCCCCAATAGCTCAGTTTGGCTAGAGGGCCAGCTCTAGGAAGGGTTCTGGTCGTCCCAAACGTCTTCCATTTAAGGATTATGGAGGCCACTGTGCTCTTAGGAACCCTAAGTGCAGCAGAAATTTTTTTGGAACCTTGGCCAGATCTGTGCCTTGCCACAATTCGGTCTCTGAGCTCTTCAGGCAGTTCCTTTGACCTCATGATTCTCATTTGCTCTGACATGCACTGTGAGCTGTAAGGTCTTATATAGACAGGTGTGTGGCTTTCCTAATCAAGTCCAATCAGTATAATCAAAAACAGCTGGACTCAAATGAAGGTGTAGAACCATCTCAAGGATGATCAGAAGAAATGGACAGCACCTGAGTTAAATATATGAGTGTCACAGCAAAGGGTCTGAATACTTAGGACCATGTGATATTTCAGTCTTTCTTTTTTAATAAATCTGCAAAAATGTCAACAATTCTGTGTTTTATGTCAATATGGGGTGCTGTATGTACATTAATGAGAAAAAAAATAAACTTAACTGATTTTAGCAAATGGCTGAAATATAACAAAGAGTGAAAAATTTAAGGGGGTCTGAATACTTTCCGTCCCCACTGTATATAGCATTAAACTGGCAGTAATGCACGCAAAACAATATGGCATTAAACTGGCAGTAACGCACGCAAAACAATATGGCGTTAAACTGGCAGTAACGCACATAAAACTATATGGCGTTAAACTGGCAGTAACGCACACAGAACTATATGGCATTAAACTGGCAGTAGCGCACGCAAAACTATATAGAGTTAAAGTGGCAGTAACGCACACAGAACTATATGGCGTTAAACTGGCAGTAACACACACAGAACTATATGGCGTTAAACTGGCAGTAATGCACATAGAACTATATTGCGTTAAACTGGCAGTAACGCACAAAACTATATGGCGTTAAACTGCTAGTAACGCACACAGAAGTAAATGGCGTTAAACTGGCAGTGACGCACACAGAAGTAAATGGCGTTAAACTGGCAGTAACACACACAGAAGTAAATAGCGTTAAACTGGCAGTAACACACACAGAAGTACATGGCATTAAACTGCCAGTAACACAATCAAATTGACAGTGTTCAACCACCACTACACTGAGGCTATCTGAACTATCCCTACTCTAGCTATACACTAATGTCAAGATTACTGAGATGGTCTCACTACACTACAGTGAAACTATCTGAGCTGTCCCTACTCTAGCTGCACACTATGCAAAGCTGAATGATGGTCCTCCTCACTACACTCACACTATCCCTAGACTGACACTAAACTAATATTCTACACTGACAATTGAAGAAAAATAGCACAGTATAGCACACTAACTAACTAATAGCACTGAACAGAGCCCTGTTCTATCTCTCTCCACGCCAAAATCACACTGAAAATTGCTGCCATTGAAAGAATACTTTTATACTGTGGGGCGGGCCTGAGTCATGATTGGATAAAGTCATAATGACAGTGTCCAATCATGACTCTGACAGTGCTCTGTGCCCTGATTGGCTGAAGCTTTCACTGCTTCAGCCAATCAGGGCTTGCAATACACTGTTCAGCGCCGCAATGCATTGTGGTTGGTTCGGGGGGGGGGGCGAACAACCCGTTTGTTGAGCTGTTCGCGGAACAACCGAACAAAGAAAGTTCGGCCTGAACTTATGCTCGGCCGAATCGTTCGCCTATCCCTGTTCAACATTTCTCGATTGCCATAAATTTCTGAAAGAAGAACTTCTAACTTGCCTTTCGGGCATACTGAGTTAGAAGCTCCAGTTTACTTTTTAACTCGACATATAATTTCATTTCTAGGTTGAGGGGTCCCCAAACTTGAAGTACCTTGGGCCCCTCCAAAGTCTAAATGTGGCACTGGAGGATAGACAAATAAAATTATTGTTCCTGCTTGCAGAAGACTGATAACTTAATTCTCCCAGATTGAACCTCTCAGCCTAGACACCACCACTTGACTGAAATCCAAGAATTGCCTTTTAATGATAAAAGTTGCAGCTTTTTTTGGACAATTATACTGTTGTCGTATATTGAGAAATGTCAAGAATAAATTCATGCAGACTAGTAAAGTTATTGATAGGTCTACATTATGTCCTGCATCATTAGATACACTCTACTGAGAGTTGCATCTGTTCAGTTAAACTTTTCCTCTGCTACTCTATTTATGAGTTGCAAATGCCCTCTATGTATGATTGCAATTATCGTTTCGACTCCATAGGCCTGAGTAAAATTGCTGTCATGAACTATACAATTTTGTATTATATCCGCATAATACAGTGATTTCAAAATGTCTTTAATTATGTATTCTCTGCATGTGAAGTCATCTTTGAAACAATGCAAAATCCACACGTAAGTAATGCTTGTTTACAGATTTGATTTTTGAATGAATTTTCAAGTATTTAATTGCAGAGCAAAAAACCATTTGGAATGTGCATTCAGCTATTTTTCACATGATTAGGCAGGTTATTATCGGAAGATTGAAATGTTATCATGCGTTACTTTAAGTAGCAAACAGAAGTGACTTTGATAATAATGACCCTCTCTTGATCAATTTGGCTCATAGCTTAAACTGGAGGCAATGTCCAAAAAAATAATAATGGCATCCAAATATGCAAATTGACTATCTTTGCTTCTCTCTCAGTGGCTTGGAATATTAGGTTTCTCTTGTTAGAGGAGTATAAAGGAAGTTGCTCCAATTGAAAACAATACATTTATGTATTACAATACACTTATTCTCAAACTTGGAACTCAAACTGGAACTCAAGCTTGTCTTTTCATTTTGATCTTCCTCGCCATTTTCTTCTCACTTTCTGTTGTGTTACCCGATGGTGTGTTTGTGTGGTAACACTAGACCAATAAAAATGGGATAGTTGGCACCTTTGGATTTAAGAAAAATAAAAAAGCTGCGCTTAACCAAATAATGAATGCAGGATGGCGAACCAAACCGAGCAGCAATAGCGGCTCAGGCTAATTTGCCCATCCAACCAACGTAAGTGAAAGGATAATGAATCCTTAGGTGATGAATTTAAAACAGGATATTGTGAATAAACAATAAAACTCTAAGCAAAAAACATAAACATGAACAAGGTCAAGTCCATAGCGTTGGTGCTTGAATGTGAAAAAAACACCCGTGACCTTTAATGAATGACTCATAAAGTGAACAATATATGTGAGTCCATTAACTGGTTGAAGGTAGACAATTCAAATCGAAAATCAAAGTTGTGTGAAGCATCCGAACCACCACCGCAATAAGTGAAATGTCTGCTTACCACAAAGCTATTAGACATGTGCACAACAAAAAAATTTGTTTGTTTTCGTTTTGTTTTTTCCGTTGATTCGTACCGATTCGTAAATTCGTAAGTCGACGCTGTTCGTATTCGTAACGATTCGTAAATTTGTAAGTCGTCGGTGTTCGTATTCGGAACGATTCGTATTTTCGTAAGAGTTATTTTTTCGTTGATTCATTTTTCTGTTAGTTTAATTTTCGTTTATTCGAAATTCGGACGCATTCGTATTTTCGTAGATTTAGTTACATTCGTACTTTCATTAGATTGATTTATTCGTACTTTCGTAACATTGTTTTCATAGATTTGTAATCGGAGCATAATTCATAATTTTATGTAATGTGTATGCTATTATTACATTTTAAGAGACACGGAAAATTACGAATCGAAAAAAAAAGTTACGAATGTACGATTTTTTTCGTTCAATCCATTCGAAGCACATTAAGCAGCACCCTTGTAAGAGACACGGAAAATTACGAATCAAAAAACAAAAAAAAGTTACTAATGTACGAATTTTTTCGTTCAATCCATTCGAAGCACGTTAAGCAGCGCCATTGTAAGAGACACGGAAAATTACGAATCGAAAAAAAAAAAAAGTTACGAATGTACGAATTTTTTCGTTCAATCCATTCGAAGCACATTAAGCAGCGCCATTGTAAGAGACACGGAAAATTACGAATCGAAAAAAAAAAAAAATTACGAATGTACGAATTTTTTCGTTCAATCCATTCGAGGCACGTTAAGCAGCGCCATTGTAAGGGACACGGAAAATGACCAATTCAACAAAAAAAAAAATTACGAATGTACGAATTTTTTCGTTCATTTTGATTTTCGTTGTTCCTGTTTTCGTTTTTCGGATTTTCTTCTTTCGTAGTTTCGTTGTTTCTAATTTGGTTATTTCAGATTTTCGTTGTTTTCGTATTCGTTCGATTCGAACGATTCGTTATTCGTTAACATTTTTAGCGAATCGTTCGTTCATTCGTACGATAACGAATGAACGAATATAACTAAAAAAAACGAAAAACGAAACGAATTGCACATGTCTAAAAGCTATGATCCCCCGTCACAGAGGATCATAGAAGGCATAGATATTAATGCTGGAATGAAGCCTCCGATAATACTGTAAAAACTGGGTATCCAATAGCCGATACAGATAGATATTCCTCACAACTCCAAACAGATTTGGTATATTATAAAGGATAGATGATCCTCAACAGACCCAGGGGTGCATATCATGTGAAGGAAAAACATGCTTCCATAGTGCATTACCAAAAAACGTTCTCTTTATTTAAAATACATTAAAAACACTTACATAAAATCAGATGGAAAAAAACATATACTCCAGTTTACCGGCCGGTTACACATGGATGCAAAACCCGAAAACCTAGATGGTAAAGTTAATCTCTACAGGCAGATGACAGCAGCGCGCCGTTCCGTCCTACACATTTCGTGAAAACTCACGTCATCCGGTCATCCCCACCGCCAGACACCCCAAGTGGGATCTATCTGTGTCATGGAGTGGGGGGTTGCGTATCCAACCCACTTATCGTCTCAGAAATGTTAATAATTTGTTGGCAATATAAAAACTAATGCCGCGTACACACGGTCGGAAATCTCATCGGAAAAAGCTCTGATGGTTTTCCCGTCGGAATTCCGATGGAATTTCGCTCAAACTGTCTTGCCTACACACGGTCACACCAAATTCTGACGATCAATAACACTGCGGCATAAAACACGTTCGACAGCACTATAAAAGGGAAGTTTAATGCTTCCGAGCATGCGTCAAATTGTTTCCGAGCATGCGTCGGAATTTTGCGCGTCAGAATTGTATACACACGATTGGAAAATCCAATGAAAAGCTCCCATTGGACTGTTTCCATCAGAAATTCCGACCGTGTGTACAATCATAAAAATAAAAAAAGGGGGAAAACAGACACTATTGGCGGCCGTAAAGCCGAGTGTTACCATGCCCATAGTTGGTGATAGCCTAAGCCGACTCACACTGGAGCTGAAACTAATCATAAAGAACATATACGGAGTCCTCTTAATTAACGTAATTATGAGGGAGAACATAGGGGTGTGGGCCCATATGAGAGTTAGTGTAGGAAAGGGCTCCACAATGGGAACCTTCTCCCTTCTCCCAATACTAGTAAGTCCATTGTCCAAGTTGGAGCAGGAGGGAGCGCTTGGACTTGCTTCCCTGGGCCCAGCCTGGCTGGTACATATAGGTACAACATATATTGCAGTTTTACCAGAGAAAACCAGTGTGATGCCAGATGGATACCGTAGGTCAGCTTAGAGGTGCTACGGATACAAGCGTCCCCCCCCCCTCCTGAACCATACCAGGCCACATGCCCTCAACATGTCGGAGGTGGGTGCTTTGTTGATGAGGACAAGGGCCTCAACCCTACAACCCTGGGCTGTGGATGTAGGCGGGGGCTTATCGGAATATGAAAACCCCTTTAGATCCCCAGATCCCCCCCCCCCCCATGTGAATAAGTACCTATTCACCCAAAAAAATTAAAAAAGTAATAAAAACACAGAGACAGTTTTTGACTTTTCAAGTTCAGGTCCCATAGACTTTAATAGGGTTCACCGCTCGGGTCAGAACTTTTTCTCTGTTCAGAAGTTTTGGTGCGAACCGAACAGGAGGGTGTTTGACCCATCCCTACTAAAAAATTGGTTTAGGACTGCCTGGCTTAGGTTGCAGAACCAGCTAATGATCTCAAGTTCACTTTAATACCCCGGTTAAAACAATTGCCCTCAACTAAGTGGAAAGAATAATGATGATATCATAATGGAAGAAATATGTTTATCATTTCTTTGTACCCTTTTGCCTAGTTTATCAACTGTGACTTCTCATTTTATTTTCTGGCTATTTATATCATTTTTTTTTTCCATTCCCTTTGGAATGTTTAAACATGTTTAAAATGCAATAAGTGATTATTAGATGTGATATTTGTAATCTGTATTTTAATATGAAGAAATTACTGCTAATGAAGCAGGAAAACTACACTGGCTGATTTCCTAAAAGTATACAGATTATAATTACAATTAAGGCACTGTGATTTCTTGATACCTCATTAGAGAAATAAAACAAAAGTTCAAAGGCGCATTTAGAATCAATCTTACTGCATAATAGTTATTCATTTTCAAATAAGTTTCTGTAATTCAGGTTAAAGTTGTAACTCTTTTTTTTTTTCTTTTCTAACAATATGCATGCAGGAAATACAATAGTAAACTGAATAATAGAAAAATAGAAATTTTATAACTTTAATACAATAATTTATGTCACAATAAAAAAGAAAAAAAAATGATCAGTGGAACACATACTTGTTCTTTGTGTCACTTTTTATGTCCTCTTCTATACTATCAGCAATATTATTATTATTATCATCCATGGGTATATTATCACTATACAGCGCCTTGAAAAAGTATTCACACCCCTTCAAATTTTCCACATTTTGTCATGTTACAACCAAAAACATAAATGTATTATATTGGGATTTTATGTGATAGACCAACACAAAGTGGCACATATACAGTATCTCACAAAAGTGAGTACACCCCTCACATTTTTGTAAATATTTTATTTTTTATTTTCATGTGACAACACTGAAGAAATTACACTGTGCTACAATGCAAAGTAGTGAGTGTACAGCTTGTAGAACAGTGTGAATTTGCTGTCCCCTCAAAATAACTCAACACACAGCCATTAATGTGTAAACTGCTGGCAACAAAAGTGAGTACACCCCTAAGTGAAATTGTCCAAATCGGGCAAAAAGTGTCAATATTTTGTGTGGCCACCATTATTATCCAGTACTGCTTTAACCCTCTTGGGCATGGAGTTCACCAGAAGCTTCACAGGTTGCCACTGGAGTCCTCTTCCCCTCCTCCATGATGACATCATGGAGCTGGTGGATGTTAGAGACCTTGCGCTCCTCCACCTTCCGTTTGAGGATGCCCCACAGATGCTTAATAGTATAACAGTGTAAATTTGCTATCCCCTCAAAATAACTCAACACGCAGCCATTAATGTCTAAACAGCTGGCAGCGGTTTAACAGGACAGGTTCCACTCAGAACAGGCCTCGCCATGGTTGACCAAAGAAGTTGAGGTCACGTGCTCAGCATCATATCCAGGGGTTGTATTTGGGAAATAGACGTATGAGTGCTGCCAGCATTGCTGCAGAGGTTGAAGGGGTGGGGGGTCAGCCTGTCAGTGCTCAGACCATAATCCGCACACTGCATCAAATTAGTCTGCATGGCTGTCATCCCAGAGGAAGCCTCTTCTAAAGATGATGCACAAGAAAGCCTGCAAACAGTTTGCTGAAGACAAGCAGACTAAGGACATGGATTACTGGAACCAGGTCCTGTGGTCTGATGAGACCAAGATAAACGTATTTGCTTCAGAGGGTGTCAAGCGTGTGTTGGGGCAACCAGATGAGGAGTACAAAGACAAGTGTATACAGTCAAGCATTGTTTTGGGAGCATAATTGTCTGGGGCTGCATGAGTGCTGGCCCTGGGGAGCTAGAGTTCATTGAGGTAACCATGAATGCCAACATGTACTGTGACATACTGAAGCAAAGCATGATCCCCTCCCTTCAGATACTGGGACGCAGGGCAGTATTCCAACATGATAACAACCCCAAACACACCTCCAAGATGACCACTGCCTAGCTAAAGAAGCTGAGGGTAAAGGTGATGGACTGGCCAAGCATGTCTCCAGACCTAAACCCTATTGAGAATTTGTAGGACATCCTCAAACGGAAGGTGGAGGAGCGCAAGGTCTCTAACATCCACCAGCTCTGTGATTTTGTCATGGAGGAGGGGAAGAGGACTCCAGTGACAACCTGTGAAGCTCTCGTGAACTTCATGCCCAAGAGGATTAAGGCAGTGCTGGAAAATTATGGTGGCCACACAAAATATTGACACTTTGGGCCCTATTTGTACATTTTCACTTAGGGGTGTACTCACTTTTGTTGCCAGCGGTTTAGACGATAATGGCTGTGTGTTGAGCTAATTTGAGGGGACAGCAAATTTACACTGTTATACAAGCTGTACACTCACTAATTTACATTGTAGCAAAGTGTAATTTCTTCAGTGTTGTCACATTAAAAGATAATAATAAAATAGTGTACTCACTTTTGTGAGATACTGTATATATATATATATATATATATATATATATATATATATATATATATATATACTTAATATATATATATATATATTGTTAATGTAAAAATATCCAATGGGAACTTAAATATAGAAAGCAAAAAGGCGGGGGGCGTGGCTTGGCGCGCAACGGAGATGGCAGCTTGCTAGAGGAGCTCCGGAGAAACCGCAGCCTAAGACCCGCTCTTTGACGCTTTTAACCCCCGATAATGAGCAAACTGGGCTATCGGACACCGCACACCAGATCAAAGAAGTCGGCGGCAGCTTTGCGAGGACGGAATATCTCAGACATTTTCAAAAGCCAGTCCCGCTCGCTGCCTGGAAGTGAAGGCCCCAAGATGGCGCCGACACGTGTAGCAGAAGACTTCAGTGAAGACTCCCAGTCGGCCGCAGAGGACAACGGTAGGGGATCCTCTCACCCCAATCTCCCCCTGACATACTCAGACATGGCCATAATAGCAGCGGACATTAAATCGTCCTTTTCAGCGGCCATCGTAGACCTCAAATCCAGCTTCTCAGTGCTAAACGACCGCATGATGGCCGCGGAATCGGCAGGGAAGCAGAGGGAAAGGGCCATTCACAGATTGGACAGGGTCGCCATCTCACATTCCAACCACTTTATTGAAATGAACAGGCACCTGGAAGACTTGGATAACAGGGGGAGGAGGTGCAACATCAGGGTAAGGGGGATCCCCGAAACAGTCGAAGCCGATCAGATCAACCCAGCACTCAAACGTGTCTTTAACAGTTTACTGGAGAGACCAGAGGACACGGATATAGAATTTGTGCGAGCACACAGGGCTCTGAGGGCCCGCGGGCCCGACAATATGCCACCGAGGGACGTAATCTGCTGCCTGCAGAGCTTCACATTAAAGGAGGAGATAATGCAAAAAGCACGCAGAAATGAACAGATCGTTTTTAATGGCGAAACCATAATGCTATTCCATGATCTTTCTCAAATAACACTAAGGAACAGGAGGGCTCTCCGCCCCCTGCTGGACAGATTACGTGAGAAAGAACTCAGATATACCTGGAGGTTCCCATTCGCCCTGATTGTATCGCATAATGGCAGACAACATGCTTTACGTTCTCCCGAGGACCTAGACGAATTTTGTTCTGCACTACACCTGGGCCAAGTAGACCTCCCTGAATGGTACCAGGAGTTCCGCTTGCCTCCCACGGAACGTAGCCCCCCAAGCTCGCCATTTTCCTCACCTGAAAAGCGGCATCAAAAAAAGAAACTAAAGCAGAGCCGCGCTGGCGGATCTCAAGCAGGCACACCAAATAACAGCAGAGCCTACGCATCCAGAGCCCCTGAGGATGAGACCTGATCCCCCTAAAACGACTAGCCTCCACCGCTGCTCAGGTTCACACTGCAGTCCATGTTTTAGCCTGGGACACTGGAATTATCTGACCTGCCTATCAGATCCTGCTCCTTCACCCCCCCCTTAAGCTGGCACCAGACCAGTACACGAACTGTTCCTACTGCATTCCGACAGAAGCCCATTATAATTGCATACCGAGGAATTACACGGCCCACTCAAGCTTTCTCCTCAGGGGATCAAAGTCAAGATCACGTTCGTATGCTCAGGGTACGCCTGAACATGCTTCATGACGGAAAGACTCTGATTGCATAGGAGCCTATGTACCAAAGTTGCTTTGTCACCTAACCAGCATTGTGATACACCGTAGACGGTACACCGAACGGCCCATAACCGATCCGCACGTCTCAGCAAGAAATAACATTTGGGCACAATTGTACTACGGGCGCTTCTTCCAGCAAGAAATAACGGAAACTGCTAGACACCCCACATGCAACTGACATGGGGAAACATGACTCTCCACTCCATACCACACAGGAAGGGGAATTGGATGACAGGAGCGTACGGAACAGAAGATCAACCCGGAGAGGATAATGAACGCAGGACTCTTTTCATTTTTTTTTTTTTTTTTTTTTTTTTTATTTTGCCTTTTTTTTTTTTTTCTTTTTATCAGCCTTACAGTTTTCTTACCTGATCACTCTGCATGATCTTATCCAACCCACTATATGGCTAACAAGTTATTGGACATGGGCAGTGTTAACCTGGAAGTTTTCTTTTTTTTTTCCCACGCAGTTCCGAAATGTTACATGTTTTAAAAGTTTGTTTGACTAGAAAATAGAATCTCAACATACATGCGGCTGAAGAGCCGGTAGTTCATAGTGCACCTTAGCGTCAAAGGGCACAAATAGCACCCTTTAATAGATACTTAAGGCTGCGGCCTCTATTCCTCCACATTTTGTTACCACCACCCACTCACTAGACGATCCGCTTATTCTGAATTGTCAGAATAGAGTGCCGCCTCCCCCTACCCCCTAAAGGTGCATCCTGTGGGGACCAGGATCCCAACAGGATACACAAATTTACACCTACACAATAGTATACTATTGCTTAGGTTAGAACCCAATTAATCTCTCATCTAACCCCCTCACACAACTTTTCCACCAAAGTGTCTACTACACTAGGTGGTGTTCGCACTCAGACAGTTTTCACAGAATATACTCTACGTGATTGAATGTTGCCTTATAACCCTATCTTAACTGTTTTCTCCCTGTACATCGCAGTGCTTATTGGTGTCGTCAGCGGATCCTCTCTCTCTGGGTCTCTCCGGTCCTACAGCATGGCGTACTCCACGATGGGCCCACAGGCCACAGTGATCTCTCACAATGTTCAAGGTCTGAACATTCCGGAAAAAAGGTCATCCTTGTTGAGGGAACTTAAGAAAGGTAGGCCACACTTTGCTTTCCTACAGGAGACGCACTTTAAATCCCCAAAAATACCCAGGCTCACTGATTCCTTTTTCACAGAGGCACACCATGCTACCAATGACCAGGCAAAGACAAAGGGAGTTTCGATACTGGTCAGTAGAGAGGCATCCTTTGCTCTGAAAGACAAACTATTAGACCCGGAGGGGAGGTACATACTCCTTAAAGGCCTCTACAACGGCAACCCCATAACATTGGTTAATGTCTACTTTCCCAATAGACTACACCTAACCTTCTGTAGGAAGCTAATAAAAATAATAGAGGGATTCAGCGAGGGATGTATTATTCTGGGGGGTGACTTTAACCTCCCCTTAAACCCCCTATATGATACCTCCACAGGCAAATCACACATGACTTATAGAATGCTGAGATCGTTCAAGAATCTCCTACATTCTCTACACCTAATCGACTCCTGGCGCTTTCTCCACCCGGAGGGTAGAGACTACACATTCTACTCAGCACCTCATGCCAAATACACGAGGATCGATTATCTATTCATCTCTCGTAGAGATCTACATCGACTGTCTGGAGCGAGGATAGGGATCCAGACATTCTCGGATCACTCTCCTATCTCCCTCAAAATCTCTGCTGACACTCCTAGAAAAGGACCCCTCACATGGAGGCTAAACTCCTCCCTTTTGACAGACCATGCACTGTTACCAGAAATAACCTCCCACTTGGGAGAATATTTCAGACATAACACTACGCAGGATATGGATCCACTCATGATCTGGGAAGCCCATAAGTGCACCATGAGGGGAACTCTAATGAAACTGGGTGCCCAACGTAAAAAAAACAGAGACAAAGAAATCATCAGACTAACCGACAAAATATCACAACTAGAGACGCGACACAAACTGTCCCTGACTAAAACAGTGGCGACCGAACTACTAGACACACGAAAAGCACTACAACAATCCATGGAAGCTACCTCCAAAAGATTCCTATTCTTCAAACGAAAAATATACTACGAATATGGTGACAAGACTGGGAGATTTTTAGCTAGGGCACTGAAAGGACCTCGTCTCAGAAATAACATAATGGGTATACGTAATAAAGCAGGCAGACTAGATATTACGGATGACTTAATTTCAAAACACTTCCATGAATACTACACACAACTCTATAACCTCCCTCAACAACACAAACCAGCAAATTTAATAGGGAACAGGCAGGATTCCATACAGAATTATCTATTAGCTTCCAAAATGCCCAAACTATCAGAAGCAGATAGCGAACTTCTTGACCAACCCATAAGATTGGATGAAGTCCAACTGGCAATACAAGAACTAAAAAATGGCAAAAGCCCAGGCCCGGATGGGTACACTTCTATTTATTACAAGACATTCACCGAGATACTGGCAGGCCCCCTCACAAAAGCCTTGAATTCCTTTATGGTCCAAAGGGACAACACAATGTCCCTCCTAGAGGCACACATTACAGTGCTACTAAAACCCGACAAAGATCCGTCACTTTGTACAAGCTATAGACCTATTTCCCTGCTGAACCTAGACGTGAAAATAATGGCCAAAATTATCGCCAATAGACTAAAACCCTATCTACATAATCTAATTGGTCCAGAACAGGCGGGCTTTATGCATGGGAGGGAAGCGAAAGACAACGTAACGAAATCACTCAACCTTATTCACGCAGCCCATGTGCGAAAAATCGAGGGCCTTCTCCTCTCTACGGATGCGGAGAAGGCCTTCGATAGAGTAGCCTGGGATTTCATGCTGGGGACATGCAGACACATCGGATTAGGCACACATATGTTATCCTGGGTAGAAACCCTATATAGAAATCCAACCGCCAGGCTCCGTATTAACGGAGCTCTGTCAGACAGGGTGCAAATAGCTAATGGCACGAGACAAGGATGCCCGTTGTCACCCATTCTATTTATACTCTCACTAGAGCCCTTTATTAGGATGATACGGTCTAACCCCGATATTCAAGGATTCCGCGTCTCTGACATGGAATATAAGATAGCGGCTTACGCAGATGATTTGCTCTTTTTTCTGACCAAACCACATATATCCCTACCGAGCCTGTTAAAAGAATTCTCTGTATATGGATACATCTCCAACCTGAAAATAAATCTGTCCAAATCAGAAGCCCTAAACGTAAACATCCCAGACAATACACTTAAATTGGTGATAGACAATAACCCCTTTACATGGGTAACAAAAGCGCTAAGATACCTAGGGGTATGGCTACCCCCGCAGATCTCACAGGTGTTCGAATACAACTTCCCCCCACTCCTCAAGACAATAACTACAGATATGACGAGTTGGCACCCCAGAAACTTCTCATGGTTCGGAAGGGCTGCCATTTGTAAAATGGTAGTCCTTCCTAAACTACTATATCTCTTTAGGACACTGCCAATATATATACCATCAGCCTTTTTCAAGCAACTTCAGTCGCTACAAAACCAATTTGTGTGGGCACACAAAAAGGTACGCATCAGACACTCACTCCTGACCCAACCAAAGGGAAACGGAGGGATGGGCCTACCGAATTTTAAAAAGTATTACCATGCGGCACATATTGCTAGGATAATAGACTGGCACTGCCACAATAAGGTCAAGGATTGGGTGACCCTGGAGAACGATCTCTGCTCATTACAGCTGAGGTTCTCTCCCTGGATCCCAGAATCCCGCTACCCTATGGATATGAAGCAACACCCCCTGGTTAGTACCACCCTACGAATCTTTCACCTTTTAACCAGGGACCTTGACATTTCTACTCCCCTAAGCCCACTTACACCGATATACCAGAACCCAGACTTCCCACCAGGGACAGGTCGACAATTCTTGAGGACAACGACTCCCCCCACACCACTAATAGCCAAACACTGCTTCCAAAAGACACGACTGAAGGACTTCACAACCCTGAAATCAGACAATGATATACAACACATGCCTCTGTGGTCATACTTTCAACTTCGTAGCTACCTCAACCAAAGATCCCATAAACAATACTTTACTAAACAATTAACAGAGATGGAATCAGTGTGCCTGGAGGGGGCTCCTGTCCAGAGGGCTACTTCTGTGGCCTACTCGTGGTTGCAAGACACGGATGTTTGTGCGGCGGAGAGATTCAGAGAGAGATGGTCGGAAGCCTTGGGTATGGTAATTACAGACGAGCAATGGCGAAAGGCATGTATACTAGCACATAAATGCTCATTAAGCACCAGAATACAGGAAACCTCATACAAATTGTTAACACACTGGTACGCTACACCTGAAAAACTACATAAATGGTACCCCCAGACATCGGATCTCTGCTGGCGGTGCCAGAAGGAGACTGGAACTTTGCTACATATTTGGTGGCAGTGTCCAATGATAACTCAATATTGGTCGAAGGTAATAGAGATCATACAACACGTAACAGAAACCTCTATGAGACTAGATGCTGCTTGCTGTCTACTACATGTCACCACATTCTCGTTCAGGCGATACAAGAAATCATTGACCAGACACCTCCTAAATGCGGCTAAGTCCCTCATACCACTTTATTGGAAATCTGCTAGCACCCCCTCAGTAAAGGACTGGCTGTCGAGAATCAAAGATATATGTGACATGGAGGAGACCATAGCACAATCTAACGACTCAGTTGAAAAGTACCATACTACCTGGATGCCGTGGCTCACCTTTAGACATACTCAATACTATGAAGATCTTAGAAGTTAGTCCCCCGGGACTGCGACCATTTGAGATCAATCACGATGACACTGGTTGAAATGGCAACCTCAACCTATCTTTTCTCCCATTATTCTCTTCTCGAGAAAAATACATCTTATTGTAAAAGAAGTGCGAACGCCACCTACTCCTACCCTCTACACCCCCTTTCACTACCCCACCCCCTATACCCCCCTTTCTCTACTTCTACCCCCCCTTTTTTACACCCCCTCTATTAATCCAATCCACTGATTGAGCTGACCATAAGAATGACCTACAACTTACAATAAGTGAACTGGGTTACAATTGACTTCGACACTATATAACAGTTCGACATTCATATCTATCTGAGTTTGATGCTTGATTAATCATTAGGTAACGTGTAAGATGCATGATGTTATATATAGCACCTTAATGATACCATACCAAAGAAATGTAACAATCTAGTTCTACTGTTTTTTTTTTTTTCCCTACACTTTGTATGTCTATTCTTGGTAACTAATAAACTTTGAATGAAAAAAAAAAAAGAAAGCAAAAAGGCAGACTATGGATCTTGAAGATCTAGTGTCATGTACACGGTAGAGGCCAAACTGAAGAGAGGGCTTCCCCTACACCTCCTGTCCTGTTTCCCCCGATGACAGGGTTTTGCAAGTGGCACTGGTGTCTGTGGAGGATCCAGGCCAGAAGATGCTCTGGATAATGCAGGCTGGCCAAGGTCAGTTTTAGACGGGCAAAACCGATACCAAATCAGCAGAAAGAAGATGGAGTTGGGTCACATGTCAGGGCTAGAGCTCATATAAGGAGGAACTTGTAGGTGCAGGATCCTGAGCTTAGCCTACCATGCAGAAAGTCGGTAACAACCGAATGGCAAAGGTGCAAAGTGAGGAAACAGAGGCAGGATCTGATACCAGTCCGAGGTCAGTATCAGACGGGCAAAACTGGTATCAAATCAGTAGACAGAAGCATGGGCGTCCGCAGAACTTTTTTCAGGGGGGGGGGGGCATCATTTTAAGGTCACCCATGCTCTGACCCTTTTCGACAATGTCATTATCACATTATCACGGTCAGACGTAGTACAGGTGATGGTCAGAGACTGCAGACATGGCCAAATAGACTGTCAGAGACTGCGGACATGGCACAAGAGACTGTGAGAGATGGCATACATGGCCCAAGAGACTGTCAGTGACTGCATACATGGCTCAAGAGACTGTAAGAGACTGAGGACATGGCACAATAGATGACCAGAGACTGCATACATGGCTCAAGAGACTGCAGACATGGCACAAGAGACTGTCAGAAACTGCATACATGTGGGGGGGTGACAGAGAGAGACAGGGGGGTGACAGAGAGACAGTGTGACAGAGAGAGACAGAGGGGGGTGATAGAGAGCGAAGGGGGGGGGGATGAAAAAGACAGAGGGGTAAGGGGTGGAGGGGGTGACAGAGAGGGGTGATGGGTGTCATCACTCCTGATCCAAACCCTGATTTGATCCCTGATTCCAGAGGGGGGAACTTGCCCCCCCCCCCTTACACCTACCTGCGGACGCCCATGGACAGAAGATGGAATTGGGTCAAAGTCAGTGTCAAGTGATGGAAGATCAGGATCAGGCAGAACAAGTACATAAACCAGGTCAGACTAAAGATGAAAAATTTAGGACTGGTCACGGACCACAAAAGGTGATGACCCCTCAGCAAATATCCCAACTCCTGTAATGCCTTAAATAGGCCACTGAGCACCAAAACACCAAAACACCAGTGCCCAATGTGCACATTTTTGTAAATTAGTTTAGATTTTTTAGGAAACATTTTTTTAGAAATAATTTTTATATTAATTGCTTACAAAGAATATTTTACTTCAAGCCATAAAATACACACGCTATTTATTTTTATCTTTTTTCTCTGTACTTTTTATTTACCTTAGTATTTGGTTGTGTAGGAGTAGATTTCGCTTGCCAGCTATATAATCCTGCCAGCAAAGGGGTTTTGCTTTTTTTTTTTTTTCTATTTTTGAAGCTAGTTGTCCGGTCAAATAAATACTTAGATAGATATGTCATTTTGTAAAGTATATTTATTTTTAGAGGCTTTTTCGAGGTAAGCTCTCTTAACAATTTTAATGCACGTCTGTCTTACTCGCTTGTGACAGTTCTGAAAAATAAGCAAAATATGTGAAACACAAATTTAGCTTCCATATTTAAAAATCTGTAGCAACTTGACATTGGTTATTATGTAGAAAACGACATTGTTTATAATAAGAAAAAGCACCAAAAGAACCAAAAAATTTACAAATTACTATATAGGACATTTTATAGTTTAATATTTTTAAATATCTTACTAAACAGCACATAGAATATATGTATATGTATAGTATATAGCAGGGCTCAAAATACCAAGTCCTGAGCCACTAGCCAGGCCTTAAGAGTTACTTGCCACCAGTTGCCCCACCCAACCTCTACCCTGCCCGCCCCTAAGTCCTCCCCTATACACAGTCTCATCAGTGGCCATCAGTGCAGCATATCAGCCTCCTTATCAGTGCAGCCCCATCAGTGCATCTTACAAGTGCCACCTCATCGGTGCCCATCAGTACAGCATATCAGTGCAGCCTCATTAGTGCCCATCAGTGCAGTTTACCAGTACCCATCATTGCCACCTCACCAGTGGCCATCAATTTAGCATATCAGTACCCTTCGAAGCAGCATATCAGTGCTGCCCATCAGTGCAGCTTATCAGTGCATATCAGTGCAGCCTATCAGTGCCCAACAGTGCAGCCTTATCTGTGCAGTCCCATCAGTGCAACGTATCAGTGCTGCCTCATCAGTGGCCATCAGTGCTGTCTCATCATTGGCCATCAGTGTCGTCTCATCAGTGACCGTCAGTGCAGACTTATCAGTGCCCATCAGTGCAGCCTTATCAGTGCCCAACAGTGCGGCCTTTTCAGTGCAGTCCCATAAGTGCAACGTATCAGTGCCGCCTCATCAGTAGCCATCAGTGCCGCCTCATCAGTGGCCATCAGTGCAGACTTATCATTGGCCATCAGTGCAGACTTATCAGTGAATATCAGTGCAGCCTATCAGTGCCCAACAGTGCTGCATTATCAGTGCAGTCCCATCAGTGCAACGTATCAGTGCTGCCTCATTAGTGGCCATCAGTGGCGCCTCATCAGTGGCCATCAGTGCAGACTTATCAGTGCCCATCAGTGAAGCCTTATCAGTGCATATCAGTGCAGCTTATCGGTGCCCATCAGTGCAGCTTTATCAGTGCCTATCAGTGCAGCCTATCATTGCCCATAAGTGGAGCCTATTATTGCTTATAAGTGCAGCATATCATTGCCATTAGTGCAGCCTTATCACTGCACATCAATCCAGAATAAAATTGCCCATCAGTGCAGCAGGGAAGAATGGGAGGATCGGGAGGAGACTGTCAGGAGGATCTGGCAGCTGGATCACACAGATCTTCTATTTGAATAGCCAGCCGCTGTCAAACAAAGTCCTACCTCCTGGACTGGCTACTCTAATAGACAGCACACTAGTCCAATGCCAATCCAGGAGGCGGGACTTCGGTGGCTATTCATATAGAAGCCACCTCTCAACGGGAGATCCCCGCTCTATGTGATCCAGCCGACAGATCCTCCTGACATATTCCAGGCTGATCGCTTCTGGCAGAAGCAGCGAGGCCTTTTTTACAGGACATCTGAGTGGTCCGGGGGACAGGGAGGATCCCCCCTACTATGGGCTGCTCTGATGGCCACACCGCTTCTACCAGAAGCAATCAGCCTGGAACCTGTCAGCCCAGTCTGCCCCTGACCTGCATTTGCCCTCCACTAATCTCCACTCACCAAATACGAGCAGGCGAGTGGAAATTTTGAGGGCTGGTATATAGGCAGAGATAGTTTAGGGGGGTTTAGGGGGGTGCACCTCTCCCGCTGCCCATAAATGTGATCCAGTGGGGAATCCGTCCAGAAGTGATGTCAGACGTTGTTCCAGTCCTCCAAGGGCATAGAATCGAGTGGGGGCCAACTTGCCCTCACTTGACTTCCTGCCCTTCACTCCAGGGGATTGGATTGTTTCCGCTGCTACCGGCGACTCTGGAAAGTGGGGGGGAAACGTCCGGGTGGGGGGTGCACCTCTCCCGCTGCCCATAAATATGATCCAGTGGCGGAAGAGACCACTTTTATGTGAAAGAGGATTGCCCACTGTTTAAAGAAATACCGTGGTTATGGCAGATTTTTTTATACCGGGGTTATGGCAGTTAATTAATTGTGTTTATCTGCAGCCTCCCCTACTCTTCATCCTTTCAAAGTGCAGGATTTATAAAACTTCTCTGAGCTTCCAGAAAACTGGAGGCGGAAAGCTGAAATTAAACCCTGCAGAGCTCAGTGAGGAGAGCTCTGAGAGCTGATTGGAGGATAGGGTCAACCCCCCCCCCCCTCCTTGTCACACAACACACAGGAACGTTTTTCGTTTTTTTTCGTTATTTTCGTTCATTCGTTTTCATACGAATGAACGAACGATTCGCTAAAAATTTTAACAAATCGTTTGAATTGAACGAATCCGAAAATAACGAAAATCCGAAAAAAACGAGTTAGAAACAACGAATGTACGAATGAAGAAAATCCGAAAAACGAAAACAGGAACAACGAAAATGAAAATGAACGAAAAAATTCGTACATTCGTAACTTTTTTTTTTTGTTGAATTGGTAATTTCCCGTGTCTCTTACAATGGTGCTGCTTAACGTGCTTCGAATAGATTGAACGAAAAAATTCGTACATTCGTAACTTTTTTTTTTTCCTTTTTCGATTCGTAATTTTCCGTGTCTCTTACAATGGCGTTGCTTAACGTGCTTCGAATGGATTGAACGAAAAAATTCGTACATTCGTAACTTTTTTTTTTTGCGATTCGTAATTTTCCGTGTCTCTTACAATGGCGCTGCTTAACGTGCTTCGAATGGATTGAACGAAAAAATTCGTACATTCGTAACTTTTTTTTTCGATTCGTAACTTTTTTTTTCGATTCATAAATTATTAAAATGTAATAATAGCATACACATTACATACAATTATGAATTATGCTCCGATTACGAATCTACGAATGTTACGAATGTTACGAATGTACGAATAAATACGAATGCGTCCGAATTTCGAATAAACGAATAAACGAAAATTAAACTAACGAAAAAACGAATCAACAAAAAAATAACTCTTACGAATGTACGAATCGTTACGAATAAGAACACAGACGACTTACGAATGTACGAATTGTTACGAATACGAACACCGACGACGTACGAATTTACGAATCGTTACGAATCAACGGAAACGAAAAAAACCGAAACGAAAATAAACAATTTTTTTTCGGAAAACAAAAAAAACTAAACGAAAATAAACACATTTTTTTGTTGTACGCATGTCTAGTCTGGGAGGGGGGGGTGCACCTCTCCCGCTGCTCATAAATGTGATCCAGTGGCTAATCCGGTGCTGAGACCACTTTTATGTGAAAGAGGATTGCCCACTGTTTAAAAAAATACCGGGGTTAAGGCAGCTTTTTAATACCGGCGTAATGGCAGTTAATTAATTGTGTTTATCTACAGCCTCCCCTACTCTAAATCCTTTCAAAGTGCAGGATTTATAAAACTTCTCTGAGCTTCCAAAAAACTGGAGGCGGAAAGCTGAAATTAAACCCTGCAGAGCTCAGTGAGGAGAGCTCTGAGAGCTGATTGGAGGATAGGGTCAACCCCCCCCCCCCCCCTCCTTGTCACACAACACACAGGAACAGTCCTGAGGCTGTCAATCACAGGATGTGTGCTTGGAGCTCTCTCTCCCGTAACCTTTTTTTTCTCTTGCTGTCAGGCCCCTTTCACACTGGGGCGGTTTGCAAGCGCTATTGCGCTAAGAATAGCGCCTGCAAACTGACCCGAAACAGCTGTTGCTGTTCCTTCAGTGTGAAAGCCCGAGGGCTTTCACACTGAAGCGGTGCGCTTGCAGGACGTTCAAAAATGTCCTGCAAGCCGCATCTTTGGCTCGCTATAGGAGCGGTATATTTACCGCTCCTATAGCGCCCGGTCCCATTGAAAACAATGGGGGAGCGCGCCGAACCCGCCCGCAAAACGCCGCAATAGCGGCGGTTTGCGGGCGGTATTGACCCTTTTTCGGCCACTCGCGGGGGTAAAAACACCCCGCGAGCGGCCGCAATGCGCCGCTAAAACGCCGGTAAAGCGGCGCTAAATATAGCGCCGCTTTACCGCCAGCGCCCCCACCGCTCCAGTGTGAAAGTAGCCTTAGGAAAACAATTTGAAATGACTCATGCTGATGGCTGAGGAACGAAGCGGCAGAGAAAAATAGCACTTAGTGCTCTTAAATGAGACAAGTACACATTGTAGAGGGAGATGCTTTGTTCTTGTTTCATGTCTGAGGTTTACAACCACTTTAAATCATGGAGGAAATGCAGTGCACATTCATTACCTGTTGCTATTTTCACACAATTTTGTTTTAGGTTAATCATCCTTTAACTACATTTTTTTCTTGCTCGCCATTCATTTTTTTGCAAGGTAGGCATGGTGCCGACGACTTCACGGAAATCAAAGAAAAGCACAGTTCTGAATGCTTGTTGACAACTGAAGTTTAAAAAGCAAGAAAAAAAAAAATCGCTCTAGTAAACATTATAATTGAGTCTGCAAAACAGTATTTGAGTGATCTTGCATGGCAATTTGCTCGGTACCTGTTGCATCTCGGAGCCTCCCGCCACCAATTTGGACAGGAATAAACAAAAGCGGTTGGTATTCTGAACTATGGCTCACAAGGGTATTTGGGTAATTTCTTATTAAAAAGTTTCCTCTGATTGTGTTCCCAGTGGAAATAAACTGTACTTTGATTCTTTTGGCTTGCTCTTAGATTCGCTACGGTTGGAAGATGTTATAGTTGATAGAATATATTTTGTCCTTAAAGCCCCGGAGAGGCCGGGTGTTGGCTTCATGCATGCGCTGTGTTTTTTTTTTTTGCTGTATTAAAAGAGAAGCATCAGCATGAGGTTCTCCCGATTCTGTCTGGAAAAAAATATCTGAAACCATTTTTTTTTAATGTATTTGTTTGTATGTATGTTGCAGCTTCCTGTGGCTTTCTGGTTTTGCAAAAGCGTAGTAAACAATAAGGGAACACAATGAAATATAGATAAAACCATGTACCTACCGGTCCTTTGTATTACGCAAAGCATCTGTGTGCTAAAGCTACATTTTTTTTTTTTTACATTTTATATGCTGACTTTTTATTTATTTATGGTTTTATCTTTATATGTTCTTTTTATTATTTAGTTTTTAAGCAGAGATTGCAAAAAAAAAAAAAAAATGGTATGCCTAGTATACCAGTACCTTGAAACTTACTTTTAAAATATTGTGTTATGTCTGAAAGTATTTTAAAGCAGAGGTCTCCAAACAATTCAGTGTGAGGGCCACATCTTATATTTTA
This sequence comes from Lithobates sylvaticus, assembly GCA_028564925.1. Lineage (NCBI taxonomy): Eukaryota > Metazoa > Chordata > Amphibia > Anura > Ranidae > Lithobates > Lithobates sylvaticus. Next base: position 227,086,156 of record CM053033.1, read on the forward strand.
CAAATGTTCTTGGACTGGAAACTTTATAAAGTGTCCCACCTTACATCCAGAAGTGCCCATCATATCCCCCCCCCCACACACACACACACACAGAAGTGCCCATAAGAGTTACCCCTCACATCTAGGAATGCCCATCAGAGTGCCCTTTACATCCAGGAGTGCCCGCCAAAGTCCTTTCTTACATGCAGGAGTGTCCATCAGGGCCCACCTTACACCCAGAAGTTCCCATTAGATCTCCCGCCCTTACACCCAGAAGTGCCCATCAGATCCCCCCGCCCTTACACCCAGAAGTGCCCATCAGATCCCCCCACCCTTACACCCAGAAGTTCCCATCAGATCCCCCCGCCCTTACACCCAGAAGTGCCCATCAGATCCCCCGCCTTACACCCAGAAGTGCCCATCAGATTCCCCCGCCCTTACATCCAGAAGTGCCCATCAAATTCCCCCGTCCTTACATCCAGAAGTGCCCATCAGACCCCCTCCGCCCTTACACCCAGAAGTGCCCATCAGATCCCCCACTCCTACATCCAGAAGGGCCCATCAGATCCCCTACCCCTATACCCAAAAGTGCCCATCAGACCCCCTCCGCCCTTACACCCAGAAGTGCCCATCAGATCCCCCACTCCTACATCCAGAAGTGCCCATCAGACCCCCTCCGCCCTTACACCCAGAAGTGCCCATCAGATCCCCCGCCTTACACCCAGAAGTGCCCATCAGATCCCCCACTCCTACATCCAGAAGGGCCCATCAGATCCCCTACCCCTATACCCAAAAGTGCCCATCAGACTCCCCCGCCCTTATACCCAGAAGTGCCCATCAGATCCTCCCACCCTTACACCCAGAAGTGCCCATCAGATCCCCCTGTCCTTACATCCAGAAGTGCCCATCAAATTCCCCCGTCCTTACAAGTCTGATCGGATTTTTTTTGTCAGAAAATTTTAGATTCGGACGCATTCGTATTTTTGTAGATTTAGTTACATTCGTATTTTCCAACAACATAACCGTCCGATTAGACATTTATCCGACCGTGTGTACGGGGCATTACAATTCAACAAAAAAAAAAAGTTACAATGTACAAATTTTTTCTTCATTTTGTGGCAAGTAGACATGTGCACAATAGAAAAATTTGTTTATTTTCGTTTCGTTTCTGTTCGTTTCCGTTGATTCGTAACGACTCGTAATTTCGTAAGTCGTCGGTGTTCGTATTCGTAACGATTCATATTTTCGTAAGAGTTATTTTTTCGTTTTTCCGTTAGTTTAATTTTCGTTTATTCGAGATTCGGACGCATTCGGCGCCGCACATTCTTCTAAATGCCATTACATTTTTTTGGTTTATGGCTCTGCTTACCTTATACAACAATCCATTATTTTCCTTGGTAAATTGTTTCCTGTTTGTCTGATTAGGAATGCAAACTGAGCTCTAAATGAGCTGTGATTGACACATTGTTGACAAGACCTTTCCTTTATAAAGTCTCTACATGTTATGAGTGCAAAAGGTCTCAAGAGATTTGGCTTCAAGGCTGTTCTGTCACAACTGCGTTAATCAGACAATGTGCCCCCTGGTGGTGATAAGGAAAAGAAAGGCCCCGCAGCGGCGCGAGATTGAATAATGCCCATTTCAATTCTTCAAGAGCTTTGACGGAGCCAATTTTAATTAGCAAACTTGTGATATCACAAGCAATTGTAATTCCAATTATTTGTTTGCTGAAGGCAAATTTTGCTACTCTAAATTAGGAACTCATGTAAATAGGCTAATTAATATAGTTCTGTGGTATGCTGCTCAAAGAAAACAAAAACAAATATGTCAGCCTCCAACAAACAGTGCACTATGGACCAAATATTTTAAATACACATTTGTTCAACAAAGATATCTTATGATAATTATTTGGGTTTAGTGACAACATTTTACTTATCTGTTGTTATTAGCGACACTGTAATAATAGAAAGAAAAAAAGATTGAAAGAAAGATGGGAGAGAGAATAAAAAAATATATAAGGAGGAGGAGGGGAGGGGATGGGAGGGGAGGGGAGAGGAGGGGAGGAGAGGGGATAGGAGGAGAGGAGAGGAGAGGGAGGAGGGAAGAAGGGAGGAGAGGAGAGGAGGGGAAAGGTGGGGAGAGATGGGGAGAGGAAAGGAGAGGAGGAGAGTTGAGATGAGAGGCAAAGAGAGGGGGAGGGGACAGGAGGGGAGAGAGAGGGGAGGGGAGAGGAGGGGATGGGAGGGAAAAGAAGAGGAGAGGAGAGGAAAGAGAAGGGAGGGGAGAGGAGAAGAGAGGAGGGGTGAGGAGGGGAGGGGAGAGGAGATATGAGGATAAGAGGGGAGGGAAGGAGAGGAGAGGAGGGGAAAGGTGGTGAGAGGAAAGGAGAGGAGGAGAGGGGAGATGAGAGGCAAAGAGAAGGGGGAGGGGATGGAACAGGAGAGGAGAGAGAGGGGAGGGGAGAGGAGAGGAGAGGGGGGGGGGGGAGGGGAGGGGAGAGGAGAGGAAAGAGAGGGGAAAGGAGAGGAGAAGAGGGGAGGGAAAAGAGGGGAGAGGGGGAGAGAGGGGAGGGGGGAGGAGGGGGGAGGAGGGGGAGGGAAGATGAGATGGGAGGAGAGGAAAGGAGAGGAAAGGTGGGGAGAGGTGGGGAGAGGAATAGAGAGGAGGAGACGGGAGATGAGAGGCAAAGAGATGGGGGAGGGGAGGGGGCAGGAGAGGAGAGAGAGGGGAAGGAAAGGGAGAGGAGGGGATGGGAGGGAAGAGGAGAGAAGAGGGAAGAGAGGGGAGGGGAAAGGAGAAAAGCAGAGAGGAGGGGAGAGGAGGGGAGAGAAGACAAATCTCTCTAAATATATATACAAATATATATATTTAAAATGTAGAAAGTGATAAAGGATAGAAGGAATAAAAGAAGGAAGTATTATGGAAAGAAAAACGAAATCTATATTACATGCCTACGAAAGTATGAAAGCCTATCTTTATTCAGTTACGCTTTGGAAGATTTTACCCCCCAGAGCATTTTTTGCTATTCAGCACTGTGTTACTTTAACTGACAATTGCTTGGTATTATATTTGTATGTATAAAAATATGTATTATATATTTTTTCATACAAATAGAGCTTTCTTTTTGTGGTATTTGATGACCTCTGTGTTTTTTTATTATTATATAAACGAAAAAAAAATAATTTTGTAAAAAAAAACAAAAACAAAAATTTTTTGTTAGTGGGACTGTGATAGCGCCGCGAGAAATCTGACACTAACTGACATTGGGTGGGGACTGATTAACTGACACTGACATCCCCCGTGATAATAACACAGTGATCCGTAATAATACTATACACTGTCACTGTACTAATGACACTGGCTGGGAAGGGGTTCACATCTACAGTGAGAGAAAAAAGTATTTGATCCCCTGCTGATTTTGTACGTTTGCCCTACTGACAAAGAAATGATCAGTCTATAATTTTAATGGTAGGTTTATTTGGTAGGTTTATTTTAACAGTGAGAGACAGAATAACAACATAAAATATCCAGAAAAACACATTTAAAAAAAAGTTATAAATGGATTTTCATTTTAACCACTTCAGCCCCGGACCAATTTGCAGCCAAAGGACATGGCCCCTTTTTGCGATTCGGCACTGCGTCGCTTTAACTGACAACTGCGCGGTCCTGCGACGTGGCTCCCAAACACAATTGACGTCCTTTTTTTCCCACAAATAGAGCTTTCTTTTGGTGGTATTTGATCTCCCCTGCGGTTTTTATTTTTTGCGCTATAAACAAAAATAGAGCGACAATTTTTGAAAAAAATGCAATATTTTTTACTTTTTGCTATAATAAATATCCACAAAAATATATATATATAAAAAAAAAAACATATTTTTCCTCAGTTTAGGCTGATACGTATTCTTCTACATATGTTTGGTAAAAAAAAATCGCAATTAGCAAATATTGATTGGTTTGCGCAAAAGTTATAGCGTTTACAAAATAGGGGATAGTTTTATAGCATTTTTATTAATATTTTTTTTTTACTAGTAATGGCGGCGATCAACGATTCTTATTGTGACTGCGACATTATGGCGGACACATCGACATTTTTGACACATTTTTGGGATCATTGTAATTTATACAGAAATCAGTGCTATTTAAATGCACTGATTCCTATGTAAATGACATTGAAGGAGTTAACCACTAGGGGGCGGGGAGGAGTTAGTGTGACGTGTGTGTGTTTTTTTTTACAGTAGGGGGCGTGGCTGACGTCTGACGTCACTGATCGGCTTTCCCAATGACAGGGAACAGCTGATCAGTGACAGGCAGAGTAGGAAGCGCGGGGAGAGGTTTGTTTACACAGACCTCTCCCCGTTCTTCAGCTCTGTGACCCGATCCCGGGACACCAGCGGAGATCGTGTCCGCTGGTCCCGCGGCCGCGGTCACGAAGATCCCGACCGAGATCGCCAAGGCTAGGCAATTAAAGGGGACGTACCCGTACGTGCTTTTGCCTAGCCGTGCCATTCTGCCGACGTATATGTGCAGGAGGCGGTCGGGAAGCGGTTAATGAGTGAAATACATATTTGATCCCCTATGAATCAGCAAGATTTCTGGCTCCCAGGTGTCTTCTATACAGGTAAAGAGCTGGGATTAGGAGCAGTCTCTTAAAGGGAGTGCTCCTAATTTAAGCTTGTTACCTGTATAAAAGACACATGTCCACAGAAGCAATCAATCAGATTCCAATCTCTCCCCCATGGCCAAGACCAAAGAGACCAAGGATGTCAGGGACAAGATTGTAGACCTACACAAGGCTGGAATGGGCTACAAGATCATTGCCCAACAGTTGGTGCGATTATTCACAAATGGAAGAAACACAAAATAACTGTCGAGGTTAAAGACGAAGGCAAATATGGGATGGCAAGGGGTGGAGAGGAGAGGAAAGGATTCTACATATATTCACAATTATTTAAAGGTCTAGAAAGTGGTGAAGGAATGAAGGAAACTTCATATTCTAAATTTCTCCCGACGTACTTGTTCCAGGTCTGTGACTCAGAAAGGTACTAAAGCCAGTGGGTCAACATAAAAATCAGGAAATTTTACTTTTCAGAAGAAAGTCAGCAATGGCTGACCCCATCCTTCTGTCAGGAAAGGTTTACTTTAACCACTTCCTGACTGGCACACGACGATGTACATTGGCAGAATGGCACAGACTGGCAAAAGGGTGTACAGGTACGTCCCTTTAAGATTGCCGCCGTGCCATTGCGCGCCGGTCGGGACCCCCGTGAGTCCGGTCGAGGATACCCGCGATTGTCTCACGGGATGGCTGAATGGGTAGATGCAGAAGTAAACAGCATCTCCCTGTTCTGCCTAGCAACTAGTTACACTGATCTCTGCTCCCTGTGATTGGAGCAGAGATCAGTGTTCACTAAATCACAGCCACCCCCCCCCCCCACAGTTAGTAACACGCCCCTAGGAACACTTAACCCCTACACTGCCACCTAGTGGTTAACTCCTTCACTGCCATTTACACAGGAATCAGTGCATTTAAATAGCACTGATTGCTGTATAAATGACAACGATCCCAAAAATGTGTCAAAAATGTCTGATCTGTCCGCCATAATGTCGCAGTCACAATAAAAATCGCTGATCACCGCCATTACTAGTAAAAAAATATATATTGATAAAAATGCTACAAAACTATCCCCTATTTTGTAAACGCTTTAACTTCTGCACAAACCAATCAATAATCGCAAAAAGTGGTCTGGTCTTAAGCCAGCAAAAGGTCCGGTCTGAAAGTGGTTAAAATGTATGAGGAAAGAATGAAAAAAGAAAATGTCTCAAAATAAACATAAAATAAACATAAAAATTTATGTTTAAACTGTCCTAGGTTGGTTATAGGTTAATTGATGGTGTTAGCTTAATTATACTGCCTGCCTAATACGCCTATTAGGAGACTTGACTTTGCATCCCACCACCTTAAAGTTAATTTACTAGCAGCTTCGAGATGCTTTATTGCCAAGCTCCTCCTGTCTTTACTTAAAGGTCAGCCAGCCTCCAGTTGTAAAAATATTGCAGTTAGTAAAAAGGCCAATCAATGGATTAGTAACCTTTAAAACTAACTCGGAACTGTGTGACTGCAATTGGTCCCACTCGAATGTTTGATGCCTCCTCATTAATTCAGGAGGAAGTATTATTAAATATGAACTTTAAGTAAGAGACGTGGAGATATGCAGATGGAAATATAAAGTTTCCAATCCTAAAACTAGAAAAAAAAAAAAAAAAAGACTTTAAACTATTTCTTTTGTGTGCTCAACAGAACGTCTCGTATACCGTAAAGCCAATACTAACATTTACTCTTAAAACACCCAAGGCAGTTGGCAGACTGGAGCTTAGTCCTGTGCCGATGTCCACTGAATGGTCACGGAACACAACGTATACAGTGTTACCAAATCCATTAAAGGAAAAATATTGAGTTTTCTAAGGATTATGATTTTTGGATTATATTGTGTAGGCAGCTAGTATTTGTCTAAGCTATCTTTTTGTATATTTTGTGACCTATAGGAAGCAGTCAGCCTAAATGTTTCTTTGTGCATATTCTTACAGTCTGTTATTTCTTTCCCTAGATGCTGTTGAGTATTCTCTCAGAAGTCTGTGTAGAAAGGGTTAACAATCTTTGCTAAGAATGTTCAGTTGCCAAGCCCAGCACCTTGGTCTTGACCACTTGGTCTGGTGGTGTGAGATGGGTAAATGTTTAATGTTTGGAGCATATATTGTCATTAACTTCAGTCTTCCTAGGCTTAGGACCTAGGAAGATGAGGGTGTGATTGTCTCTCCTCTTGGCCTTAGGTCCTAGGACAGTGATGGCAAACCTTGGCACCCCAGATGTTTTGGAACTACATTTCCCACTACATTTCATGCACTCCGTAGTGTAGTTGAGAATCATGAGAAATGTAGTTCCAAAACATCTGGGGTGCCAAGGTTCACCATCACTGTCCTAGGGCATACTTTTCAACACAGAGGAACCCTTGAAATAATGTTCTGGTCTCAAGGAACCCATGCTAAAAGTATTATATCTAAAATTCATGATACATTAGTGTGATAATCAGTGGGAAGAATGTTCCTTACACTTGTGGTCATTGAAAAGAATTACCCCCTTACAGAAAGCTAAAAAGTTCAATGGTGTCAGGACTCGGAACTTATCTGGGAGGAGGAAATTGCTCATTGCTCAAGGAACCTCTCACAACCTCAGGAGAAACCCTGCCCTAGGGGTGTGAGAGGTGTGAATTAATGGAGTATCCCTTCCTGAGACGTCTCTTGAAGACGCTGACTGCTGTAACATAAAATGTCAAACTTATTCCATCCCTGATTGGCTCAACAGAATAAATTGTGTTGCTGAGATGGAGGAGCTGATTTATACTACCTTGGATAATATCTCCAAATTTACAGACACCTGGGAAGCATGGATAACCTTCAAAAGAACCCAATCTTATCAAGATCTTAAGAACGCCACAAACGAACCCCTAATTGGGGTGATTCCACTCCTGCCCTTGAAGCCAAATTCAAACTCAAGCCCACCTGTGATACTTTAAGGGTACTGAGCACCAGAAGCTGGAGAGGGTAGTTGGTGCCGACCTCACCCCCTCTCCTCAATAGCAATCCCCCCTTGTTCTTCATCTCAGTGCTATCTCCCTTCTCGCTCCCTCCTCCCCCCCTCTCTTCTTCCCCACCTCTCTCCCCACCCCTCCCCTCTGCCCCCCCCCCCCTTATTGTTTTTCTTTCCCTTCCCGTCTTGTGCTCATATAACCCTCTTTCTCCACTTTTACTCCCTTTTCCCCCGCTTAAACCTCCCTTTGAAGATATATACGACTAGACATGGTAACCACCTCTGACTTTCTGCTCATAATCTAGAGATGTTCAGTCCTCGTTCAGAATGTTTCTATTTGACTGAATTGTGACCGTATATGTATTGTTAAGACAAGCTCACTGAGCCATGGATGTATACACAAAGTTTGTATCTTCTCAATAAAATGTTTATGCAAAAGAAAAATGTTAAACCTAAGGGAAGCAACTGTAGCTGACCAGTGCAAATGCAATAGCAAGTCAGTCCATGCATGACTCTTGTAGTTGTCTTGGAACTCCAGAACCAGGATATCACTAGAACCTTGTTCTCCAAGTAGCCAAAGTCATGGGTAGTTTATGAAAGAAAATAAACAAGATAGGAAGATGAACAAAAGATCTGAGTCTATGGAATAGGTTTAACATTTTATGTTACAGCAGTCAGCGTCTTCAAGAGACGTCTCAGGAAGGGATACTCCAGTAATTCACCTCTCACACCACTAGGGCAGGGTTTCTCCTGAGGTTGTTAGAGGTTCCTTGAGCAATGAGCAATTTCCTCCTCTCAGATAAGTTCCGAGTCCTGACTCCATTGATCTTTTTAGCTTTCTGTAAGGGGGTTATTGTTTCCAATGAGCACAAGTGTAAGGAATGTTCTTCCCACACTAATGTATCATGAATTGTAGATATAGTACTTTTAGCATGGGTTCCTTGAGACCAGAACATTATTTAAAGGGTTCCTCTGTGCTGAAAAGGTTGAGAAAGGTTGCCCTAGGACAGTGATGGTGAACCTTGTGATTGTCTCTCCTCTTGGCCTTAGGTCCTAGGGCAGTGATGGCAAACCTTGGCACCCCAGATGTTTTGGAACTACATTTCTCATGATTCTCAACTACACTGCAGAGTGCATGAGCGGGAAATGTAGTTCCAAAACATCTGGGGTGCCAAGGTTTGCCATCACTGCCCTAGGACCTAAGGCTAAGAGGAGAGACAATCACACCCTCATCTTCCTAGGTCCTAAGCCTAGGAAGACTGAAGTTTTCCTAGCAAATTAGGCAGCATAAAAAATAAACTGTTTAGTATGCTTATTAGTATGTAAGGTATCTGTCATACCCAACAGAAGAACGGGGGGATAAAGCTTAAGGGACACCTTACTGATCTAACCAACGTCAACAACCACCGCCTGCCAAAATTTCTGAAGAAGCGGGCATGACCACAGCATGTGAATAAAATTTCCTACCTCCCCGCGACATTGTGGACACAGAGCATCAGAGGTATGATAGATAACCGATAGTGTCTGTGGATTATAATACAAGAAGATGTAATTGTGTAAAGCGATCCCTAGTGGAGATCATAAGGGGGATGTACTGCTGGAGGCTCTCAGACCAGTCCTCATCCATCAGGGTGGGTATGTCACGCTGCCAGGCCAAATACGTCCTCCTCGCCCCAGTATCACCCGTACGAGCTGTACTCACTTTTGTTGCCAGCGGTTTAGACATTAATGGCTGTGTGTTGAGTTATTTTGAGGGGACAGCAAAATTTACACTGTTATACAAGCTGTACACTCACTACTTTACATTGTAGACAAGTGTCATTTCTTCAGTTTTGTCACATGAAAAGATAGAATACAATATTGACAAAGATGTGAGGGGTGTACTGACTTTTGTGAGATACTGTATATATATTTATTTATTTTTTGTGTGTGTGTGCGCAAATTACCTCAAGCTGTAAAAGGGCTATTACACTTTTTATTACTTCACTGAATCAGTAAGCTTGTAATAAAAGTCATACAATGTACCGGTCCTCTGATCCCCCTCCGTAACTAAAGAATAAATATCATCACATTAAAACATAACAATAAATACAATTCAACAATGTAATTCCAGCAACAAGGGGTCTTTGGGTGTCCTTAAGGCACAATTTGAACAGGAATCACCCATGTCCTCAGCCACAACCCAACCTGTTCAAAGACGTTACAACATCACACATACTCCCATTCCCTCCAGGGGACCTAGCTCTTGGGAGAACCACCACTAACCAACCAAGTGGAAGCGCCATACTCTAGATGGACCCCAACATTTTGTAACAATGTCATTAATCAGAGACACCCCAAAGACCCCCAGACCCTCCCAACTGCTGTGACAAAGTGTGCAACAAACATAATTATTTGCTTGTTTTTTTTTTGGTAATCTCGAACAAAGTCTAATGCCCCGTACACACGGTCGGAATTTCCGACCACAAAATCCGTCGGATTTTTGCCGACGGATTTTGTCCGACACTGGTGTTGCGTACACACGGTCGGACAAAGTTGTCGGAAAATCCGATCATTCTGAACGTGGTGACGTTCGTTGCGTACAACGGAACTACGTAGAGGCTAGTAGCCAATAGCTTTGGTCTTGTAATGTGATCTAATTATGCGTGGCACTTTGTCCGTCGGAATTCGCTACACACGATCAGAAAAAGTCAGATAGGACTTTGTTGTCGGAAAATTTGAGAGCAGGATCTCAAACTTTTTCCGTCGGAAATTCCGACGGAAAAAGTCTGATGGAGCCCACACATGGTTGGAATTTCCGACAACATGGTCCGATAGGACATTTTCCGTCGGAAAATCCGACCGTGTGTACGGGGCATTAGACACAAAAAATGTTCCCTCAGCCCATACACATCAGCAACCCTTAACACAAGGGCAGGCGGGAGGGACATTTCCTCTTCTCCTGAACGTCTTGGAATGATTAAACTGCCTCTCTGCTCAGGCCCTTGCAGATGCACTCTGCCCATCTGGCCTACTGCCTCCAGGTAAGGACTATGCCCCCTCCCACAAAACTAACCGAGCTGACCCTTCCCTGATCCTGTTCCTTCCTTAGTCATGTGAACCCTTCTTCCATTGTTCTCCTCCGGGTCTCACTTGATGTGATAACCACACTCGTGATCACTACTAGTCTGCAGCAGCAAAGTTTCCGGACTAATGCCGCGTACACACGAGCAGACTTTTCGACGGACTAGGTCCGACGGTCTTTCCGACGGACTTTCGAATGAACGGACTTGGCCACACACAATCACACTAAATTCTGACGGATTCGAACGCGATGACGTACGACCGGACTAGAATAAGGAAGTTCGTAGCCAGTAGCCAATAGCTGCCCTAGCGTCGTTGTTTGTCCGTCGGACTTGCGATAGGAACTGGGTCCAGCGGAGTTCCGGCGGGAAAATTTAAAACATGTTCTATTTCTAAAGTCTGTCGGATTTTTCGACAGCAAAAGTCCGATTGAGCCCACACACGATCAAATTGTCCGACGGATTCGTTCTCGTGTGTACGCGGCATAGGAGTGCACGCAGTTGCACTCTTCTAATTTTCAGGTGGAATGTTAGCTAACATTCTCATGTCATTGGTGACTAGACATGTGCAATTTGTTTCGTTTTAATTCGTTTTCCGTTAAAATTCGTTATATTGTTCATTCGTTATCGTACGAATGAACGAATGATTCGCTAAAAATTTTAACGAATAACGAATGTTCGAATCAAACGAATATGAAAAACAACAAAAATCCAAAAAACGAAAACTGGAACAACGAAAATCAAAATGAACGAAAAAATTTGTACATTCGTAACTTTTTTTTTTTGTTGAATTGGTAATTTTCCGTGTCCCTTACAATGGCGCTGCTTAACGTGCTTCGAATGGATTGAATGAAAAAATTCGTACATTCGTAACTTTTTTTTTGTTTGTTGATTCGCAATTTTCCGTGTCTCTTACAATGGCGCTGCTTAACGTGCTTCGAATGGATTGAATGAAAAAATTCGTACATTCGTAACTTTTTTTTTTTTTTTTTCGATTCGTAATTTTCCGTGTCTCCTATAATGGCGCTGCTTAACATGCTTCGAATGGATTGAACGAAAAAATTCGTACATTCGTAACTTTTTTTTTTTGTTTGTTGATTCGCAATTTTCCGTGTCTCTTACAGTGGCGCTGCTTAACGTGCTTCGAATGGATTGAATGAAAAAAATTCGTACATTCGTAACTTTTTTTTTTTTTCGATTCGTAATTTTCCGTGTCTCCTATAATGGCGCTGCTTAACGTGCTTCGAATGGATTGAATGAAAAAATTCGTACATTCGTAACTTTTTTTTTGTTTGTTGATTCGCAATTTTCCGTGTCCCTTACAATGGCGCTGCTTAACGTGCTTCGAATGGATTGAACGAAAAAATTCGTACATTCGTAATTTTTTATTTTTTTTCCGATTCGTAATTTTCCGTGTCTCTTACAATTTGTGCTTCGAATGGATTGAAAGAAAAAATTCATACATTCGTAACTTTTTTTTTTTTTTCGTAATTTTCCGTGTCTCTTACAATGGCGCTGCTTAACGTGCTTTGAATGGATTAAACGGAAAAATTCGTACATTCGTAACTTTTTTTTTCGATTCGTAATTTTCTGTGTCTCTTACAATGGCGCTGCTTAACATTTGTAACTTTTTTTTGTTGAATTGGTAATTTTCCGTGTCCCTTAAAATGGCGCTGCTTAACGTGCTTCAAATGGATTGAACAAAAAAATTTGTACATTCGAATTTTTTTTTTTTTGAACGAAAAACGTGCTTCGAATGGATTGAACGAAAAAATTGTACATTCGTAACTTTTTTTTTTTTCGATTCGTAATTTTCCGTGTCTCTTACAATGTAACAATAGCATACACATTACATAGAATTATGAATTATGCTCCGATTACGAATCTACGAAAACAATGTTACGAAAGTACGAATAAATCAATCTTACGAAAGTACAAATGTAACTAAATCTACAAAAATACGAATGCGTCCGAATTTCGAATAAACGAAAATTAAACTAACGGAAAAAACGAATCAACGAAAAAAAATAACTCTTACGAAAATACGAATCGTTACGAAACGAACACCGACGACTTACGAATTTACGAATCGTTACGAATACGAACACCGACGACTTACGAAATTACGAATCGTTACGAATATGAACACCGATGACTTACGAATTTACGAATCGTTACGAATACGAACACCGACGACTTACGAATTTACGTATCGTTACGAATACGAACACCGACGACTTACGAAATTACGAATCGTTACGAATACGAACACTGACAACTTACGAATTTACGAATCGTTACGAATACGAACACCGACGACTTACGAATTTACGAATCGTTACGAATACGAACACCGACGACGTACGAAATTACGAATCGTTACGAATCAACGGAAACTAACAGAAACAAAACGAAAATAAACACATTTTTCTATTGTGCACATGTCTATTGGTGACTGTTCCTGAGAACAGTAATATACAAATTGCGGGCAATTGAGGAGGGTAATAAAACTTTCCTTTCTTTTTTTTTTTACAATGGTAAACCATAATTGGGTTGTTGTTATAAGTTACTGCTCTTTGCTCATTTTCATGGCAGTGCTCTTCTGAATATGCTAGGTATGATACAAATAAACATTGGAAGAACACTAATTATTCTCTATGTGGGAGTTGAGGTTTCTCGCATGTTTTTTTAACCCTGTATGGGTATCAGAAGTTAATTGCACACAACGGTGTAAGTTAGTTCTCTGCAGCATGGTGTAAGACAGATTTATTCCTATAAGAGCCGGCCATGAGACTCAGCTACAATTTACATTCTTCCTGGAACCCTTGTGTCACTTCATATTTCTATAGCTCTGTATCCTCTAAATTATAAATAGACTGTGTTGTGTGGAGCTTGATGACATGATTTAAAGAAACTTGAAAGTTGCGGGTTGGCAGGGTGACATTTCATTGTATACTAATAGACGGGGATAGAGTCTGCTTTGTCACTGCGATGGCAAAGGTGGTGGTAGATGTCCTGTCATCGGACTGCTTCCCATTACACTGGGAATCATATGCTAGTCCTATTGTTACAGACTTTTTATTTTTTAATAACTCAATATTATTCTTGTCACTGTTTTATATATCCATATATACAGTGCCTTGAAAAAGTATTCATACCCTTTGCCATTTTCCACATTTTGTTACAGCCAAAAATGTAAATGGATTTTATGTGCTAGACCAGGGGTCTTCAAACTACGGCCCTCCAGTTGTTCAGGAACTACAATTCCCATCATGCCTAGTCATGTCTGTGAATGTCAGAGTTTTACAATGCCTCATGGGATGTGTAGTTCTGCAACAGCTGGAGGGCCGTAGTTTGAGGATCCGTGTGCTAGACCAACACAAAGTGGCACATACCGTATATACTCGAGTATAGGCCGACCCGAATGTAAGCCGAGGCACCTAATTTTACCACAAAAAAAAATGGAAAAATGTATTGACTCGAGTATAAGCCTAGGGTGAGAAATGCGCAGCTACTGTAAGTGGAAAAGAGGGTCAACAATGCCCATTTGCAGCCATAGGTCCCCCAAACTTCAAACTTGTGCCCATTTGCATGCCTCACTGTGCCCATTTGCAGCCATAGGTCCCCCAAACTTCAAACTTGTGCCCATTTGCATGCCTCACTGTGCCCATTTGCAGCCATAGGTCCCCCAAACTTCAAACTAAGGGTTCCTAGATGCCCCCTATCTGCAGCCAAAATTTGGGGTCTCTGGACCCAAAGGGTCCCAAAATAACATTGCTGCAGATGGACACAGTTGACCGACTTTGGGGCCCCGTATCTTGGGGCCACTTGGTGCTAGGAACCCCAAATTTGGTATGCAAACTCAGTAAAACTAGCACTATAACAAGGATGGGGTTCCTAGCACCAAGTGGCCCCGAGGTACGGGGCCTCAAATTCAGTTCGGAAAATGTCAAGCACTTTTCTGCAGCAGAGAATGACATTTTCTGAACCGACTTTGGGGCCCGTATCTCTAGGAATCCCATCTTTGGATATGTTGTAGTGTTGGTTCCACTGGGTTTGCACACCAATTTAGGGTTCCTAGCACCAAGAGGCCCCGAGATACGGGCCCCAAAGTCGGGTCGGAAAATGTAATTTTCTGCTGCAGAAAAGTGCTTGACTCAAGTATAAGCCGAGGGGGGCACTTTCAGCACAATAAAATGTGCTGAAAAACTCGGCTTATACTCGAGTATATACGGTAATTTTGAAGTGGAAGGAAAATGATAAATGGTTTTCAAATTTTTTTACAAATAAATATGTGAAAAGTGTGGGGGGGGGGGTACATTTGTATGGCGCCCCCCGGTGTCATTACTTTGTAGAACCCCCTTTCACTGCAATTACAGCTGCAAGTCTTTTTGGGATGTCTCTACCAGCTTTGCACATCTAGAAAGGGACATTTTTGCCCATTCTTCTTTGCAAAATATCTCAAGCTCTGTCAGATTGGATGGAGAGCGTCTGTGAACAGCAATTTTCAAGTCTTGCCACAGATTCTCAATTGGATTTAGGTCTGAACTTTGACTGGGCCATTCTAACACATGAATATGCGTTGATCTAAACCATTCCAATGTAGCTCTGGCTGTATGTTTAGGGTTGTTGTCCTGCTGGAAGGTGAACCTCAAGTCTCAAGTCTTTTGCAGACTCTAATGCCGCGTACACACGGTCAGAATTCTCGTCGGAAAAAGCTTTGATGGTTTTCCCGCCGGAATTCCGATGGAATTTCGCTCAAACTGTCTTGCCTACCCATGGTCACACCAAATTCTGACGGTCAATAACACCACGGCATAAAATACGTTCGACTGCACTATAAAAGGGAAGTTTAATGCTTCTGAGCATGCGTCTAATTGTTTCCGAGCATGCGTCGGAATTTTGCATGTCGGAACTGCATACACACGATCGGAAAATCCGATAGAAAGGTTTTCCGCCGGAAAAATTGAGAACAGGTTCTCAATCCAAAGTCCGTCGGAAATTCCGACAGAAAAAGACCGATGGGCATACACACGGTCGGAAAATCTGATGAAAAGCTCCCATCGGACTGTTTCCATCGGAAATTCTGATCGTGTGTACGCGGAATAACACTTGGCTATGTGTTTTACTTCAAATGACAGTTCGGGACTTGGCAGTTACATTTAAAAAATACAATGTAAAATTAACAAGGGACACCAACATAGTTGTATCTTTGATCTTAAAAACTACGGGATAATGGTGTTGTGGTAACTTGCACCAAAAAAAAAAGCATAATAATATTATTCTTGATATCACTAGAAAATAAAAGCCTTTGAAAATTTGTTTGCAATAACTCCATCAGTATCACCAGCAAAGCAGCTTCATTATTATCCCATTAAAGAAGAAGAGAATTGTGCGCTGCATTTCCAGATTTCATAATTTGCCGCGTCACGAATGTTAATTCTCCATTACGAGCGCGAGTTTACAAGACCGTCCGCTTCCGGCTCCTCCTTGCTTCCGAGCATGCATGTTTGTACTTTGGACTTTTTTCCGACGGACTTGTGTACACACGCTCGGAGAATCTGACAACAGACATTTGTCCGCGGGAAATTTTAAAATTTGCTATCCAACATTTGTTTGTGGAAAATCCAATCCAACTAGTATCCGATAGAGCATACAAAGGGTCGGATTTGTCTGTCATTACACATTTCCCGTCGGAAAATCCGATCCTGTGTACGAGGCTTAAAGCCCCATACACACGGTCGGAAAATCCGACCACCAAATCCATCGGATTTTGTCCGACGGATTTAGTCCGACACTGGTGTTGCATACACACGGTCGGACAAAGTTGTCGGAAAATCCGATCATCCTGAACGTGGTGACGTTCGTTGCGTACGACGGGACTACGTAGAGGCTAGTAGCCAATAGCTTTGGTCTTGTAATGTGATCTGAGCATGCGTGGCACTTTGTCCGTCGGAATTCGCTACACACGATCGGAATTGGTGTGATCGGACTTTGTTGTCGGAATATTTATAGAGCAGGAGGTAGAACTTTGTCTGTCGGACAATCCGATGGAAACTGTCCGATGGAGCCTACACACGGTCGGAATTTCCGACAACATTGTCCGATAGGACAGAATCCATCGGAAAATCCGACCGTGTGTATGGGGCTTAAGACTAACTGCATTGTGCATTGCTGTGAAGCCTTATTGGATTGCGGTGCTTTCTTGCTAATGCAAAAATAAATGTATGTACCTAATTAGCTATAAATACCATATTTTTTTTCTTAAAATTGTACATTTTCTCAGTTTAAACATTTGATATGTTTTTTATTTTCTATTGTCAATAAAATATGGGTTTATGAGATAGATAGATAGATAGATAGATAGATAGATAGATATAGATAGATAGATAGATAATAGAGAGAGAGAGAGGAGAGATAGATAGATAGATAGATAGATAGATAGATAGATAGATAGATAGATAGATAGATAGATAGATAGATAGATAGATAGATAGGTAGGTAGATAGATAGATGATCTATTCTGTTGATGGAAGTCTGTAGATAGACGGTGAAGTTAAGGGAATATTTCTATATGTAACCGGCTCTTTTTAGAAGTCTTATGTACAGCAATTTCTGCTTAAGATTTCAGGTAACATTTTCGTTAGACAATTGTATCTCTGGGGAATAAACAATCTCTGGTGAAACATTTTTATTTCTCCGCATGAGTGACAGCTGTGTGCTGCATATTTATGAGAAAATATTGAAAATATATGTATTCATGAATAGTTTATATAAAAAAGCAAATCCCGCTTACTTGATATAACAGCCCAAATATATTTTAAAAGAATGAGATTTACTTGTGTCACCTGTATTTCCCTCTGCTGACAGTTGTCATTCTTCCTTTGAATTAAGGTGCAGGTAAGATAATATTTAGACATAATTGGTGAATATCTTCTGAAGCTCCTGCTAGGTCTTTATTTTTTATCCGCTTTTCTCTTTTTCTCTTACTCACATGTTCTACTCCTCTATACCTTTCACTTTCCTCTTTACTTATCAACGCACTTTTCTTTTCTTGTTTACCTTTTCTTTACTTTTTTTGTTTTAATTGTATTTACAATTTCCTTTTTCCATTTTTGTTTTGCTTTTTCTTTCGTTTCCTTTTATTTATCGATTTTATTTTCTGTCTTTTGTTCTTATTCTTGTATACCTGTCTTCTGTCTCTTAAGCTGGATACACACTATACAACTTTTGTTATTCGATTTCTTTTAGATTTACCTTCAACTATGTAGTGCAAGGGCCTGCCTGATTGCATACAAATTAAAAGTGTTTAGGTTTGACCTTATATATGGCTTTGGTAAATCTAAAGGAAAAAATCTAAAGACAATTGTATAGTGTGCATCCAGCTTTACTCTATGATGTGTATTAATAAGAAAACTTGCAGGGCTATTCATCTTGTGTAACTGCTTGTGCATTTTTCTGTGCAAATGGAGGCAAAATTGAATGCTATAGGCTATTACCTCTCCAGCTTGAATAATAATAATTCAAGCAGAATACAGTGAATCAGGAAAATACTGCATTATGGCCACTCAATAGACCTGATGATCTACATGATCCGAAATATCTCTCTTCTTCTTCACCTTCTCTTTCCACTTCCCCTGCCCCAGCCCCTTCCTCTCTTCTCCTCCTACATTATTTTTCTTTCTCTATTCTTCTCGCTCTGTCTTCTCCTTCTCTCTTTTTTCTCCCTCTCTTACCTTTCCTTTCCTCTCCTCTCCTTTCCATCCTTTCTTCCATCCCTCCATCCTTCCTTAATCCTTCCTTTCCTTCCCTTCCCTTTCCTTCCTTTCCGTTCCTTTCTTTCCTTTCCTTCCCTTCCTTTCTTTCTTTTCCGTTCCTTCCTTCTTCTTTTCTTCCTTCCTTCCTTCTTTTCTTTCTTCCATTCTTTCCTTCTTTCTTTCTTCCTTCCTTCGTTCCTTCCTTCCTTTCATTTCCTTTCCTTTCCCTTCCTTTCTTTCCCTTTCCTTTCCTCTCCTTCCTTCCTTCCTTCCATCTTTCCTTTCCTCTCCTTTCTTTCCTTAGTTCCTTAATCTTTCCTCTCCTTTCCTTCCTTCCTTCCTTCCTTCCTTTTCCTTCCTTAAGCTTTCCTTTCCTGTCCTTTCCTTCATTGCTTCCTTAACCTTTCCTCTTCTTTCCTTCCTTCCTTCCTTCCTTCCTTCCGTCTTTAATCTTTCCTCTTCTTTCCTTCCATCCTATCTTCCTTAATCTTTCCTTTCCTCTCCTCCTACATTATTTTTCTTTCTATCTCCTTTTCGCTCTGTCTTCTCCTTCTTTCTCATTTCTCCCTCCCTTTCCTTTCATTTCCTTTTATCTCCTTTCATTCCCTTCTTTCCTTTCTTCTTTAACCACTTCAATACAGGGCTTTTAACCACTTCAACACCGCCCATAGTCATATGACGCCCACAAGGTGGATCTACCATCCTGGGTGGCGTCATATGACGTCCTCGGATTCCCGGCCGCCTGGGGGCGCGCGCGCGCGCGCCGCGGCATCGCTCGGGACCCGGTGCGAGTGCCCGGCGGCCGCGATGTCCGCCGGGCACCCGCGATTGCCCGTTAAAACAACGGGACCGGGCGGGACCGTGGAGCTGTGTGTGTAAACACACAGCCCCACGTCCTGTCAGCGGGGAGGAGACCGATCATGTGATCCCAGTACGGAGGATCACATGATCGGTCTCCTCCCCTTAAGTCCCCTCCCCCTACAGTTAGAATCACTCCTATTAGGGACACACATTAACCCCTCCAGCGCCCTCTAGTGTTAACCCCTTCCCTGCCAGTCACATTTACACAGTAATCATTGCAATTTTATAGCAACGATCGCTGTGTAAATGTGAATGGTTCCAAAAATGTGTCAAAAGTGTCCGAAGTGTCCGCCGCAATGTCGCAGTCACGAAAAAAAAATCGCAGATCGCCGCCATTACTAGTAAAAAAAAAAAAAAAAAATTCAATAAATCTATCCCCTATTTTGTAGACGCTATAACTTTTGCGCAAACCGATCAATATACGCTTATTGCGATTTTTTTTACCAAAAAATATGTAGAAGAATACGTATCGGCCTAAACTGAGGAAAAAAATAGTTTTTAAAAAAAAAAAAAAAATGGGATATTTATTATAGCAAAAAGTTAAAGATATTGTGTTTTTTTTCAAAATTGTCGCTCTTCTTTTGTTTATAGCGCAAAAAATAAAAACCGCAGGGGCGATCAAATACCACCAAAAGAAAGCTCTATTTGTGGGAAAAAAAGGACGTCAATTTTTGTTTGGGT
Source organism: Lithobates sylvaticus (assembly GCA_028564925.1). Classification (NCBI taxonomy): domain Eukaryota; kingdom Metazoa; phylum Chordata; class Amphibia; order Anura; family Ranidae; genus Lithobates; species Lithobates sylvaticus. The sequence continues at coordinate 227,106,079 of CM053033.1, forward strand.
GTAACGTCGCACGACCGCGCAATTGTTAGTTAAAGCGACGCAGTGCCGAATCGCAAAAAGTGCTCTGGTAAGGAAGGGTGTTTAAAAGCCCTGTATTGAAGCGGTTAAACACCCTTCCTTACCAGAGCACTTTTTGCGATTCGGCACTGCGTCCTTTTTTTCCCACAAATAGAGCTTTCTTTTGGTGGTATTTGATCGCCCCTGCGGTTTTTATTTTTTGCGCTATAAACAAAAGAAGAGCGACAATTTTGAAAAAAAACACAATATTTTTTACTTTTTGCTATAATAAATATCCCATTTTTTTTTAAAAAAAATATTTTTTTCCTCAGTTTAGGCCGATACGTATTCTTCTACATATTTTTGGTAAAAAAAATCGCAATAAGCGTATATTGATCGGTTTGCGCAAAAGTTATAGCGTCTACAAAATAGGGGATAGATTTATTGAATTTTTTCTTTTTTTTTTTTACTAGTAATGGCGGGGATCTGCGATTTTTTTTTCGTGACTGCGACATTGCGGCGGACACTTCGGACACTTTTGACACATTTTTGGAACCATTCACATTTACACAGCGATCGTTGCTATAAAATTGCAATGATTACTGTGTAAATGTGACTGGCAGGGAAGGGGTTAACACTAGAGGGCGCTGGAGGGGTTAATGTGTGTCCCTAATAGGAGTGATTCTAACTGTAGGGGGAGGGGACTTAAGGGGAGGAGACCGATCATGTGATCCTCCGTACTGGGATCACATGATCGGTCTCCTCCCCGCTGACAGGACGTGGAGCTGTGTGTTTACACACACAGCTCCACGGTCCCGCCCGGTCCCGTTGTTTTAACGGGCAATCGCGGTGCCCGGCGGACATCGCGGCCGCCGGGCACTCGCACCGGGTCCCGAGCGATGCCGCGGCGCGCGCGCGCCCCCCAGGCGGCTGGGAATCCGAGGACATCATATGACGCCCACCCAGGATGGTAGATCCACCTTGTGGGCGTCATATGACTATGGCCGGGTATTGAAGCGGTTAATCTTTGCTTTCCTTCCTTCCTTCCTTCCTTCCTTCCTTCCTTCCTTCCTTCCTTCCTTCCTTTCCTTCATCAATCTTTCATTTCCTCTCCTCACCTTCCTTTCCTTATCTCTCCTTTCCTTCCCTTCCTTTCTTTCTCTTTCATTTCCTTTCCTTCATCTTTAAGGAAAGGCTTTCTTACGCAAATATATTTAGCAAGTTTGTAACATAGATCTAGGCTTTCTTTCCATAATTCTTCTTAATCCTTCCTTTCCTTCCCTTCCCTTTCCTTCCTTTCCTTTTCTTTCCTTTCCTTCCCTGCCTTTCTTTCTTTTCCGTTCCTTTCCTCTCCTTTCCTTCCTTCCTTCCTCAATCTTTCCTCTCCATTCCTTCCTTCTTTCTTTCTTCCTTCCTTCCTTCCTTCCTTTCCTTTCATTTCCTTTCTTTCCCTTCCTTTCTTTCCCTTTCCTTTCCTCTCCTTTCCTTCCTTCCTTCCATCTTTCCTTTCCTCTCCTTTCTTTCCTTAGTTCCTTAATCTTTCCTCTCCTTTCCTTCCTTCCTTCCTTCCTTTTCCTTCCTTAAGCTTTCCTTTCCTGTCCTTTCCTTCATTGCTTCCTTAACCTTTCCTCTTCTTTCCTTCCTTCCTTCCTTCCTTCCTTCCTTCCTTTCCTTCCCTCCTTCTTCCTTCCTTTCCTTCATCAATCTTTCATTTCCTCTCCTCACCTTCCTTTCCTTATCTCTCCTTTCCTTCCCTTCCTTTCTTTCCTTTCATTTCCTTTCCTTCATCTTTAAGGAAAGGCTTTCTTACGCAAATATATTTAGCAAGTTTGTAACATAGATCTAGGCTTTCTTTCCATAATTCTTCTTTTTTTCATTCCTTCTTTTGTTCACCACTGTCTAAATATTGTTTTATATATATATATATATATATATATATATATACAGTGGTGTGAAAAAGTGTTTGCCCCCTTCCTCATTTCCTGTTCCTTTGCATGTTTGTCACACTTAAGTGTTTCGGAACATCAAACCAATTTAAACAATAGTCAAGGACAACACAAGTAAACACAAAATGCAATTTGTAAATGAAGGTGTTTATTATTAAAGGTGAAAAAAAATCCAAACCATCATGGCCCTGTGTGAAAAAGTGATTGCCCCCTAAACCTAATAACTGGTTGGGCCACCCTTAGCAGCAACAACTGCAACCAAGCGTTTGCGATAACGTGCAATGAGGCTTTTACAGCGTCCTGGAGGAATTTTGGCCCACTCATCTTTGCAGAATTGTCCTAATTCAGTTACATTAGAGGGTTTTCGAGCATGAACGGCCTTTTTAAGGTCATACCACAACATCTCAATAGGATTCAGGTCAGGACTTTGGCTAGGCCACTCCAAAGTCTTCATTTTGTTTTTCTTCAGCCATTCGGTGGTGGACTTGCTGGTGTGTTTAGGATCATTGTCCTGCTGCAGAACCCAAGTTCGTTTCAGCTTGAGTACACAAACAGATGGTCGGACATTCTCCTTCAGGATCTCTTGGTAGACAGCAGAATTCATAGTTTCTTTTATCACGGCAAGTCTTCCAGGTCCTGAAGCAGCAAAACAGCCCCAGACCATCACACTACCACCACCATATTTTACTGTTGGTATAATGTTCTTTTTCTGAAATGCAGTGTTCCTTCTACGCCAGATATACTTGGACACACACCTTCCAAGAGTTCCACTTTTGTCTCATCGGTCCACAGAATGTTGTCCCAAAAGTCTTGGGGATCATCAAGATGTGTTGTGGAGAAATTGAGACGAGCTTTGATGTTTCTTTTTGCTCAGCAGTGGTTTTCTCCTTGGAACTCTGCCATGCAGGCCATTTTTGCCCAGTCTTTTCCTGATGGTGGAGGCATGAACGCTGACCTTAACTGAGGCAAGTGAGGCCTGCAGTTCCTTGGACGTTGTTGTGGGGTCTTTTGTGACCTCTTGGATGAGTCGTCGCTGCGCTCTTGGGGTAATTTTTGGGCGGCCGGCCACTCCTGGGAAGGTTCACCACTGTTCCATGTCTTCGCCATTTGTGGATAATGGCTCTCACTGTGGTTCGCTGGATTCCCAAAACTTTGGAAATGGCTTTATAACCCTTTCCAGACTGATAGATCTCAATTACTTTCTTTCTCAATTGTTCCTGAATTTCTTTGGGTCTCGGCATGATGTGTAGCTTTTAAGGATCTTCTGGTGGACCTTACTGTGTCAAGCAGCTCCTATTTAAGTGATGCCTTGATTGTGAACAGGTGTGGCAATAATCAGGCCTGGGTGTGGCTAGAGAAATTGAACTCAGGTGTGGACAACCACAGTTATAGTATGTTTTAACAAGGGGGGCAATCACTTTTACACACAGGGCCATGATGGTTTGGATTTTTTTTCACCTTTAATAATAAACACCTTCATTTACAAATTGCATTTTGTGTTTACTTGTGTTGTCCTTGACTATTGTTTTAAATTGGTTTGATGTTCCGAAACACTTAAGTGTGACAAACATGCAAAGGAACAGGAAATGAGGAAGGGGGGCAAACACTTTTTCACACCACAGTATATATATATATATATATATATATATAATATTATATATATATTTCTTTCTTTCTCTTTATTTCTCTTTCTTTCTTTCTTTCTTTCTTTCTTTTTTTCTCTCTCTCTTTTCTCTCTATCACTCTTCCTATCATTTCTCTATCTACAGTATCTCTCTTTTCTCTTTTGCTTTCATTTTTCGGTGTTCTCTCTTTCATCGTCAGTGTAGAAGGTATACAAGTGCTGCTGCTGCAGCGGCTGGACTGCGGCCAGTGGAAAGTAACCTTGAACTGCGTGGTATGACCAGGAGTGATATAAATTCAGCTCACCTCCTCCATCTAATTACTCTATTATGCCTGGAATAATCACAATGCTGAACACACTCACTTCACTGTTTGAGTGGGAGATCAGATTGAATGTGCTAAGTGTGTAACAGTGGTGTAAATAAAGACGTTCAACTGGTTGCAGAAAGAAGAAAACATGTATATAATATGGATTTATATTTAGTTTCCTTCATAAGCAAGTCTGTATTTTGCAATGGACAATTGATATTTAGCACAATCTTTCCCCACTTGTACACCTCGTACCTTATGAATAAATCTAGCCAAATACAGACTACTTCTAAAGGGGGCTCTCCATGGAAAAATGTTGCTACTCTACCACTAAAGAGCTTCTGGATAGAAGGGTCCTCCAGCAATTCCCAGCAGTGACCCACCCTAACTAGACCCAAAAATCAGCAATACAACAGAAGCATTCAATGGGCTTTATTTAACCGCGTCCCGACCATCTCCTGTAGATATACGTCTACAGAATGGCACGGCTAGGCAAAAGGACGTATATATACGTCCCCTTTAATTGCCTAGCCGTGGGGTCGCGCCCGCGCCACCGCCGGACGCACGCTCGCGACCCAGTCGGGAGCACCGTGACCACGGCCGCGGGACCAGCGGACCCGATCGCCGCTGGTGTCCCGCGATCGGGTCACAGAGCTGAAGAACGGGGAGAGGTCTGTGTAAACAAACCTCTCCCCGCACTTCCTACTCTGCCTGTCATTGATCGGCTGTTCCCTGTCATCGGGAAAGCCGATCAATGACGTCAGACGTACAGCCACGCCCCCCTACTGTAAAAAAAACACAACATGTCACACTAACTCCTCCCCGCCCCCTAGTGGTTAACTCCTTCACTGCCACTGCCATTTACATAGGAATCAGTGCTATTTAAATAGCACTGATTTCTGTATAAATGACAATGGTCCCAAAAATGTGTCAAAAATGTCCGATGTGTCCACCATAATGTCGCAGTCACAATAAAAATCGCTGATCGCCGCCATTACTAGTAGAAAAAAAAAATATTAATAAAAATGCTATAAAACTATCCCCTATATTGCAAACACTATAACTTTTGCGCAAACAAATCAATAATCGCTAATTGCGATTTTTTTTACCAAAAATATGTAGAAGAATACGTATTGGTCTAAACTGAGGAAAAAAAAAATGTACATCTTTTTTGGGGATATTTATTATAGCAAAAAGTAAAAAATATTGCATTTTTTTCAAAATTGTCGCTCTATTTTTGTTTATAGCGCAAAAAATAAAAACCGCAGGGGCGATCAAATACCACCAAAAGTAAGCTCTATTTGTGGGAAAAAAAATTACGCCAATTTTGTTTTGGGAGCCACGTCGCACGACCACGCAATTGTCAGTTAAAGCGACGCAGTGCCGAATCGCAAAAAGGGGCCTGGTCCTTTGGCTGCAAATTGGTCCGGGAAGTGGTTAAGAAGGAATAAAAGCCCTACTGAGAAAATTGGTTAATACTTTGTGGCAATAATAAAGCAATTTCAGAACCAAACACGAGTTATAACTATACCACTGGCCAATGTTTAGGTAGGTGCAGCTACCTAGTGTCTGGTTACAGCAGACAGTGTCATCAGGTGCTAGACCCCTTTTAGTTAGAGCCCTCCTGTAGTGATGTTATGGGTGCGGTTATAAGCCAGGATGGGAGGAACCCTAGGGCACTCTGGGCATGGGAACCAAGAACCCCAGACCAGCACAGATGTAACCAGCACCTGGAGACCCTGGATAGGGCAGGAGGTCGAGGAAAAGAAGACCTGTACCCAGGAGAGCCGGTTGTAGACTTTCCGACTCTTATGTGAGGCCTAGGACGGAAAAGCAAACAATCCTTTTGGGGCCAGGCCAAGCGTTTCCTGAATGAGTCTACTCTCCTGGAGGGTCCCAGCAGAGGTGTACCTATGGAGGAGGTGTCTACAGAGAGCCCAATCCTTTTCGTACCCTGCGTGGAATGAGAAATTGTTAGAGGGAGATTGCTGCTTAAAGTGATCAATTTGCTTTCACATGTGATTACTGTGGAGCCAGGATGGGAGGAACTCGTCTGGCTGTAAGCGGTCAGGAAAGCAGCCGATCAGACCGATCTGTGTCTGATCGGCTCAATTGGAGGCCAGAGGAAAGATTAGACCCCAGATTTCTCCAAAAAGAGGACCGGTCACGGCCCATGCTGTCACAAGGGATATTGCTCATCCCTTGTGATAGCAATAAAGTAAAAAAAAAGTGTAAAAAAAAAAAAGTTTTGTATAAATCAAATAATACATTTAATAAAAAATATAAAAATGTAAAGCACCCCGTCCCCCCTGTGTTTACATGCAAACGCATACGAATACTCCCGCATGCATATGTAAACAGTCATCGCACCACGCATGTGAGGTATTGTCGTGAATGTTATAGCGAGTGCAATAATTCTAGCACTGGACCTCCTCCGTAACTCCTCCTCCTGGTAACCTGTAAAGGCTTATAAACTGTTGCCTATTAAGAATTTTAAGCACCGTAGTCTGCTGCCATTCCAGACGCAATTTTGAAGCATGACATGTTAGCTATCTATTTACTTGGCGTAACATCTTCTTTCACATTATACAAAAAAATAATTATAATATTGTGTGTTTTTTTTATTCAAAAAATTTCAGTGTTTTTTCTCCCCAAAAAATTGCGTTTGAAAAACCGCTGCGTAAATAACGTGTGACACAAAAAATTGCAACACCCATCATTTTATTCTATAGGGCCTCTTCTAAAAAAAATTATATATATAATGTTTTGGGGTTTTAAAGAGGTAGTCCGGCAAAAATTTTTTTTTTTAAAGTCAGCAGTTACAAATACTGCAGCTGCTGGCTTTTAAAATATGGACTTACCCGTCCAGCGCGCCCGCGATGTCGGCACCCGAAAGCCGATCTGTCGATCGTCTCTCGGGTGCTGCCGTCACCATCTTCGGTATGGGAATCAGGAAGTGAAGCCTTGTGGCTTCACTTCCCGGTTCCCTACTTCGCATGCGCGAGTCGCGCTGCGCAATAAGGACGCACCCTGCCGCGTGTTTCCCAGTAGACAGCGGGGGGGGGTAAGGAAGTGGCGTAAATACCAGCAGATTCTGCGGCTATCTATGCCCGGAAGTGGGTGCAGATACCTGTATTATACAGGTATCTGTACCCCCCTCCCCCCTGAAAGGTGGCAATTATGGCACCGGAGGGGGGGGAGGGTTCTGATGAGCGGAAGTTCCACTTTAGGGTGAAGCTCCGCTTTAAGTAATTTTCTATCAAAAAAAAAAAAAAAAGTAGATTATTACACGTAGGAGCGAAGTGTCATACCCCGTACACACGGTCGGAATTTACGACAGAAAATGTCCTATCGGACCATGTTGTCGGAAAATCCGACCGTGTGTGGGCTCCATCGGACTTTTTCCTGCTCTCAAATTTTACGACAACAAAGTCCGATCTGACTTTTTCCCATCGTGTGTAGAGAATTCCGACGGACAAAGTGCCACGCACACTCAGATCAAATTAGGAGACCAAAGCTATTGGCTACTAGCCTCTACGTAGTTCCGTCGTACGCAACGAACATCACCATGTTCAGAATGATCGGATTTTCCGACAACTTTGTCCGACCGTGTGTATGCAACACCAGTGTCGGACAAAATCCGTCGGAAAAAATCTGATGGATTTTGTGGTCGGAATTTCCGACCGTGTGTACAGGGCATTAGAATTGGCCCGGGTACGAAGTAGTAATACGTGGAAACAAATGAAGCCTAATTGTTACACATAAAGGATCTTATCGTGTAATACTGGATATATATATATATATATATATATCCAGTATTACACGATAAGATCCTTTATGTGTAACAATTAGGCTTCATTTGTTTCCACGTATTACTACTTCGTACCCGGGCCAATTCTAATGCCCTGTACACACGGTCGGAAATTCCGACCACAAAATCCATCAGATTTTTTCCGTATAGTTTGCCTACTATAAATACTGCGCTACTGATTTCCCACATGCATGATATTTTAAAAGACTGTTGATGTAGGTTAATGTGCATAGTGATGTGCGAATCACTTCACTAATCAGAATGTAGATTATTGTGTATTTATGGCATACATGTCTAGTTTGCATATTAAATACCAATTTGTTCCTATGGTATAATGCCACAACGTCATTCATTACTAATCCCTTCATACCCAATCCAGCCCTTTGTAATGCACAGAAACAAAAGACTTGAAGCCCGCCACCATCCCAAGGAGGTCATGAAATAGTTAGAGTGTCGGGGGGCAAAATGAAAATAAACATGTGTGTAGCACATCTGTGCATTCCCCCCCCCCCCCCGTGTTTTATGCTTTTATAGACCCTGCAAGTACAGAAAAAGACATGGTGCTCTGAAGAGATGTGCATGATGGGAATATGTGTTTTGTTTAATTTTGGATTCATTCGTTAAGCTAATCATATCGCTTTGTCATATTCATTATGTTAGAATGATTTGCAATATTCTTAATACGAAAGTCACCCGGGTAAGATTTGAAACCAGCTCAATCTGCCCCTATCATCTCTCAGGTATCCTATGGTCAACCTCCATACTCAACCCCAGACCTCTTTTAACACCTTAGTTGCTCAATCGCTAACCCTATGGACCTGTTATGAATCCAAACTTAGTTTGGTGTCCTCTGTTCCCCCAATAGACATGTGCACAATAGAAAAATTAGTTTAGTTTCGTTTCTGTTCGTTTCCGTTGATTTGTAGCGATTCGTAATTTCGTAAGTCGTCGGTGTTCGTATTCGTAATGATTCGTAAATTCGTAAGTGGTCGGTGTTCGTATTCGTAACGATTCGTATTTTCGTAAGAGTTATTTTTTCGTTGATTCGTTTTTCCGTTTTTCGAAATTCGGACGCATTCGTATTTTCGTAGATTTAGTTACATTCGTACTTTCGTAAGATTGGAAGAACAAAAAAGGGTTTTCCCCTCGGTTGGTGGACTTTCAATGGGCACTACTGTACTTTTCCCAAATAAATTTCAGTTGTGTATAATAACAAAATTTATGGAAAAAATTAATGTTTGTATAGAAAAATAGTTTACATTAGATACAATTAAAAACAGCATCAAACATATATAAACTTATATATGTTTGATGCTGTTTTTAATTGTATCTAATGTAAACTATTTTTCTATACAAACATTAATTTTTTCAATAAATTTTGTTATTATACACAACTGAAATTTATTTGGGAAAGTACAGTAGTGCCCATTGAAAGTCCACCAACCGAGGGGAAAACCCTTTTTTGTTCTTCCAATTTTTATCGGATGTGGCACACACTCTCTAATTCTCCCAACTTTTTGAGTAACAGGGTGACCAAATCTCATTTTTTTTTTTACTTTCGTAAGATTGATTTATTCATACTTTCGTAACATTGTTTTTGTAGATTCGTAATCGGAGCATAAGTCATAATGTTATGTAATGTGTATGCTATTATTACATTGTAAGAGACACAGAAAATTACGAATCGAAAAAAAAAGTTACGAATGTACGAATTTTTTCGTTCAATCCATTCGAAGCACGTTAAGCAGCGCCATTGTAAGAGACACGGAAAATTACGAATCGCAAAAAAAAATTCACGAATGTACGAATTTTTTCGTTCAATCCATTCGAAGCACGTTAAGCAGCGCCATTGTAAGGGACACAGAAAATTACCAATTCCACAAAAGTTACGAATGTACGAATTTTTTCATTCATTTTAATTTTCATTGTTCCTGTTTTCGTTTTTCGGATTTTCTTCTTTCGTACTTTCGTTGTTTATAATTTGGTTATTTCGGATTTTCGTTGTTTTTCATATTTGTTCGATTCGAAAATTCGTTATTCGTTAAAATTTGTAGCGAATCATTCGTTCATTCGTACGATAACGAATGAACGAATATAACGAATTTTAACGGAAAACGAAAAAAAACGAAACGAATTGCACATGTCTATCCCCCAAGTTCATCCTGTTTAGGAGAACCCACATGTATTCCAGCCTTTATCTCCCCAGAGTGCTTTTCCTGGTGGCCTACCAACTCCATTACCACTTTAGTGGACCTCCAAATAGGAGGAGTATTTGCTACCTTTGATCTCCTAAAAACAAATCCCTCTTCGGGAGTTAAACCACTACTTGCAGATTAGGAATATCTGTACCTCCCATCATGGTCTCTCCCCAACAAAATTCTATGAAAGGCTTTGCCGTGACTCTCCCAGGGGTAAGGGTCTCATCTCACACATCTACACATCAGCTATTGCCTCCAATTTTACTAGTAAGCTCCCTTTTATGAGCAAATGGGAGGGTGGCTGTGATACACAATTTTCTGCGGTGGACTGGAATATTATGCTGGGTAATTTGCGTAAGTGTACTAAATCTCTTGCAATTAGAGAGACCATATTTAAAGTACTGATCAGGTGGTATTACACCCCTCGAAACAAGCTATCTTTCCAGGGACCTTGGGTCTCTGTGTAGCGGTACCCCCGTAGGGGCTTCTGAAAGTTGTGGTCCACCTGTCACCCTACTCAGCCCGTCTTTCACTTCTCAGTCACTCTTGAGACAATGAACAGTCATATGCTTGTGTTTGTTGTTTTTTTTATTAGGGGGATTTGAACTTGGATGGGTAAGGGGTTTATGGGATGCCCAAAGATGAATAGTTGGATCAGTATATGATCAATTGGAACGTCTATGTACAATTTACTAGACATGTGCAATTCGTTTCGTTTTTTTTTTTTTTTTTTCGTTTTTTTTCGTTATTTTCGTTCGTTCGTTTTCGTACGAATGAACGAATCATTCGAATCGAACGAATCCGAATAACGAATCATTCGAATCGAATGAATCCGAAAAACAACGAAAATCCAAAAAAACTAATTAGAAACAACGAATGTACGAATAAAGAAAATCCGAAAAACGAAAACAGGAACAACGAAAATGAACGAAAAAAATTCGTACATTCGTAACTTTTTTTTGGTTGAATTGGTCATTTTCCGTGTCCCTTACAATGGTGCTGCTTAACGTGCTTTGAATAGATTGAACGAAAAAATTCGTACATTCGTAACTTTTTTTTTTTTTTTTTCAATTCATAATTTTCCGTGTCTCTATAGCCCCATACACACGGTCGGACTTTTTCATGGATTCTGTCCGATCGGACAATGTTGTTGAAAAATCAGACCGTGTGTATGCACCATCGGACAGTGTTGGTCGGTTTGTCCGACGGACAAAGTCTTATCTCCTGCTGGAAAGATTTGCCGTCAACCCGGTCCGATCACACCAAACCCGATCGTGTGTACGGTTGTCCGACCGGACAAAGTGCTACGCATGCTCAGATCACATTACAAGACCAAAGCTATTGGCTACTAGCCTCTACGTAGTCCCGTCGTACGCAACAAACGTCACCACGTTCAGAATGATCGGATTTTCCGACAACTTTGTCCGACCGTGTGTATGCAAAACCAACATCGGACAAAGTACGACGGACATGATCCGACTGACCTGGTCCGCGGATTGTCCGACCGTGTGTATGGGGCTTTACAATGGCGCTGCTTAACGTGGTTCGAATGGATTGAACGAAAAAATTCGTACATTCGGAACTTTTTTTTTTTTTTTTCGAATAGTAATTTTCCGTGTCTCTTACAATGGCGCTGCTTAACGTGCTTCGAATGGATTGAACGAAAAAATACGTACATTCGTAACTTTTTTTTTCGATTCATAACTTTTTTTTTCGATTCGTAAATTATTAAAATGTAATAATAGCATACGCATTACATAAAATTATGAATTATGCTCCGATTACGAATCTACGAATGTTACGAATGTTACGAATGTACGAATAAATACAAATGCGTCCGAATTTCGAATAAACGAAAATTCAACTAACGAAAAAACTAATCAACGAAAAAATAACTCTTACGATTTTACGAATCGTTACGAATCAACAGAAACGAAAAAAACGAAACGAAAATAAACAAATTTTTTTGTTGTGCACATGTCTACAATTTACAACCACAGTCTCCTCCAGCACATCACTTGCTTGCAGACTGTTACACTCTCACTCTCTCTCTCTCTCTCCTGCACAACACTTCACTGTAGGTACAGCTAGCACATAATTAGGCCCAACACTGACACAATCAGGCCACAGCAATGGCCATTTGCAGGCAGGCACCGCGGATCCCTTTGATGTAGCAGCAAAAATAGGAAAAGTCTTTAGTGCTAGCTGACCTATGGTGGACTACTGCTCCTAGTCAGTCCTCTTCAGGCCCTGCCAGCCCTCCTGGCTGCAGCTTCCCAACCCCACTGCCCATGACATCACAGTCTCTCCCGCTGGCTCTACATCCATCTCAGACTGTACACTCTCAGTCCACTCTGGAATTCCTCCCCAGCTCTCCCGAATTTTCCTGCCACTTGCCTCCTGGAGACTTTGCCTGGTAGTACCTTCCACTGTCCTCTCCTGCTCCTGGTCCCTGCAGGTTTTATATATACTGTGTATATATATATATTTACAGTATCTCACAAAAGTAAGTACACCCCTCACATTTTTGTAAATATTTTATTCTACCTTTTCATGTGACAACACTGAAGAAATAACACTTTGCTACAATGTAAAGTAGTGAGTGTACAGCTTGTATAACAGTGTAAATTTGCTGTCCCCTCAAAATAACTCAACACACAGCCATTAATGTCTAAACCGCTGGCAACAAAAGTGAGTACACCCCTAAGGGAAGATGTCCAAATTGGGCCCAAAATGTCAATATTTTGTGTGGCCACCATTATTTTCCAGCACTGCCTTAAGCCTCTTGGGCATGGAGTTCACCAGAGCTTCACAGGCTGCCACTGGAGTCCTCTTCCACACCTCCATGATGACATCACAGAGCTGGTGGATGTTAGAGACCTTGCACTCCTCCACCTTCCGTTTGAGGATGTCCCACAGATGCTCAATAGGGTTTAGGTCTGGAGACATGCTTGGCCAGTCCATCACCTTTACCCTCAGCTTCTTTAGCAAGGCAGTGGTCGCCTTGGAGGTGTGTTTGGGGTCATTATCATGTTTGAATACTGCCCTGCGGCCCAGTCTCTGAAGGGAGGGGATCATGCTCTGCTTCAGTATGTCACAGTACATGTTGGCATTCATGGTTCCTTCAATGATCTGTAGCTCCCCAGTGCCGGCAGCACTCATGCAGCCTCAGACCATGACACTCCCACCACCATACTTGACAAAATTGTCTTTGTACTCCTCACCTGATTGCTGCCACACACGCTTGACACCATGTGAACCAAATAAGTTTATCTTGGTCTCATCAGGCCACAGGACATGGTTCCAGTAATCCATGTCCTTAGTCTGCTTGTCTTCAGCAAACTGTTTGCGAGCTTTCTTGTGCATCATCTTTAGAAGAGGCTTCCTTCTGGGACGACAGCCATGCAGACCAATTTGATGCAGTGTGCTGCGTATGGTCTGAGCACTGACAGGCTGACCCCCCCACCCCTTCAACCTCTACAGCAATGCTGGCAGCACTCATACGTCAATTTCCCAAAGACAACCTCTGGATATGATGCTGAGCACGTCCACTCAACTTCTTTGGTCGACCATGGTGAGGCCTGTTCTGAGGGGAACCTGTCCTGTCATACCGCTGTATGGTCTTGGCCACCGTGCTGCAGCTCAGTTTCAGGGTCTTGGCAATCGTCTTATAGCCTAGGCCATCTTTATGTAGAGCAACAATTCTTTTTTTTCAGATCCTCAGAGAGTTCTTTGCCATGAGGTGCCATGTTGAACTTCCAGTGACTAGTATGAGAGAGTGAGAGCGATAACATCACATTTAACACACCTGCTCCCCATTCACACCTGAGACCTCTTAACACTAACGAGTCACGTGACACCGGGGAGGGAAAATGGATAATTGGGCCCAATTTGGACATTTTCCCTTAGGGGGTGTATATTTACATAAATGTGAGGGGTGTACTCACTTTTGTGAGATACTGTGTATATATATATATATATATATATATATATTTATACTGTATTGGACATAGTGAATTGTATATTTATACCTATGCCTTCTTTTTCTACATGATATATTTCGTGTTGCTCTATCTTGCCTTATTGGGTCCTGAGGAAGTCGTGTAATTGGCGAAACATTGACCTGGCAGACCTGGCTACTGTAAGTTTACAGTTTCTACACCCATCTGATGCTACCGGTCAAACAGTTTACAAAAGGGGGAAAGACCTCCAAATGGTGGATCCATTGATAAGAGTTATGCCCATATACTAGAGATCTAAACGTAATTTCTTCAAAAAATATAGGTCCAAAACAAGTGATGAGATGACAAGGCTCACCTGAAGATGTATCACAGTCAGACACACGCTGCCCGCCAGGCTGCATGGGTCCCGCTCAACCTTAGAACAAAGTATACAATAACAGGTTTCTGGTACCAATGTAGAGTTCTCCTTGTAGCACTATTACATGGACTGTTTGGAGGCTGATACGTCTATGTTTTTATTGATCCTGTTTCAACCTTTATAAATAAAGATAATATGCTTTACAATTTTGTTTGGGTCTCCCATGCTGAGCATTACATTTCGGTCTACAGGCAGGATCTGAGTTACCCAGCCCTGCACTTTTTTGCATATCAGCTTTAGGTATCGGAGCATTTGCATGAGTACAAGTACTCATGCAAAGTGCTTAGTATTGTCACTGATACCGGTATTAGTGCAACCCTAGTGTCAGCCCTGCACAGTTGTCTTTTGCTAAACGATCCAAACCTTCCCCCTATCCTATTCTTCACATAGACACTAATGCCCCGTACACACGGTCGGAAATTCCGACCACAAAAATCCGTCTGATTTTTTCCGACGGATTTTTGTCCGACACTGGTGTTGCATACACACGGTCGGACAAAGTTGTCGGAAAATCCGATCATTTTGAACGTGGTGACGTTCGTTGCGTACGACGGGACTACACAGAGGCTAGTAGCCAATAGCTTTGGTCTCGTAATTTGATCTGAGCATGCGTGGCACTTTGTCCGTCGGAATTCTCTACACACGATCGGAAAAAGTCCGATCGGATTTTGTTGTCGAAAAATTTGAGAGCAGGATTGGAAAAAGTCCGATGGAGCCCACACAATATCGAATTTTCTGACAACATGGTCCGATCGAATTTTGTTGTCGGAAAATTTGAGAGCAGGATCTCAAATTTTTCCCGTCGGATTTTCCGACAACATGGTCCGATCGGACATTTTCCGTTGGAAATTTCCGACCGTGTGTACGGGGCATAATTCTGTAGACCAAGATAAAAACGAGGTATTGGACTCCTTGAGATAACATAGAAAGTGAGCATAAAACGCATGACAGCTTTGAATTTTTTGCACTTATCAAACCTATATTACAAACACTTCAATCATGCATTTAACATACAATAATGGACCAAATTAAAGAGGTTCTTATAAATTAAAATCCAAAGTCATCCTTGTTTCCCAGACATGTTTTTTATTTTTTTTTTATTGAAGGAACAATGAAGTTCTCTCTGCTAATTAGTGAAATAAGCAATGAATTTTGAGTATAGTCTTTGAGTATGGGACTGCTAAGTGGGCATGCATCTTTTTCAAGCATACTTCAGGTTTCCATAGAAATATAGCTTTGTCTTAAATAAACGAATATTGTCTGATATTTGCTTTTAGAAAAGTGAGGAAAAAGACAACAAAGGTGGTGTGAATGAAACAGTCTATGAGTCACTGATGGGATTTGATCCACTTCAACGGTATCACTTAAAGTGTATGTCAAGACAGGAAAAACGTAATTAGTAGATCTCTGAAACACATGCAAATGTTTTATACCTGCAAGTACAAAAAAATAACTGTTGATATGCCAGAAATATACATTGTAGAGTGTTCCTACCTTCCTCTTTGACATAACACAGTTCTGAATTTGTTAGCACGTGGTGTCAGCCCTGCCTACTTCATTTCTGATTACAAAAAAGACAGACTTCTCCTTAACCAACCTCATCTCCATAACCCCTCTTCATCCCCTCTCTTCTCCTGATCTCCAGAATCCCCCCTCATTTCCTCATTCCTCTTTATTTCCATGACCCCCTCCTCATCTCATCTCATCTCCTCTTTCTTCTACATATCCAGAATCCCTTCTCTTCTATACAGCCCCTCCTCATATCCCCCTCCTCCTCATTTCAATACCCCCCTCTTCATCTTCATAATCCCGGCTCATTTCCATTACCCTCCTCTTCACCTCCACAACCTTTTTTTATCTCCTCCTTCCTTTTCATCCCCATAATCCCTCCTCATTTCCATTACCTCCCTCTTCTCATTCCTCCTCTTCACCTCCATAACTCCTCCTCCTCTCCATAACCCCTCTCTTCTCCTTTCTCCTCCTCACCTCCATAACTCCTCCTCGTTTCCATTACCTCCCTCTTCTCCTTCCTCCTCTTCACCTCCATATCTCCTCCTCATCGCTATAACCCCCATCTTCTCATTCCTCCTCTTCACCTCCATAACTCCTCCTCCTCTCCATAACCCCTCTCTTCTCCTTTCTCCTCCTCACCTCCATAACTCCTCCTCATTTCCATAACCCCCCTCTTCTCCTGCCTCCTCTTCACCTCCATAACTCCTCCTCATCTCCATAACCCCCCTCTTCTCCTGCCTCCTCTTCACCTCCATAACTCCTCCTCATCTCCATAACCCCCCTCTTCTCCTTTCTCCTCTTCACCTCCATAACTCCTCCTCATCTCCATAACCCCCCTCTTCCCCTTCCTCCCTCTCTCCACCCCCCTCTTCCCCTTCCTCCTCTTCACCTCCATAACTCTTCCTCATCTCCATAACACCCCTCTTCTCCTTTCTCCTCTTCACCTCCATAACTCCTCCTCATCTCCATAACCCCCCTCTTCTCCTTCATAGTCTTCACCTCCATAACTCCTCCTCATATCCATAACCCCCCTCTTCTCCTTCATCCTCTTCACCTCCATAACTCCTCCTCATCTCCATAACCCCCCCTCTTCTCCTTCATCCTTTTCACCTCCATAACTCATCCTCATCTCCATAACCCCCCTCTTCTCCTTCATTCTCTTCACCTCCATAACTCCTCCTCATCTCCATAACCCCCTCTTCTCCTTCATCCTCTTCACCTCCATAACTCCTCCTCATCTCCATAACCCCCCTCTTCTCCTTCATCCTCTTCACCTCCATAACTCCTCCTCATTTCCATAACCCCCCTCTTCTCCTTCCTCTACTTCACCTCCATAACTCCTACTCATTTTCATAACCCCCCTCTTCTCCTGCCTCCTGTTCACCTCCATAACCCCCCTCTTCTTCTCCTTTCTCCTCTTCACCTCCATAACTCCTCCTCATCGCCATAACCCCCCTCTTCTCCTTTCCCCTCTTCACCTCCATAACTCCTCCTCATCTCCATAACCCCCCTCTTCTCCTTCCTCCTCTTCACCTCCATAACTCCTCCTCATTTCCATAACCCCCCTCTTCTCCTTGCTCCTCTTCACCTCCATAACTCCTCCTCATTTCCATAACCCCCCTCTTCTCCTTCCTCCTCTTCACCTCCATATCTCCTCCTCATCTCCATAACCCCCCTCTTCTCCTTTCTCCTCTTCACCTCCATATCTCCTCCTCATCTCCATAACCCCCCTCTTCTCCTTTCTCCTCTTCACCTCCATAACTTCTCCTCATCTCCATAACCCCCCTCTTCTCCTTTCTCCTCTTCACCTCCATAACTCCTCCTCATCTCCATAACCCCCCTCTTCTCCTTCCTCCTCTTCACCTCCATAACTCTTCCTCATCTCCATAACCCCCCTCTTCTCCTTCCTCCTCTTCACCTCCATAACTCTTCCTCATCTCCATAACCCCCCTCTTCTCCTTTCTCCTCTTCACCTCCATAACTCCTCCTCATTTCCATAACCCCCTCTAAATAATTTTTTTTTAATGAATGATGGGAGAATCGTGTGAGAAATATAATCGCATAAGCAAAAGAAAAAAAAATCCCGGAAAGAAAAGAAGATTCCTGATCCGGCCACGGAAATTATTTTCTGTAGCAACAGGGGTTGAAATTGAAGGCTTGGTTGGTTGAATTTTGAAATCAACGGTGGCATCATCGGTATCACAAAACACACAACATTTCTGATTTTCAAAAGAAAATTTGTATAGAATTCGACTCATGTATGGCCTGCATAAGAAACTTAAAAATAAATAAATAAAATAAATAAATAAAAATAAAAAATTAAATAAAAAAAATATATATATAAAAAATAAAAATATAAAAAAATAATATATACATACAGTGGTGTGAAAAAGTGTTTGCCCCCTTCCTCATTTCCTGTTCCTTTGCATGTTTGTCACACTTAAGTGTTTCGGAACATCAAACCAATTTAAACAATAGTCAAGGACAACACAAGTAAACACAAAATGCAATTTGTAAATGAAGGTGTTTATTATTAAAGGTGAAAAAAAATCCAAACCATCATGGCCCTGTGTGAAAAAGTGATTGCCCCCTAAACCTAATAACTGGTTGGGCCACCCTTAGCAGCAACAACTGCAACCAAGCGTTTGCGATAACGTGCAATGAGGCTTTTACAGCGTCCTGGAGGAATTTTGGCCCACTCATCTTTGCAGAATTGTCCTAATTCAGTTACATTAGAGGGTTTTCGAGCATGAACGGCCTTTTTAAGGTCATACCACAACATCTCAATAGGATTCAGGTCAGGACTTTGGCTAGGCCACTCCAAAGTCTTCATTTTGTTTTTCTTCAGCCATTCGGTGGTGGACTTGCTGGTGTGTTTAGGATCATTGTCCTGCTGCAGAACCCAAGTTCGTTTCAGCTTGAGTACACGAACAGATGGTCGGACATTCTCCTTCAGGATCTCTTGGTAGACAGCAGAATTCATAGTTCCTTTTATCACGGCAAGTCTTCCAGGTCCTGAAGCAGCAAAACAGCCCCAGACCATCACACTACCACCACCATATTTTACTGTTGGTATAATGTTCTTTTTCTGAAATGCAGTGTTCCTTCTACGCCAGATATACTTGGACACACACCTTCCAAAGAGTTCCACTTTTGTCTCATCGGTCCACAGAATGTTGTCCCAAAAGTCTTGGGGATCATCAAGATGTGTTGTGGAGAAATTGAGACGAGCTTTGATGTTCTTTTTGCTCAGCAGTGGTTTTCTCCTTGGAACTCTGCCATGCAGGCCATTTTTGCCCAGTCTTTTCCTGATGGTGGAGGCATGAACGCTGACCTTAACTGAGGCAAGTGAGGCCTGCAGTTCCTTGGACGTTGTTGTGGGGTCTTTTGTGACCTCTTGGATGAGTCGTCGTTGCGCTCTTGGGGTAATTTTGGGCGGCCGGCCACTCCTGGGAAGGTTCACCACTGTTCCATGTCTTTGCCATTTGTGGATAATGGCTCTCACTGTGGTTCGCTGGATTCCCAAAGCTTTGGAAATGGCTTTATAACCCTTTCCAGACTGATAGATCTCAATTACTTTCTTTCTCAATTGTTCCTGAATTTCTTTGGGTCTCGGCATGATGTGTAGCTTTTAAGGATCTTCTGGTGGACCTTACTGTGTCAAGCAGCTCCTATTTAAGTGATGCCTTGATTGTGAACAGGTGTGGCAATAATCAGGCCTGGGTGTGGCTAGAGAAATTGAACTCAGGTGTGGACAACCACAGTTATAGTATGTTTTAACAAGGGGGGCAATCACTTTTTCACACAGGGCCATGATGGTTTGGATTTTTTTTCACCTTTAATAATAAACACCTTCATTTACAAATTGCATTTTGTGTTTACTTGTGTTGTCCTTGACTATTGTTTAAATTGGTTTGATGTTCCGAAACACTTAAGTGTGACAAACATGCAAAGGAACAGGAAATGAGGAAGGGGGCAAACACTTTTTCACACCACTGTATATAAATAAAATAAAAGAAATAAATAAATAAATAATAATAATAATAAAAAAAAAATATATATATATATATATATATATATATATATATATATATATATATATATATATATATATATATATATATATATATATTTATATATTTATTTATACAGATATACATACATACATACATAACATAACTATACATAACTATAACTATATATATATATATATATATATATATATATTATTATTATTATTATTATTATTATTATTATTATTATTTATTTATTTATTTATTTCTTTTATTTTATTTATATATGTATATATTATTTTTTTTTTATATATATATATATTTTTTTATTGAATTTTTTATCTATCTTTATTTATTTATTTATTTATTTATTTATACAGATATATATAAAAGAAAGAAGAGAAACCTTGTGGAAAAAATAAAAAATAAATTAGAATTTTGCTCCTTGACCAAGCTGTATTGATTAAAAGAGATATATATATATATTTTTATTTACTTTCAATCATTTTTATTCAGTAATACAATAATAAAGACTTATCAATTGTTGCAACAGCCTTTTTTTAAAAAAAAAGATCATACTTACCTAGGTGGACTCAGCATCGGTTCCCCGGCGCCTCTAACACTGAGAATCGACCAATCTAACACTGCTGATCATTCAGTTCTCACAGCTCCCTGAGCAGAGAGCAGGTGACTGTCAGTCACCAGCTCTCTGCTCTGCCCCTCCCCCTACGCTCACTGTAGTGCTGAGCTATGGAGGGGTACGGAGGGGTACGGAGGGGTACGGAGTGGCTCGCCAAAAGTCTGAGCTGGGTGCCTGACCAGGCTTGCCGTCAGATCCGGACTTCATTGTCACGATCTTGCCCGAGCCTGGACCGGCTGTGTGACGCCAGCCAACAGTAGGCTTCAGCCCGCTGTCTGCTGAAAACGGGTCACAGTAGTGCAGAACGAACTTCACTCCTGTGATCCACAGGAGAAGTACAACCGAACGAGCTTTGGCTGTACTTCTCCTTTAATAGCAGTAGGGAAAAGTGAGGTCATAGACATTGATGGGTTGTGAAACCAAGGTGCTTTGATAATAAGACTGAGCAGAATTTCATGAAAGTCCTTTGGTCAAGATACTGTAATTGCATTTTTTAAGCTTCTTTAATACTTCCATTAATACATTTATTTAAATTAATTAATTTACAAGCCATGCACTGGTTAACCAAGAGCCATGATGTCATCAATACCAACCGTTATTTCCTGCCGTGGTATGTAATTAACCCTGGAAATGAGTAGCTAAAGGCAAGAACTTTCTCTTTACGTTCAATGAATTTTTTTCCCACCCGTGTCTTCCAAGATCTAATCAGAAAATAAATTAGCATGTTATTTTCATTAGTACAACTTTTCTTCCCAGCTACCAACTTCTCCCAAATAATGTAAACCAGAAAAAAAAAAAAAAAAAAACATTGTCAGCAATTTTTCATCTTTTTAATAGCTAAGCAAACAACAAAGATGTAAAATTATGAATGCTAAATGAGATTTCGAAAAACAAATTGTTTCACTGTTCAAAGGTTGTCCAAGTAAGTTTTCTACCTATATATGAAAAAGTTTAGATCTCAATATTTTTCATGGAACTCTTTTTTTTTTTAAATTGGAAAAAAAAAAAAAAAGAACTCATCCTACGCATTAACAAAATAAACCACAATGAGCCTTATAATGATTAAATTGTACTTGATTGACATTCTACAAATTACCATTGTGAGCTGCTGTGCCTCAAGCTTGAGACAGAATAGAGATCAGAATTTTACACTCTTTAAACCGGAGAAATGTTCCATTAAAAGAACCCAGCGGGTTAGTGATTAATTCTTTGGGCCAGCAGCTTGGGGCCATTTGGCTACATTTATGAGCTCATGCTCTTTGACTTTGGAAAAACTCCATAAAGCAAAAGAAAAAAAACAAAACATAAACATACCACTGTACTGAGCACCCCAGACAAATGCTGAGCCTCTTAATGCAGAATAAAGGACATCTAAATGTCAAGTTTAAATGATATACTCTGCAGTTTGCAACAGCTGGATGTAGACATCATTCTAATTTACAAAAAAAAAATTGAAGAATTACGAATATAGAACATTTCTTGAAATACGCAGTGAAATTTTTGGTTGAATAGATATGAAGGACACAAAATAATGTAGCTCTGTATTCATGAATACATAATTGGGGCTTCTTGCACATGGATGGTTTGAGACTTAAAGACCAAGTCCAGACAAATAAAAAAATGATCTCTTGCAGTGGGCTATGCTAATTTCTCATTTTTATCTGGGGGGACTATCAAGGAAGATTTACTTACCTGATCCACCACTCGCCCCTGCTGTTATATTGATCTCTGTAGCTTCTACATCCCCGCGTCCCACCGGTCTAGGATCCTGATGACATCAAGACCAGAGCAGGTTCCATAACCCTTCTCTGGATGTGAGGTTTCCAAGGGACAACCCATCAGCAGATCATGGGGGAGTGCTGCTGCCTGGAAATCAGGAAGAACTCCGGACAGCCCCACACCAGGAAGAGATAAAATTCAATAAATTTATTTAAAAAGCTGGAATCACATCAATCCAAAGAACGGCAAAGCAGAATAGGGGGGGGGGTACAAAGCTGACGCGTTTCGCACTATGCTTAGTGCTTACTCATAGCCATCAGCAGATCATGGGGGAGTGCTGCTGCCTGCCTGAAATACACAGTGAAAGTTTTGGTTGAAAAGATATGAAGGACACAAAATAATGTAGCTCTGTATTCATGAATACATAATTGGGGCTTCTTGCACATGGATGGTTTGAGACCTAAAGAAATCAAGACAAATAAATAATGTTCTCTTGCAGTGGGCAATGCTAATTTCTCATTTTTATCTGGGGGAACAATCAAGGAAGATTTACTTACCTGATCCACCACTCGTCCATGCTGTTATATTGATCTCTGTAGCTTCTACATCCCCACGTTCCACCGGTCTAGGATTCTGATGGCATCAAGACCAGATCAGGTTCCATAACCCTTCTCTGAAGGTGAGGTTTCCAAGGGACAACCCATCAGGAGATCATGGGGGGAGTGCTGCTGGCAGCCTGAAATACGCAGTGAAAGTTTTGGTTGAATAGATATGAAGGACACAAAATAATGTAGCTCTGTATTTATGAATACATAATTGGGGCTTCTTGCACATGGATGGTTTGAGACTTAAATAAGTCCAGACAAATAAAAAATTGTCTCTTGCAGTGGGCTATGCTAATTTCTCATTTTTATCTGGAAGAACGGTTAAAGGAAAATTTACTTACCTGATCCACCCCTCGTCCCTGCTGTTATATCGATATCTGTAGCTTCTACATCCCCACGTTCCACCGGTCTAGGATCCAGATGGCATCAAGACCAGAGCAGGTTCCATAACCCTTCTCTGGATGTGAGGTTTCCAAGGGACAACCCATCAGGAGATCATGGGGGAGTGCTGCTGCCTGCCTGAAATACGCAGTGAAATTTTTGGGTGAATAGATATGAAGGACACAAAATAATGTAGCTCTGTATTCATGAATACATAATTGGGGCTGACCAAGTTCAGACAAATAAAAAATGATCTCTTGCAGTGGGCAATGCTAATTTCTCATTTTTATCTGGGGGAACAATCAAGGAAGATGTACTTACCTGATCCACCACTCGTCCCTGCTGTTATATCGATCTCTGTAGCTTCTACATCCCCACGTTCCACCAATCTAGGATCCTGATGGCATCAAGACCAGAGCAGGTTCCATAACCCTTCTCTAGATGTAAGGTTTCCAAGGAACAACCTATCAGCAGATCATGGGGGGAGTGCTGCTGCCTGCCTGAAATACGCAGTGAAATTGTTGGTTGAATAGATATTAAGGACTCAAAATAATTTTAGCTCTGTATTCATGAATACACAATTGGGGCTTCTTGCACATGGAGGGTTTGAGACTTAAAGAAGTCCAGACAAATAAAAAAATGTTCTCTTGCAGTGGGCTATGCTAATTTCTCATTTTTATCTGGGGGAAATATCAAGGAAGATTTACTTAGCTGATCCACCACTCGTCCCTGCTGTTATATCGATCTCTGCAGCTTTTACATCCCCACGTTCCACCTGTCTAGGATTCTGATGGCATCAAGACTGGATCATGTTCCATAACCCTTCTCTGGATGTGAGGTTTCCAAGGGACAGCCCACCAGCAGATCATGGGGGAGTGCTGCTGCCTGCCTGAAATACGCAGTGAAATTTTTGGTTGAATAGATATGAAGGACACAAAATAATGTAGCTCTGTATTCATGAATACATAATTGGGGCTGACCAAGTCCAGACAAATATAAAATGTTCTCTTGCAGTGGGCAATGCTAATTTCAAATTTTTATCTGGGGGAACTATCAAGGAAGATTTACTTACCTGATCCACCACTCGTCCCTGCTGTTATATCGATCTCTGCAGCTTTTACATCCCCACGTTCCACCGGTCTAGGATCCTGATGGCATCAAGACCAGAGTAGGTTCCATAACCCTTCTCTGGATGTGAGGTTTCCAAGGGACAACCCATCAGCAGATCATGGGGGAGTGCTGCTGCCTGCCTGAAATACGCAGTGAAAGTTTTGGTTGAATAGATATGAAGGACACAAAATAATGTAGCTCTGTATTCATGAATACATAATTGGGGCTTCTTGCACATGGATGGTTTGAGACTTAAAGAAGTCAAGACAAATAAAAAATGTTCTCTTGCAGTGGGCAATGCTAATTTCTCATTTTTATCTGGGGGAACAATCAAGGAAGATTTACTTACCTGATCCACCACTCGTCCCTGCTGTTATATCGATCTCTGCAGCTCCCACACTCCACCTGTCTAGGATCCTGATGGCATCAAGACCAGAGCAGGTTCCATAACCTTTCTCTAGATGTGAGCTTTCCAAGGGACAGCCCATCAGCAGATCATGGGGGAGTGCTGCTGCCTCCCGGAAGAGTGGAGGATCAGGTAAGTAAAACAGTTTCTCCTCTCCACTAGACAAAAAAAATCTATTAATCTATGCATTAAAGCGGAACTACATTTCATCCGATCACCACAAACCAAAATCGCAATTTAATAAATTTTTGGTATTCAAAGCAAAACTTCCCCATCCATCCATCCATGTCTCCATTATTTTCTTAGCTGAGAAATCACTATGAAAAACACCTCTTAGCTGATCCAGCCGTTACTATCTTGAGCAGATGATTCATGTAGCATTTACTTCCTTATTTACCCTTAGCTCAGGCAAGCGGGCAGGAGGGTGTGCTTAGCTGAGAAAACCCCTCCTCCCTTTCTGAAGACTCTTGAGATGTATGACATCATTTGCCGAGGCCTATTAAGCAGGAAGTAGCCGAAGAAAACGTTTAAAACAAGTAAATATGATACACCTTCCTACTTATTTACTAATGCTAGCAGCATGATGATTAAAAAGAGAAATACAGCCAAAGCTTATTTAGCTGTACTTCTTCTGTGGATCACAGGAGTGGAGTTTGTTCTGCACTCCTGTGACCCGTTTTTAGCAGATAGTGGTCTGAAGTCCACTGTTTGCTGACTTCACAGAGTTGGTCCAGGCTCGGAAAGGATTGCAACCATATGGTTGGGATCCAAACAGATCCCTGGACTGGCATCCAGCTCAGCCTCTCAGCGTGCCGGTGAGAGCCTGAGTTGGCCGCTCCCACCTCCTCCACAGCCCAGTGCTCGAGTAGGGGGGGGGGGGCAGAGCTGAGAGCCGGTAAATGTTAGTCAGAACTGTTAGAACTGAGTGATCAGAGTTGTTTGATCGCTCAGTTCTCAGTGTTATGCCGCGTACACACGGTCGGATTTCTCGTCGGAAAAAGCTCTGATGGTTTTCCTGTCGGAATTCCGACGGAATTTCGCTCAAACTGTCTTGCCTACACACGGTCACACCAAATTCCGACGGTCTGTAACACAGCGGCATAAAACACATTCGACAACACTATAAAAGGGAAGTTTAATGCTTCCGAGCATGCGTCGAATTGTTTCCGAGCATGCGTCGGAATTTTGCGTGTCGGAATTGTCTACACACGATCGGAAAATCCAATAGAAAGGTTCTCCGTCTGAAATTCCGACAAAAAAAGACCGATGTGCATACACACGGTCGGAAAATCCGTTGAAAAGCTCCCATCGGACTGTTTCCATCGGAAATTCCGACCGTGTGTACGCGGCATTAGAGCCGGCGGGGGACAGATACATCATCAGACTGATGCTGCATCCACTTATAAGTATGATTCTGAAAAAAAAAAAAATCCAATACTTTTTTATTGATTTTTTTTAGAAAAAGACATTACATAACATGACATTCAAAGATCACTATAGACATTCCTAAAGTATATATATTACAAAATATTCCCAATCCCCCAAAATATACGTACAATTCTATGGTTCTCCCAGCCTTCTTCCACATTTTTAAGAAAAAAAAAAAAAAGAGATAAACTACCCCCTTCACCAAACCCCCCCCCCCCCCCCAGGGAAGAGAGAAAAGGTAAAATGTATTTAACCACTTAAGCCCCGGACCATTTGGCTGGCCAAAGACCAGAGCACTTTTTGCGATTCGGCACTGCGTTGCTTTAACTGACAATGGCGCGGTCGTGCGACGTGGCTCCCAAACAAAATTTACGTCCTTTTTTCCCCACAAATAGAGCTTTTTTTGGTGGTATTTGATCACCTCTGCGGTTTTTTTATTTTTTGCGCTATAAACAAAACATAGCGTCAATTTTGAAAAAAACGCATTGTTTTTTACATTTTGCTATAATAAATATCCCCAAAAATTATATAATTTTTTTTTTCCCTCAGTTTAGGCCGATACGTATTCTTCTACATATTTTTGGTTAAAAAAAATTGCAATAAGCAATTATTGATTGGTTCTGGCAAAAGTTATAGCGTCTACAAAATAGGGGATAGTTTTATGGCATTTTTATTAATAATTTTGGTGATCAGCAATTTTTATCGTGACTGCGACATTATGGCGGACAGATCGGACACTTTTGGTGCTATTTTGGGACCATTCACATTTATACAGCGATCAATGGGAATAAAAATGCATTGATTACTGTGTAAATGTGACTGGTAGTGAAGGGGTTAACCAGGAGGGGGCGCTGCAGGGCTTAAGTGTGTCCTAGGGAGTGATTCTAACAGTGGGGAGAGGCTACGTGTGACATGACACTGATCACCGCTCCCGATTACAGGGAGCTGTGATCAGTGTCAGTGTCATTAGGCAGAATGGGGAAAGGCTTGTTTACATCAGCATTTTCCTGTACTTCCTATCTGTTTATCTGCCTATCTGTAGACTGGAAGCAGGCTGGGACACACTGGGAATGCAAAACTGGAAGCAGGCTGGGACACACTGGGAATGCAAGACTGGAAGCAGGCTGGGACACAGGAAATGCAAGACTGGAAGCAGGCTGGGACACACTGGGAATGCAAGAATGGAAGCAGGCTGGGACACACTGGGAATTCAAGACTGGAAGCAGGCTGGGACACACTGGGAATGCAAGACTGGAAGCAGGCTGGGACACACTGGGAATGCAAGACTGGAAGCAGGCTGGGACACACTGGGAATGCAAGACTGGAAGCAGGCTGGGACACACTGGGAATGCAAGACTGGAAGCAGGCTGGGACACACTGGGAATTCATGACTGGAAGCAGGCGGGGACACACTGGGAATGCAAGACTGGAAGCAGGCTGGGACACACTGGGAATGCAAGACTGGAAGCAGGCTGGGACACACTGGGAATTCAAGACTGGAAGCAGGCTGGGACACACTGGGAATGCAAGACTGGAAGCAGGCTGGGACACACTGGGAATGCAAGACTGGAAGCAGGCTGGGACACACTGGGAATGCAAGACTGGAAGCAGGCTGGGACACACTGGGAATTCATGACTGGAAGCAGGCTGGGACACACTGGGAATGCAAGACTGGAAGCAGGCTGGGACACACTGGGAATGCAAGACTGGAAGCAGGCTGAGACACACTGGGAATGCAAGACTGGAGGCAGGCTGGGACACACTGGGAATGCAAGACTGGAGGCAGGCTGGGACACACTGGGAATGCAAAACTGGAAGCAGGCTGGGACACACTGGGAATGCAAGACTGGAAGCAGGCTGGGACACACTGGGAATGCAAGACTGGAAGCAGGCTGGGACACACTGGGAATGCAAGACTGGAAGCAGGCTGGGACACACTGGGAATGCAAGACTGGAAGCAGGCTGGGACACACTGGGAATGCAAGACTGGAGGCAGGCTGGGACACACTGGGAATGCAAGACTGGAGGCAGGCTGGGACACACTGGGAATGCAAGACTGGAAGCAGGCTGGGACACACTGGGAATGCAAGACTGGAAGCAGGCTGGGACACACTGGGAATGCAAGACTGGAGGCAAGCTGGGACACACTGGGAATGCAAGACTGGAGGCAGGCTGGGACACACTGGGAATGCAAGACTGGAAGCAGGCTGGGACACAGGGAATGCAAGACTGGAAGCAGGCTGGGACACACTGGGAATGCAAGACTGGAAGCAGGCTGGGACACACTGGGAATGCAAGACTGGAAGCAGGCTGAGACACACTGAGAATGCAAGACTGGAAGCAGGCTGGGACACACTGAGAATGCAAGACTGGAAGCAGTCTGGGACACACTGGGAATGCAAGACAGGAAGCAGGCTGGGACACACTGGGAATGCAAGACTGGAAGCAGGCTGGGACACACTGGGAATGCAAGACTGGAAGCAGGCTGGGACACAGGGAATGCAAGACTGGAAGCAGACTGGGACACACTGGGAATGCAAAACTGGAAGCAGGCTGGGACACACTGGGAATGCAAGGCTGGAAGCAGGCTGGGACACAGGGAATGCAAGACTGGAAGCAGGCTGGGACACACTGGGAATGCAAGACTGGAAGCAGGCTGGGACACACTGGGAATGCAAGACTGGAAGCAGGCTGGGACACAGGGAATGCAAGACTGGAAGCAGACTGGGACACACTGGGAATGCAAGACTGGAAGCAGGCTGGGACACACTGAGAATGCAAGACTGGAAGCAGGCTGGGACACACTGGGAATGCAAGACTGGAAGCAGGCTGGGACACAGGGAATGCAAGACTGGAAGCAGGCTGGGACACACTGGGAATGCAAGACTGGAAGCAGGCTGGGACACACTGGGAACGCAAGACTTGAGGCAGGCTGGGACACACTGGGAATGCAAGACTGGAAGCAGGCTGGGACACACTGGGAATGCAAGACTGGAAGCAGGCTGGGACACACTGAGAATGCAAGACTGGAAGCAGGCTGGGACACACTGGGAATGCAAGACTGGAAGCAGGCTGGGACACACTGGGAATGCAAGACTGGAGGCAGGCTGGGACACACTGGGAATGCAAGACTGGAGGCAGGCTGGGACACACTGGGAATGCAAGACTGGAAGCAGGCTGGGACACACTGGGAATTCAAGACTGGAAGCAGGCTGGGACACACTGGGAATGCAAGACTGGAAGCAGGCTGGGACACACTGGGAATGCAAGACTGGAAGCAGGCTGGGACACACTGGGAATGCAAGACTGGAAGCAGGCTGGGACACACTGGGAATTCATGACTGGAAGCAGGCTGGGACACACTGGGAATGCAAGACTGGAAGCAGGCTGGGACACACTGGGAATGCAAGACTGGAAGCAGGCTGAGACACACTGGGAATGCAAGACTGGAGGCAGGCTGGGACACACTGGGAATGCAAGACTGGAGGCAGGCTGGGACACACTGGGAATGCAAAACTGGAAGCAGGCTGGGACACACTGGGAATGCAAGACTGGAAGCAGGCTGGGACACACTGGGAATGCAAGGCTGGAAGCAGGCTGGGACACAGGGAATGCAAGACTGGAAGCAGGCTGGGACACACTGGGAATGCAAGACTGGAAGCAGGCTGGGACACACTGGGAATGCAAGACTGGAAGAAGGCTGGGACACAGGGAATGCAAGACTGGAAGCAGACTGGGACACACTGGGAATGCAAGACTGGAAGCAGGCTGGGACACACTGAGAATGCAAGACTGGAAGCAGGCTGGGACACACTGGGAATGCAAGACTGGAAGCAGGCTGGGACACAGGGAATGCAAGACTGGAAGCAGGCTGGGACACACTGGGAATGCAAGACTGGAAGCAGGCTGGGACACACTGGGAACGCAAGACTTGAGGCAGGCTGGGACACACTGGGAATGCAAGACTGGAAGCAGGCTGGGACACACTGGGAATGCAAGACTGGAAGCAGGCTGGGACACACTGAGAATGCAAGACTGGAAGCAGGCTGGGACACACTGGGAATGCAAGACTGGAAGCAGGCTGGGACACACTGGGAATGCAAGACTGGAGGCAGGCTGGGACACACTGGGAATGCAAGACTGGAGGCAGGCTGGGACACACTGGGAATGCAAGACTGGAAGCAGGCTGGGACACACTGGGAATTCAAGACTGGAAGCAGGCTGGGACACACTGGGAATGCAAGACTGGAAGCAGGCTGGGACACACTGGGAATGCAAGACTGGAAGCAGGCTGGGACACACTGGGAATGCAAGACTGGAAGCAGGCTGGGACACACTGGGAATTCATGACTGGAAGCAGGCTGGGACACACTGGGAATGCAAGACTGGAAGCAGGCTGGGACACACTGGGAATGCAAGACTGGAAGCAGGCTGAGACACACTGGGAATGCAAGACTGGAGGCAGGCTGGGACACACTGGGAATGCAAGACTGGAGGCAGGCTGGGACACACTGGGAATGCAAAACTGGAAGCAGACTGGGACACACTGGGAATGCAAGACTGGAAGCAGGCTGGGACACACTGAGAATGCAAGACTGGAAGCAGGCTGGGACACACTGGGAATGCAAGACTGGAAGCAGGCTGGGACACAGGGAATGCAAGACTGGAAGCAGGCTGGGACACACTGGGAATGCAAGACTGGAAGCAGGCTGGGACACACTGGGAACGCAAGACTTGAGGCAGGCTGGGACACACTGGGAATGCAAGACTGGAAGCAGGCTGGGACACACTGGGAATGCAAGACTGGAAGCAGGCTGGGACACACTGTGAATGCAAGACTGGAAGCAGGCTGGGACACACTGGGAATGCAAGACTGGAAGCAGGCTGGGACACACTGGGAATGCAAGACTGGAGGCAGGCTGGGACACACTGGGAATGCAAGACTGGAGGCAGGCTGGGACACACTGGGAATGCAAGACTGGAAGCAGGCTGGGACACACTGGGAATTCAAGACTGGAAGCAGGCTGGGACACACTGGGAATGCAAGACTGGAAGCAGGCTGGGACACACTGGGAATGCAAGACTGGAAGCAGGCTGGGACACACTGGGAATGCAAGACTGGAAGCAGGCTGGGACACACTGGGAATTCATGACTGGAAGCAGGCTGGGACACACTGGGAATGCAAGACTGGAAGCAGGCTGGGACACACTGGGAATGCAAGACTGGAAGCAGGCTGAGACACACTGGGAATGCAAGACTGGAGGCAGGCTGGGACACACTGGGAATGCAAGACTGGAGGCAGGCTGGGACACACTGGGAATGCAAAACTGGAAGCAGGCTGGGACACACTGGGAATGCAAGACTGGAAGCAGGCTGGGACACACTGGGAATGCAAGGCTGGAAGCAGGCTGGGACACAGGGAATGCAAGACTGGAAGCAGGCTGGGACACACTGGGAATGCAAGACTGGAAGCAGGCTGGGACACACTGGGAATGCAAGACTGGAAGCAGGCTGGGACACAGGGAATGCAAGACTGGAAGCAGACTGGGACACACTGGGAATGCAAGACTGGAAGCAGGCTGGGACACACTGAGAATGCAAGACTGGAAGCAGGCTGGGACACACTGGGAATGCAAGACTGGAAGCAGGCTGGGACACAGGGAATGCAAGACTGGAAGCAGGCTGGGACACACTGGGAATGCAAGACTGGAAGCAGGCTGGGACACACTGGGAAAGCAAGACTTGAGGCAGGCTGGGACACACTGGGAATGCAAGACTGGAAGCAGGCTGGGACACACTGGGAATGCAAGACTGGAAGCAGGCTGGGACACACTGAGAATGCAAGACTGGAAGCAGGCTGGGACACACTGGGAATGCAAGACTGGAAGCAGGCTGGGACACACTGGGAATGCAAGACTGGAGGCAGGCTGGGACACACTGGGAATGCAAGACTGGAGGCAGGCTGGGACACACTGGGAATGCAAGACTGGAAGCAGGCTGGGACACACTGGGAATTCAAGACTGGAAGCAGGCTGGGACACACTGGGAATGCAAGACTGGAAGCAGGCTGGGACACACTGGGAATGCAAGACTGGAAGCAGGCTGGGACACACTGGGAATGCACGACTGGAAGCAGGCTGGGACACACTGGGAATTCATGACTGGAAGCAGGCTGGGACACACTGGGAATGCAAGACTGGAAGCAGGCTGGGACACACTGGGAATGCAAGACTGGAAGCAGGCTGAGACACACTGGGAATGCAAGACTGGAGGCAGGCTGGGACACACTGGGAATGCAAGACTGGAGGCAGGCTGGGACACACTGGGAATGCAAAACTGGAAGCAGGCTGGGACACACTGGGAATGCAAGACTGGAAGCAGGCTGGGACACACTGGGAATGCAAGACTGGAAGCAGGCTGGGACACACTGGGAATGCAAGACTGGAAGCAGGCTGGGACACACTGGGAATGCAAGACTGGAAGCAGGCTGGGACACACTGGGAATGCAAGACTGGAGGCAGGCTGGGACACACTGGGAATGCAAGACTGGAGGCAGGCTGGGACACACTGGGAATGCAAGACTGGAAGCAGGCTGGGACACACTGGGAATGCAAGACTGGAAGCAGGCTGGGACACACTGGGAATGCAAGACTGGAGGCAAGCTGGGACACACTGGGAATGCAAGACTGGAGGCAGGCTGGGACACACTGGGAATGCAAGACTGGAAGCAGGCTGGGACACAGGGAATGCAAGACTGGAAGCAGGCTGGGACACACTGGGAATGCAAGACTGGAAGCAGGCTGGGACACACTGGGAATGCAAGACTGGAAGCAGGCTGGGACACACTGGGAATGCAAGACTGGAAGCAGGCTGGGACACACTGGGAATGCAAGACTGGAAGCAGGCTGGGACACACTGGGAATTCATGACTGGAAGCAGGCGGGGACACACTGGGAATGCAAGACTGGAAGCAGGCTGGGACACACTGGGAATGCAAGACTGGAAGCAGGCTGGGACACACTGGGAATTCAAGACTGGAAGCAGGCTGGGACACACTGGGAATGCAAGACTGGAAGCAGGCTGGGACACACTGGGAATGCAAGACTGGAAGCAGGCTGGGACACACTGGGAATGCAAGACTGGGAGCAGGCTGGGACACACTGGGAATTCATGACTGGAAGCAGGCTGGGACACACTGGGAATGCAAGACTGGAAGCAGGCTGGGACACACTGGGAATGCAAGACTGGAAGCAGGCTGAGACACACTGGGAATGCAAGACTGGAGGCAGGCTGGGACACACTGGGAATGCAAGACTGGAGGCAGGCTGGGACACACTGGGAATGCAAAACTGGAAGCAGGCTGGGACACACTGGGAATGCAAGACTGGAAGCAGGCTGGGACACACTGGGAATGCAAGACTGGAAGCAGGCTGGGACACACTGGGAATGCAAGACTGGAAGCAGGCTGGGACACACTGGGAATGCAAGACTGGAAGCAGGCTGGGACACACTGGGAATGCAAGACTGGAAGCAGGCTGGGACACACTGGGAATGCAAGACTGGACGCAGGCTGGGACACACTGGGAATGCAAGACTGGAGGCAGGCTGGGACACACTGGGAATGCAAGACTGGAAGCAGGCTGGGACACACTGGGAATGCAAGACTGGAAGCAGGCTGGGACACACTGGGAATGCAAGACTGGAGGCAAGCTGGGACACACTGGGAATGCAAGACTGGAGGCAGGCTGGGACACACTGGGAATGCAAGACTGGAAGCAGGCTGGGACACAGGGAATGCAAGACTGGAAGCAGGCTGGGACACACTGGGAATGCAAGACTGGAAGCAGGCTGGGACACACTGGGAATGCAAGACTGGAAGCAGGCTGGGACACACTGAGAATGCAAGACTGGAAGCAGGCTGGGACACACTGAGAATGCAAGACTGGAAGCAGTCTGGGACACACTGGGAATGCAAGACAGGAAGCAGGCTGGGACACACTGGGAATGCAAGACTGGAAGCAGGCTGGGACACACTGGGAATGCAAGACTGGAAGCAGGCTGGGACACAGGGAATGCAAGACTGGAAGCAGACTGGGACACACTGGGAATGCAAAACTGGAAGCAGGCTGGGACACACTGGGAATGCAAGGCTGGAAGCAGGCTGGGACACAGGGAATGCAAGACTGGAAGCAGGCTGGGACACACTGGGAATGCAAGACTGGAAGCAGGCTGGGACACACTGGGAATGCAAGACTGGAAGCAGGCTGGGACACAGGGAATGCAAGACTGGAAGCAGACTGGGACACACTGGGAATGCAAGACTGGAAGCAGGCTGGGACACACTGAGAATGCAAGACTGGAAGCAGGCTGGGACACAGGGAATGCAAGACTGGAAGCAGACTGGGACACACTGGGAATGCAAGACTGGAAGCAGGCTGGGACACACTGGGAATGCAAGACTGGAAGCAGGCTGGGACACAGGGAATGCAAGACTGGAAGCAGGCTGGGACACACTGGGAATGCAAGACTGGAAGCAGGCTGGGACACACTGGGAACGCAAGACTTGAGGCAGGCTGGGACACACTGGGAATGCAAGACTGGAAGCAGGCTGGGACACACTGGGAATGCAAGACTGGAGGCAGGCTGGGACACACTGAGAATGCAAGACTGGAAGCAGGCTGGGACACACTGGGAATGCAAGACTGGAAGCAGGCTGGGACACAGGGAATGCAAGACTGGAAGCAGGCTGGGACACACTGGGAATGCAAGATTGGAAGCAGGCTGGGACACACTGGGAACGCAAGACTTGAGGCAGGCTGGGACATACTGGGAATGCAAGACTGGAAGCAGGCAGGGACACACTGGGAATGCAAGACTGGAGGCAGGTTGGGACACACTGGGAACAGGCTAAAAACCCTAGGGATCACTGAAGGCACAGAAAATCACTGGAGGAGAACACAGTGGGAATTATTTACTAAGACTGGAGAGTGCAAAATCTGGTGCAGCTATGCATAGAAAGCAATCAGCTGCCAGTTTTTGTTGTCAGCGTTGAATTGTACAAGCTGAATTTAGAAGCTGATTGGCTACCATGCAGTGCTACACCAGATTTTACACGCTCCAGTTTTAGTAAATCAGCCCCATTGTCTAGACATGCTGCTTGAACACTGAGCAATCTTCAATCTAACCCTTTAAGACAGAGCCCTGAGAAAGACTGGTTGCTGGAGCATGAAACAGGTAAGTGTGAAGTTAATAAAGGGGTATCTCCATTTATAAATGGAGTCACCAACTACTGTATGTGCCTAAAAAGTCCCGCTATATTTTTATATGCTTTGAATGTTTGGTGAAAGTAACATTCCCTGCTTTAGGCCGTGTTACTTTTGGTGCTGGTACATGGAGTGTTCAGCTCGGGACTTGGTGTGATAGAATCTATTCTGTATGTCACAGATATAAACACTCGTTTCACAAGAAACCAAATTAAAATGACTAACAAGAGGAAAAACATTCGGCCCTGCTTTCTGTGGCTGAAATAGCTGATTTCACTCAGCAATGTGTAATACATTCCAGCCTGTCATGGACCTGTCCAGTTATATTTGTGACATGTTCAACCAGCAGCGTTCCGCACGCTCATCCTGCACCTTGTTCCGTCGCCAGACTGCGTTGCTCCAATTTTCCCGCTGATATCCATGGCTGTGTCCTACATGCATTTTCTCGAGACCTGACTGCACATAGTAAAACAAGAAGGAAATATGTTGTGACATGCTTACTGGACTAAAATAATGTTGTGTCTCAGTAACTTGGTCCCGGCAAAGATGAACTGAGGTGTACATTCCGTCTGCTGTGAGCTATGCTCCTGCCTTTATAAATGAGCACAACAAGACGACTTTGGCTGAGAAGAGAGCCTGGGAAATAGATTCTATTCAGAGCCTGCCAACTGGGCTCTCCGTGTCCAGGCAGCAATTTTTGCTTTTTAGATGGCTACAAAGGCGCTATAAGAGAGGGACATTAACCACTTGCCTACTGGGCACTGGGCACTGTTACCCCCTTACTGCCCCCGGGCCACTTTTCAGCTTTCATCGCTGTCACGCTTTGAATGAAAATTGCGCGGTCCTGCACATTTTTGAAAAAAAAAATTCATAGTTTCGCAATCAGGTAATTTTTCTCCTTCACTGATGTGCGCTGATGAGGCTACACTGATGGGCACTGATGAGGTGGCCCTGATGGGCTCTGATAGACGGCACTGAAGGGCACTGAGAGGTGGCACTGATAGGCAGCACTGATGGGCACTTGTAGGCGGCACTTATAGGTAACATAGGTAATACAGGAAATAGGGGCGGGAATTAGCAAACCCCACCTCCTACAGGATACCTGCATAATACTACAGGAGGGGGCGGAGACAAGACCAGTCCTCCTGCACAAGGGGAGAGAGCAGAGCTGGGGGTGGGAATTAGCAAACCCCATCTCCTAAAGGATACCTGCATAATACTACAAAAGGGAGCGGAGACAAGACCAGTCATTCTGCACAAAGAGAGAGAGAGCAGAGCTGGGGGAGGGAATTAGCAAACCCCACCTCCTAAAGGATACCTGCATAATACTACAGGAGGGGGCGGAGACAAGACCAGTCCTCTTGCACAAGGAGAGAGAGAGCAGAGCTGGGGGAGGGAATTAGCAAACCCCACCCCCTACAGGATACCTGCATAATACTACAGAAGGGGTGGAGACAAAACCAGTCATCCTGCACAAGGAGAGAGAGAGCAGAGCTGGTGGAGAGAATTAGCAAACCCCACCTCCTACAGGATACCTGCATAATTCTACAGGAGGGGGCGGAGACAAGACCAGTCCTCCTGCACAAGGAGAGAGAGCAGAGCTGGGGGAGGGAATTAGCAAACCCCACCTCCTACAGGATTGCTGCATTATACTACAGAAGGGTGCAGAGACAAGACCAGCCCTCCTGCACAAGGAGAGAGAGCAGAGCTGTGGGAGGGAATTAGCAAACCCCACCTACTACAGGGTGCCTGAAATAAAACTACAGGAGGGGAGGAGACAAGACCAGTCATCCTGCAAGAGGAGAGAGAGAGAGCAGAGCTGGGGGAGGGAATTAGCAAACCCCCCCTCCTACAGGATACCTGCATAATACTACAGGAGGGGGCGGAGACAAGACCAGTCCTCCTGCACAAGGAGAGAGAGAGAGCAGAGCTGGGGAGGGAATTAGCAAACCCCACCCCCTACAGGCTACCTGCATAAAACTACAGGAGGGGGAGAAGACAAGACCAGTCCTCCTGCACAAGGAGAGAGAGAGAGCAGAGCTGGGGAGGGAATTAGCAAACCCCACCTCCTACAGGATACCTGCATAATTCTACAGGAGGGGGCGGAGACAAGACCAGTCCTCCTCCACAAGGAGAGAGAGCAGCAGTGAGCTGTCTTTATTACAGGAAGGAAAAGTCTCACACTGGATTACTGCACAGATCTGGAAGAAATACACAAAGCTCACCGAGATTCAAAAAGAATACACATACCTCCTATATTAAAATAATATTTGCCTATCCCGGCATTTGGCTTTCATATCTGGGCATACCTTTTAAGCTAATTCATATTTCACTTTGATACCGTAGCATTAGCAGATCTGCTAATGAGGACCCGTATGATTGAACGGCGCGCCGCGCCACCAGCACAGTAACGGGACTGTACAAGCATTATAACGAAGCAGCTCGTCGATGGAATACCCAAGCCTGGCTCTGAATTTTGATAGGGCTGGAATTTGTACAACAATCCTCCACCGTTCGAGTTGTTTTCTATGGACAAGGAGTTGGAAGAGCGTATCAGGAAGGAGTAAGTGCTAGGCTGATTTTTAATGCCATGCGGATCAATGTGCCCTTTTGTTCCAAAAGAAACACTTTAGCCTGGCAGCGCACCCTGCTTACGAAAAGGTTGTCATGGCAGTTCTCAGTAACAAGCCATTTAGAATCCCAGCCTCACTCTTTGTTTTTTGTTTTTTTTCCTGGTGTAAATTAGTGGTAAATGAATGGAACATTTTGGTCTTTTAACCTGAGTTTATGCTTGCCTGATGGACTTCATTTTTTTTTTTTTTTTTTTTTTACGAGTAATATCGGTGACGAGGTATTTAAATGGCACCTTCTGTTTACGTAAACTTGTTTTCTTTTTTTTTTTTTCTTGCAGTACTTTAATTATTAATTAGTGCTTGCATCTGTGCACCGAAAAACCGTCCTAAAGCCCTTCCAAAATTGTAGATCGTTAAGAAAAAAAATACGTTTTGTCTGGTGTTTCTGCATTTGGCTGCATATCTTTACATTAATGAGCCTTTGGGTTTTTACAAAAGTTTTAAGCAGTGGCTCTGAGGTAATGAGTACTTTGTAGTTTGTTTTTAAAAAAGTTCCAAGAATATTTTTTATTATATCTTTGTGTTTTTTTTTTTTTTCTTGTGAGATGACAAGGCATCAAAGTAAGGCCTTCTTTTGGGGCTGATCTGACATTGAAATATGAACTACAAATCAATACTTTTTTCTTTATACAATAAAAAAAAAAACTACAAAGTGAAATCACTAGGGGTGCGAGAATCTACCCATCAGTTTTGTAAACCTAGCCCGAAGTTGCAAACATTGCGGAAAACTCCTTTGAAGTCTATGGAAGACGAATCTTGTGATTTAATTCTGGCCTTTTGTAGGACTAATAAGCAAGATATTGTCAAACAAAAAAAAAAAATGCTACATTATTTTAATATGTGGTACTACCAGTCCTTTTAATATGCTACACCCTTTGCCTTTTTTTTATTCTATTGAGACGTAGATTTTTGCAGCATATGGATATTTAACTAATACTATAATTAAATTAAATTTAAATTTAATTTAAATTTAATATAAAATTTCTTCATCAAGCCAATTAACTTTGAAATGCCTCATCCCATAAACCATTGCATAGGTTAAAAACAGGAATAGGACTTTTTAGGCATTAAATGTAAAGCACAATAAAAATTGTTCTAATTTTTTTTATTTTATTTTATTAATACACAATGTATTTTTTTAAAAAAAGGGAACAAATACACAAATAATCTGATCATCCTATTGCAGCATGATTGATATAAGGCATAAAAACCACCACAAATTAAACATTTTTAGCACAGCATAACCGGTACAGATCTTGAGGGAATGAGCCCTTCAAGCCTATTGGCTTCCGCTGCTGTCAATCAAGTTCTGTGATGAGGGAGCAGGAGTCGGGGCTGAGCTACACTTTCTATGTCTATAATGCCCCCACAGAGTGGGGTGTGGCTTTCTATAGGAGCCCTCGCTGAGGAGGTGGAGCCAAAAATGCTGGCGAGGGACCTTAGAAGAGGAGGATCGGGGCTGTTCTGTGAAATATAATTGTTTTAGTATTACTTTAATGCCCTGTACACACGATAGGATTTTCCGATGAAAAATGTGTGATAGGACCTTGTTGTCGGAAATTCCGACCCTGTGTAGGCTCCATAACACATTTTCCATGGGAATTTCCGTCACACAAAATTTGGGATCTGGTTCTCAAATTTTCCGACAACAAAATCTGTGTGTACACAATTCCGACGCACAAAGTTCCACGCATGCTCGGACTCAAGCAGAAGAGCAGCACTGGCTATTGAACTTAATTTTTCTCGGCTCGTCGTACGTGTTGTACGTCACCGCGTTCTTGACGTTCGGATTTTCCGACCAACTTTGTGTGACCATTTGTATGCAAGACAAGTTTGAGCCAACATCCGTCCGAAAAAAATCCATGGATTTTGTTGTCGGAAAATCCTATCGTGTGTACAGGGCATTAGTAATGACAACGTTATTGTTGAATAAACAGGTCTATAGCAAAATGAAAACATTGCTCAAGCCCATAGGGGTGAACAGTCCTGAGAGGTGAAATGGTTAAATCGTAGCTATATCTCAAAACAAAAATGGAATATACTACAGCTTTCTGGTGCTTGGTGGCTTCATTCGTTTTCATCCTAGTCAGCTTAGAGGGCTATAGAAACCATTCCCTCTAAGTCAGGGCTGCTGTTAGAAACCACGAGGCCCCATACAGCCAACCTGACACAACACCACCCCCCCTCCAATCGATACCGATCAATCATTGTGTTCATTCAGGAAAGGAAGGGGCTGGTAAATATGACATATTTACCAGACCCTTCCCCTACTCTCCAACCTAAAGGATCCTAATGTGTACTTACAGCTGCCGGCAGGAAAAAAAGGAGAAAAACTGGCAGCACTGCAGGGGTGGGGGCACAGAGGGGGCCTGGAGAGCAGGGGGAAATGTATAATTCACAGGGAGGGTGATTGTTTCGGCAGAGGGGGTAAAACTGAAACTGACGATCACCCTCCCTGTCCACATCCAATTCACCTTGCTGCCTGAGCCCCCCTGCTGGCCTGGGCCCATACAGGAGGACCGGCGGTATCCCTTTATCCATGGCCCTGCTCTAAGTTATGGAGAAGAAGAGAAGGAAAGGTTCCCATAGTCCTGATAGACTTCCTGTCCTAGGATGACACCATTGCCTCTCCAGAGATACAGTGAGCATTGTCACCCTAGACAAAAAAGTGTTTTACTGGCAGGATCACTGGGTGAAAATAAAGACAATGAAGCCTAAAAAAAAAAATAATGTAGTCACCACATCTGAGGATTGATAAGCTGCAAAATATTTGTAGCACTGATCCCCGAAGGAGCTGCTGGTTTGAATTGGGCCCGTACTCTACCAAGAAACCCCACTAACTTGGCTTGGTCCCCTTGGTACAGCTGTGGTGCAGTATAATACAATACAATATAAAGCAATGTAAAGTACCTGTATTGTACACTCATGCATCCACTGGCTCCACCTGGTGGGGAAAAACACCACACAACTGGATACTTAACCAGAGATATTTTTACTGTAAAATATTCAAACAGGTGGTTACAGAAATTGTGCTGTCATCCCAACATAGGACGACAGCACAATACATTTCAATAAGAACACTTTGAGACAATATATAAAACAATATATATACAATTGTATTTATACCTGGGAGCTCCCCCTACTTTAAAGGCTATACGTGAGATCTCACTTGTAATACTTAGTCCGTGAATCTTCTTTCTTCGCTAGCTAAAATAACTCCTTTGTGATTTGTAATCCACCGTCTATGAGGGGTTAATTTGAGGTGCTCCTGGTGTGGCTCCGATAACTAATTTGCAATGCTTGAGGCGCCAGCATAGATAGGCCTCAAGCCTGCTTTGTGTCAGTTGCTCTGCTCCTCCTCCGTGGAACTACAAATTCCAGTGAGGCCTGTACGTGAGTCTAACTGCGTGAAAAAGTTAACAAACGTTGGGCCGTAACCCGCTCACCAACTGGATCGAAGTTCCGTGTGGTAACTTTTGGTGCAGTGACTGCAGCTTGCTTCTACTGTCAGCTGGGCCACAGGATGGATCCGGTCCTCCACTACTCCGATGAGTGTCTCTGGGCCTTGTCAATCCGGTCACCGTCTCTCAGGCTTCATCAGGTCACTTCACCAACAAGCAGGTTTTCGCTCCGTAGTGACTGTCTGCCGCTGTCTCTGGGAGGCCTCTTCACAGATCCGAACAGGCAGGCAACTTGATCCCAAGAGACCCAAAATGGCCGCTCGGGTTCCTTTTATCTCCTACCCAGCATGCACTGCATAAGAGAGTGTTCATGGGTAGGTGATACAGACTCCTGGGTAACAAGGTCAACCTCTGAATAAAAACACAGTCACTTCCTGTACTGGTCTTTAGGTTGGTCCGAAATACTAATTCACAAGTGCATTACCTACATTTAGTCACTAGATGGCTCTGGATAACGGAACCACAGTAATGTCCATGAACCTTATATTACAATATACATAACCACATCAATAGGCAAGGATGTCAGCGCTACATACTATATTTTTGTTCTTGGGTTTAGTTATGCTTTAAGTGAAGAAATATAAATGATAGATTCATAGTTCTTTGTTATTTGATTGCCAGCCATGCACATGCTTATTATGACGCTCCACCACCCCAAGAATAGCTTCTTCGTAATTCTTTCAGGAGTGACATCTTAAAAGACCTCCCAGGGTTCATTTCTGCCTTCATGAAAATGACTGGAAGTGCTTTATTCTGCTCTGGTTGAGTCCTGGGCCCCCATGCTGCTAAGAAAAGCTTTACTAATAGTAGTTGAATCTGACCTCCAGCCTTTCCTTCAGTCTTGCACAGTTGTACCGGTTCCTCTTCTGTACTGAAATGGCTTGCTCTGATTTCACTGCAAGCTTCTCACAATGTGCATTAGAAGCTGTAACAAGTAAGGGCCCCTCCCATTTCCTGGCTGAAGGACACTCAGCATCATTTGGCCCCTTCCTTGCCAGTCTGACTCTGTCTGGCCCGCCTGTGCCTTTCATTGGAGTTCAATTCTTTCAATCGCAGAAGCTCAGAATCCCATGTGGGCATGGACTTACCTAGAGAAGACTACATTCCACTGCTCCAGACCGATACCCATACAGTATGATCTTCAGTAGGCTTTTTTTCCAGTTTCTTGTTTGGTGGATTATAGGTGGGATGCCCACGGAAGGTCATACTGATTTTCCAATGTTCCTGATGCTCCTTCTCTACTATGTGTGAAGGACATCCTGGATGCTATCACATTTTTGACATCCCATGTGGCCATTTTTTGTGTTTCAATGTTTTTATTAAAGTTTTCAATACAATATAGTTTGTACACAATAAAGTTATTCATATAAAAGATACAGTTTGTACAGAATATGTTTTTGTTGGGTAATCTGAACTCAGTGCAAATGTAAACCATTGTCTACCACAACAAGGCTACGAACATAAAAGAAAAAGAAGAAAGAAAAACAAAAGGATCTTTCACCTGCTGAATAAGAATAACATGGGAAAGAGCAGCATCTCTCAAGTAGCACCTTATTGTATACATATGGCTTCTGATCACGGAGTCTGTCAGCCTTTTTCTCTATTTGTCTCCGTCCCTGCTCCCCCACCCCAGGGACGAGCCCACCCCCATCACACTCGTGGGGGGGGGGGGGGGTCCTAGGTCTCGTCTACCAGGAAGTGGGGCCCCAGAGCCCGGGCTATATCAATCTCTACTGACCTGAGTCTCCGTGATCATTGGCCATGTGGCCATTTTTTGAACCCCCCCCCCCCCACTTTGGTTGCTAGTATTCTGGCACAGCAACCAATGATGCTGTGTCCCAGCCATCAGCATCCTAGCAACCAATGATTCTGTGTCCCAGCCATCAGCGTCTTAGCAACCAATGATGCTGTGTCCCAGCCATC
This sequence comes from Lithobates sylvaticus, assembly GCA_028564925.1. Lineage (NCBI taxonomy): Eukaryota > Metazoa > Chordata > Amphibia > Anura > Ranidae > Lithobates > Lithobates sylvaticus. The sequence continues at coordinate 227,149,438 of CM053033.1, forward strand.
AGCGTCTTAGCAACCAATGATGCTGTGTCCCAGCCATCAGCGGCTTAGCAACCAATGATGCTGTGTCCCAGCCATCAGCGTCTTAGCAACCAAGGATGCTGTGCCCCAGCATACATTTCTTTGCAAACTTAACTCAGTTATGTATTCCAATTATAACATTTATATTGCCTGGTTCATAACTGCACAGTTAATATGACCACATGTCCCAATGACCTACTCTCTCAGCATCCAGTCAGCACAATGTCTTTGTCAGGGAGCTTGTGCAAGTGCTAATTCCTATGAGCAAGTGCTCATCTTCATGCAAATGTGCAGGGTCAAGAGTGTAGAAGCCTAACCAAATGGGCATGGACAAGAATGCACGTGCTTGAGCATTGACCCTCAGATCCTGTCTTCAGCTCTACTTCCTGTATCCCGAGTTCCTGAAAGTCTGTTCCTTTGTTTCTGAGGTGGCTACGTCTGACACTTGCCTGTTTTGTCTGCTGCTCACTTGTGTTACTAACTTGGACTTCTGTTCGCGATTCCGCCATCTGACTTGGTACCCTGATGCCAGCACCATACTGACTCCTGCTTGTTCCTGACCTTGAACTTGATCCTGGCCTTGCACATGCCTGGCTGCTGCTGAAAATACTCCATTATTATGGCTGTTAAGTCTCCTGTGTTTCCAAGCTCCGGTTCCTAACTTCAGCTTCCTGGCACCTGCGCCCTTTCACTGCCCTAGCAGTCCCTGTCTCCACTACCAGGGGTACTTGGACATGAATTGCACACAAGCATACCCTCGTCATCTTGTCCTCCATAGTCAGGAACGCGGCAATTGATGGGCACAGTGGCTGCGTTTCAAGACACAGTGGCTGTGTTTGATGGCACAGTGGCTGCGTTTGATGGGCAGTGACGGCAATTGATGGGCACAATGGCTGCATTTTTTGGGGCACAGTGGCTGCATTTGATGGCACAGTGGCTGCGTTTGATGGCACAGTGGCCATCAAGCTGTTATGCAATTGATGGACACAGTGGCGGCAATTGATGGACACAGTGGCTGCGTTTGATGGCACAGTGGCAGCAATTGATGGGCACAGTTGCTGCGATTGATGGCACAGTGATTATGTTTGATGGCACAGTGGTGGCAATTGATGGGCACACTGGCTGCGATTGATGGCACAGTGGCAGCAATTGATGGGCACAGTTTCTGCGTTTGATGGCACAGTGGCTGCGTTTGATGGCACAGTGGCGGCAATTGATGGGCACAATGGCTGCATTTTTTGGGGCACAGTGGCTGCATTTGATGGCACAGTGGCTGCGTTTGATGGCACAGTGGCCATCAAGCTGATGGGCAATTGATGGACACAGTGGCGGCAATTGATGGACACAGTGGCTGCGTTTGATGGCACAGTGGCAGCAATTGATGGGCACAGTTGCTGCGATTGATGGCACAGTGATTATGTTTGATGGCACAGTGGTGGCAATTGATGGGCACACTGGCTGCGATTGATGGCACAGTGGCAGCAATTGATGGGCACAGTTTCTGCGTTTGATGGCACAGTGGCTGCGTTTGATGGCACAGTGGCGGCAATTGATGGGCACGGTGGCTGCATTTGAAGGGCACAGTAGCTGCGATTGACAGGGTTTTTTTTCAGAATTTGTCAGTTTGTTTGCCCCCCCCCCCCCAAAAAAAAATGTGAGCACCAGCCGCCTCTGAACTGGGGCAATTACAAGCCCATACAAACTGTTTCTCCATTCTGCTTGTGATTACTGGAGCTGCATTTTCACAGAAGACAGAAATTCTGAGCCTGGTCGTGTCTGACCTACACACTTTGCAAAAACGAGCATTACAGAGAATTTCCCATTAGCACATAAACACTTTATAATAAGATAGAGTTTATGAGCAGTATATCCAAGCAGACAGACTAGTATTATGCAGACACAAGTTTCCTAGACAGGCTAACTTTGCTTGTTAATATTTTATTTTTAGATTTGTCAAGATGAAATAGACACAGTCAATTTTATATATTGTTAAACAGTCATACTCGGAAAGGATTTGGAGCCTTTTTTTGAAACTAGTTTGGCTGTCCTTTGGACAGGATGGCACAGTTGCCAGGATGGCAACTTGCTGCTACAAGTTTTGGGGAAAGTTGGACTCCATAAAGGCAATTGTTGTTGAAAGTTATTGAACTGGGAACTCTAGTAAACATACACTATATTACCAAAAGTATTGGGACGCCTGCCTTTACACACACATGAACTTTAATTGAATCCCAGTGTTAGTCCGTAGGGTTCAATATTGAGTTTGCCCACCCTTTGCAGCTATAACAGTTTCAACTCTTCTGGGAAGGCTGTCCACAAGGTTTAGGAGTGTGTCTATGGGAATGTTTGCCCATTCTTTCAGAAGCACATTTGTGAGGTCAGGCACTGATGTTGGACAAGAAGTCTTGGTTCGCAGTCACCGCTCTGATTTATCCTAAAGGTGTTCTATCAGGTTGAGGTTCTGTGCAGGCCAGTCAAGTTCCTCCTCCCCAAACTTGCTCATCCCTGTCTTTAAAGCAGTGCTCCAGCACCCCCACCCCCCCCCCCCCCAGCGTGGAAAAATTAAAAGTCAGCAGCTACACGTACTGTAGATACTGACTTTTAATATTAGGATACCTGTCCTGGAATCCAGCGATGTCGACACCCCAGCTGATGTTTCCATCAGCTCTTGGGTGCTGCCGCTGCCAAAGCCTGTAAGGGAAACTGTAAGGGAGCCTCACAGCCGATTCTCTACTGTGCATTAATGGCCCAGCGGCGAGGAAAGAGAAGGGGGGCAGAACTTCTGACGTACCTCGCTGCGGCGAGGTCCAATGGTAGTGGGGATGGGTACCTGTCAAAAACAGGTACCCGCTCCCACCTGAAAGGTGCCAAGCATGGCATCAGAGGGGGAAGGAGACAGATAAGTGGAGCTTCCACTTTTGGTTGAAATTCTGCTTTATGGACCTTGCTTTCCTGTTGGAACAGGAAGGGGCCATCCACAAACTGTTCCTACAAAGTTGGGAGAATGAAATTGTCCAAAATGTCTTGGTGTGCTGACGCCTTAAGAGTTTCCTTCACTGAAACTAAGGGGCCAAGCCCAACCCCTGAAAAACAACCCCCACACCATAATCCCCCCTCCACCAAATGATTTGGACCAGTGCACAAAACAAGATCCATAAAGACATGGATGAGCGAGTTTGGGTTAGAGGAAATTGACTGGCCTGCACGAAGTCCTGACCTCAACCCGATAGAACATCTTTGGGATGATTTAGAGCGGGGACTGCGAGCCAGGCCTTCTCGTCCAACTTCAGTGCCTGACCTCACAAATGCTTTTCTGGAAGAATGGTCAAACATTCCCATAGACACACTCCTAAACCTTGTGGACAGCCTTCCCAGAAGAGTTGAAGCTGTTATAGCTGCAAAGGGTGGGCCAACTTAATATTGGACCCTACAAACTAAGACTGGGATGCCATTAAAGAGGAAGTAAACCCTGATGGGTTTACTTCCTTTTTGTTTCCCTGCATCGCATACTTCCTTTTTGTTTCCCTGCATCGCATAGTAGCCCATTATGTGTCACTCACCTGACACAGGAGCCAGCGATGTCACCGCTGTCCCCTGTAGCACGAAGTGTCCATCTTCCTTCTGGGTATCACTGCTCCGGCGCTGTGAGTTGCCGGAGCAGCAATGACGTCACTCCGGCGCATGCGTGCGGGAGCCGTAAGTGACGGCATGTTTGCCTTCACTTGCGGTGCGCCCTGTGCACCTGCGCCGTAGACAGCGGTGCCCTATCTTTGTAAAATATCTCCTTAACCATGTAGGTTAAGGAGATATTTCTTGGTGGTCTGTAATGCCACGTACACACGGTCGGATTTCTCGTCGGAAAAAGCTCTGATGGTTTTCCCGTCGGAATTCCGACAGAATTTCGCTCAAACTGTCTTGCCTACACACTGTCACACCAAATTCCTACGGTCAATAACACCACGCCTTAAAAAACTTTCGACTGCACTATAAAAGGGAAGTTTAATGCTTCTGAGCATGCATCGAATTGTTTCCGAGCATGCGTCGGAATTTTGCGTGTCGGAATTGCATACACACGATTGGAAAATCCGATAGAAAGGTTTTCCGTCGGAAAAATTAAGAACAGGTTCTCAATCCAAAGTCCGTCGGAAATTCCGACAGAAAAAGACCGATGGGCATACACACGGTCGGAAAATCCGATGAAAAGCTCCCATCGGACTGTTTCCATTGGAAATTCCGACCGTGTGTACACGGCATAAGGGTGTTTGACAATATAGTGTGGGTATGATGGTCAAATGTCTACAAATGTTCATCTATATAATATAAACACCTTTGCCAGTCTTTGTATTCCAGATGAAACACACATTCACTTCTGATAGATTTGCAGATCAAAAATAATGAAAAAAACAAAACAAAACAAAAGCCTATAAAACTCCTGTAACTTGTCTTTGCGAAAAGTTAACATTATACTCCCTAACAGGACTTGAACTAATTGCTGTATCAATAAGTCACATCAAAAATGCATTCAGAAAAGCGAACCAAAGCCCATCACATTTGTTATGCATGTGTTTTAAAGCTTTGTGGCCAAATTATTCTTTTTTAACATGCACATTTATAATTTCAGAGGTATAAATAATGCATCACGCGTTGAAGAAGCAGTTCATGGCTCACTAGTGCAAGCAATATGATATACACAGCAATGGACAAGAGGCTTTGATTCAAGCTGCTGAGTGTACGCTTGGATCCCTTTGGTAAAGTACCAACACATCAATATTCCTCTGCCTCCATCCAGAAACCAATACGCACTCCCTAGGAGTAAACACAAAGGAATACTTGAAGGAAATTTCAATCGTGCCCCTCAGCAGCAATTTCTGCTCATCCGATTTGATGAGCTGAAATGTTAATCAGGCCGTTGGCTTGTTTGTTTAATTCTTCTGCTAAACAGATACTCATTGTAAAGACATTACATTCATCTTAACTTTTCCCTCTTTGCTCCATGACCATCACCTTGGTGACTTGTTGAACATTGCATTGGCATATGTTTTTTTTTTTTTGCTTTTCTATTTGGAGATGGAATACATTATGCAGTTATAAAAGAGAATTGTTTTTTATTATATTCCATCTTTTGGAATTTCAACAGTTTGTAAACTATGACAGTGAACTTCTTTGATCTCTTTCGGTCTGATAAATGTACAATGGAAAGCATTTCTTTACAATTTAGCTTATTATGGTGACACACTTCAAGGAGGGGCTGTCGCTGGGTGGGGACACCTTGTATGCTGTGTGATATGTTGAGGGTCTCGATCACCAGCCAGGTGTGTTGGTACAAACAAACAGACTTTATTGTCAAAAAGTTAATGAAAAACACCTTATTTTCATAATGAAAAAGAAACAAAACTGTCCATCAATCTCTAAAAACAAACAAACTTTTGGCTCACCACCATCAAAACGTGTTCCTTTGCAGGGTTTAAAAGTCCCCACCTACTCCAGGGGTCCAAAGAGTGGTTATCAGCAACTTAGCACTATCTCAGTAACCAAGCAGCGCACTGCTCTTTCAAATTCTCACAAGTATGCCCTGCTCAATACAACACATCATGGACAACTGTTGACTGCTTCCTGCCTTTTTCAGCCCTCTACTGCATGTGAATGAACCCTTTTCAGGACCAAAGTACCCCTAGTCTGGGTTGGAGGCTCTTTCCCACCCAAAATCTCTTTGAGCCTCCAAATTCAGGGTCACATCTCAGGATTTAACTATTCTTGGAAACTGGAAATTAGGTTTGCCCTTTCTACCAGATCACCCCAGAACCCCTCATTCTATATGGATGACAATCCTAGAGTACCCAGAGTACTCCTTCTGTCTCTTGTCATGTGGGGGCACATACCTGCCTTCCATGACCCATCCCTGGCATTCTTTACAGCAGTTATGCTGTTAGTGGCTAATTGAGAGGAGTTGTCACAATCAGGGGTCAGGCTTGTAGACCAGTTGCTATAGCAGTAGCGTGACTACCACCGACCAGCAGGATAGGTATACTGTCAGTCACCCTGGCGGATGATGTGGACTCACCTGAGGTGCTCAGTCTAAGTAATAATTAGTGTTCACCAGAGCTCCTGGTGGTGAAGACAGATTTTGCTGCATGTTAGTACCAGGTCGCGGTTCTCAGGATCTCCCCATCAGGAGGTGAGCAAGCTGGGGTCCAGTAGCGGATAAGCAGGTAAGGATCTAACATAAGTTTAATCAGTAAACAAGCCAAAGGTCAGTAATAAGGTCTTGAAGGTTGGAATCAGGCAGAAGCGTAGTCAAGAAATAAGCCAAGGGTCGATAACAAGTGGTAGCAAAATATTGACAGCAGCAGGGGTGACAAAAGCTAGATATTGACTGAAGAGAGCACAATAATCTGGCAAACAGGAAGTGCAGAGGCATGGCTTATATTTGGAAGTTCATGGGAGGTGCAAAGAGTTCAAGGTTCAGCAGAGGTTGTCCAATGGATCAGATTGGGAGCTGTCCAGCATCTTATGCAGCTCAGCAAGAAGAGTCATTGGCAGACACAGCAGAGGTCCCAGGCTCAAGTCTATGCCCTGACAGGAGTTGATGCCATTGGAGTGTGGCTTATGTTGCATTTTATCCCTGGGATTGGGAAAATGGAAGGGCTCCTTTGTCAGTACCAATAGTATCCTCAGGCCTTAGTCTGGAGCAATGTCACTCGGCTTGAATAACCTCATATTGATTGCAATTTGTTATATCTGTTCACGTTCAAAACAAAATATCTGTTGATCCCGACAGAAATCAAGTGACCTTGTAAATTACTGTTCTCTCTGCTTTGATGACATCTCAAATAGGTTTTATCAGCCCTGTTCCATTCTCTTCTATTAACTGCAGAACACTGTCACCCCATGTTACAGAGATAAGAAATGTGGGAAGTACTCCATAGTTTTAACACACTTCCTGTCCTAGGATGATAATACTGTTCCTCCATAGATACAACAAAGTGTGTGAGGGCTGTCACCCTGGGAATTGTGTTATCGGCAGGATCACTGGGTGAAAATAAAGAAATAAAACTGAAATAAGGAAATAAATCTATGTAGTAGGTCTTAGGACTGTTAAGCTGCAATATATATAATCTTTGTTCTCAGGATTAGATACTGTCCCATACCTGTATGAGGAGCCCGATATGACAAGGGTGGCATCTCACATCATTCTCATGCGAGCGCCCCTGAAAGTTGAGACAGGGGATGTAAGGGCAATGGAAGTTCACGGGTGCCAGGAAACAGAACCTGAAGACTTGAACTTAGAAGCACTGGCATTAAGTATCCAGAAGCCCAGTGGAGAGGGCCTCCAGAAAATTCCAAGTCCTGTAGTGAGCAGGGTTGGGTCCCAAGCCATGGTCAGTGACAGTTGAGCAGGAAGGCACCAAATCATGAGCATGATCAAGGTCAGGGACGAGCAAAGGTTGGCAGTGAGGTACAGAATCAATAGGCAAAATCTTGGTTGGAAGTCCAGGCCGAGTTCGGTAACAAAAATAGGCGGCAAACATAGATAAGCAAGGGTAATCCAGAAGCAGATGAAAGCTGGGGTAATAGCAAAGTTAAGCAGGTTCAGGATGAGGAATAACATGAACCTAGGCTAAAAGACCATTCAGCAATGACCAATGCATGGCCCAGGTGTAAAAATCTTACTAGGCTCCAGTATCTGTGGTGGATATTAGACATGTGAAATATTTTGTTTTGGAATTTTGTTTTCGTCCGAAAACGAAATGTATTTAGTTACTCCCAAAATTTGTTTTTATTTATTTAGTTTCGTTAAAAAATGCATTTGTCTGAAAATCCAAAATAAATAAGGTGGAATCTGTCATTAAAGGCTTATGGTGTCTGTCAAATGTTCTAAGAAGATTTGACGGAGCAGCTAAACTGTACAACGCCGCAATCGTACATTTCCGGTCGAATGTTCCGCCTACAAGCTATAGTAGAATTCTAATGTTGTATGACACTAGTAATAATTATATGTATTAATTATTATTACTAGTCAACTAACATTAGAATTCTTCTATAGCCTGTGGGCAGGGCATTTGACCATAAATGTCCGCTTGCGGCGACTGCTTCGTCAAATCTTCATGTCGAATCTTTTCTCTCTGTGTCGAATAATCTTGGACTAATAGAGTTAGGTTAGGCACATTCAACCTTTTTTGCTATTGTCTCTATAATGTCGAATCGTTTCTCTCTATGTAGAATAATCTTGGACTAATAGAGCTAAGGTTAGGCACATTCGACCACAGGTTCAATGGACACAGATCGCCATTGTCAGCGTCATGTCGAATCTCCTATCTATATCGAACTGTTGTCACAACAAAAATGAAAATAAAGCATTTGTTTATGTCTGATCTTTCGGTTTTCGGATTCTGCACGTTCGTTATCGTTTGTTAAAACGATAACGAAAATACCAGAAATTTGGACGAAAACTAATGCACATGTCTAGGGATATGTCTATGTGTTCCTGTGCATGCCTCAGTGTACACATTCCTATGTGTGTGCAAATGCATTGTTGCGTGTTTAGTTAGACTCCATGTTCAAAAACATGTGCATATTTACACACATTTGCAAACTTAAGTGAATATCGCAGTGCCTCGCCAAAGCTCCTCTGTATACTGCAATCCTAACTCTATATTTTTTAGAGTCTCAAAGTTGGAGCACCTATAGCAGTGGATAAATTAGGAGCAGGTTTGCCTGGATGGAGCCCACTCCTCTTTAAAGTAGAACTATGGGCAAAACTTTCTTTTTCTTTTTGGATAGAGGAAGGGAGGGTTACAACCCCTGTCAGATTTTTTTTCACTGTGTCCCATTGCGGAGATTTAACTTTGTGTCCTGTCCCATAGCCTAACAGGAAGTGAGTGGAAATCCCTGCAAATTAAAGGAATTCATTGGGGACCCCTAGGTCACCAGAATTAATGTCCCGAAGGTTTCCCCTATTATTTTTCTGGGGACAACTCAAAATCCGAGATTTTCATTTACTTTCACTTTCAATGATAATGATAAACAGGACAATTGGAGAGGATGAATCTCCCTAACGGGGGCACAGACAGTAATAAATATTGACAGGTGTTTTAATCCCTCTCCACTCTATCCAAAACCAAAAGTTTTGCCTTTAGTTATACTTTAAAGTCTTCAAAGCTGGCTTCTTCAGTAGGGATGAATGAAGTGATTTTAATGAAACTGATCTTGCCAAAATCCTCTACTGAAACTTTGCAAATGCAGTAACTTTGAGATTCTTAGATAAAAGTTTCTCAAAAATTACTGTTCTGTTTATTTTCTTCTGTGTTTAGAATGTGAGATTTTTGGGGGTTGGATTTGGAGTAGTTTATTTTATTTCACTTTTAAACTTTCATGCAAGATCCAAAATTTTTACACATTCCACCTTGGTTAAAAAATGTATAATCTTGGGGGGCGTGTCCAGCCGGTGGAGAAGATGGCCGCATAACTCAGAGCTCTGGCAGCCTCATGCTCTGAGCAACACACAGCGACCACAGGGAGAGGTCTCCTCAGGCTCTATACCCACTCACCGAAGTGCCTAACACCCATGGGAGATAAGACCAAGCGGTGGAAAGCAAACAGGCAGCCGCAGCGCTTCACAGGCTTCTATCCGGCGGTATCTCAGAGAGGTAGACAAAATGGTGCCGGCCCCAGCTCCATAGGAGCGGCCCAATCCCAACCCGGCCATCAAGCTGCATGGAGACACACCATCACCCAGCCCGAGGAGCTGGAAGAACGCTCTCCCCCTCTACTCCCACCACTCGCAGCCCAGTGAAAACTAAGCAGCACAGGAAGGAGGATGAGTTCTCCCCTGCACTGCAGATCATTCCCCCTAAGACCTCTCTGCAGAACATGCACCCAGGATTATCAATTGATGTGTTCCCAGCCACAGAACAACCCATTTCTGAGAATACCATGAAAAAAATGCTTCTCTCCTTCAGAAGCACTCTGTTCAATGATTTTTCAGACATGCTTGCACCCTTAAATGAGACTGTCCAAACACACACTGTTAAAATCCAACACTTAGAAACTAAAATGGCGGATCTGTACTCTGCACATAATGATCTTGTTGATCCTACGCTGATGCAATCCCTCCAATATAATATGGCGGACCTAGAAGATCGCTCGAGGTGCAACAATATAACATTTAGAGGAATACCTGAATCCATACCCCCAAACGAATTAACAAACTTTGTGCAACACCTCATGAAGGCCCTCATTCAATCTCTGAGCAATATGGATAGATCCCACTGCCTACCTAAACCTAATTCTCTGCCTGATACTTCACCCAGAGACACTCTGGCACATATTCACTACTACCACATCAAAGAACATGTCATGGCGGCAGCCAAACAGAGCACTGCAGTACCAGAATAATTTAATGGCATCTCCTTATATACAGACATATCGCAACAGACAGTAATGAACAGGAATAAGCTCATCCCCATCACAAAAGTCCTTCGAAACAATAGCAGCTGGTCACCTGGCAGTGTTGCCAACTGCCCGTGTCTTTACCGGCAGCCCGTAAAAACAGGGCTATTTTTTCATGTCTGTGAAAACCTGTAATTGCCATTAAAAATATTACGGGCCCTGCTCAGAACTGCGCATGTGTGTACCTCTCATTAGTGTCAACCTGTGTCATGGGTGGAGACCTCATGTTCTCACATATAGAGGAGTATAGCTCCCATGGTTCAGAGAAGCAGGATCTCCTGATCTATGGATAGTGTAGGACCCACTAATCATGGATTTTTGTTTGAAGGTTGTTGGCTCCAACTTGTCTTGCATACACACGGTCACACAAATGTTGGCCAACAATTACGAACGTGGGAACGTGGTGACGTACAAGACGTACGACGAGCCAAGAAAAGAGAAGTTCAATAGTCATGTGATATCTCCATTACAAATGCTAGTTTTACAAGACTGATCGCTTTCCGGCTCGTACTAGATTCCGAGCATGCATGGAATTTTGTGCGACGGAATTGCATACACACGACAAAAAAATTTGTTGGTGGAAAATTTGAGAACCTGCTAGCCAACATTCGTTGGCAGAAAGTCCGACAACAAATGTTCGAAGGAGCATACACACGGTCGGACTTTCATCCAACAAGATCACATCCAACATTTCCCGTCGGAAAGTCTGATCGTGTGTACGCTGGATTAGTGTAACTAAAAATCAGCCTTCATCCATCTGCTGGCTTGCAGAAGAAAACAAGGTACCCCAGGGTAGACATGTGCACAATAGAAAAATTTGTTTAGTTTCGTTTTGTTTCTGTTCGTTTTCATTGATTTGTAACGATTCGTAATTTCGTAAGTCGTCGGTGTTCGTATTCGGACTCATATTCGGTTCATATTTTCTTAAGAGTTATTTTTTCGTTGATTCGTTTTTCCGTTAGTCTAATTTTCGTTTATTCGAAATTTGTATTTTCGTATTTTCATTATATTTCATATTCGGACGCATTCGTATTTTCGGAAGAGCTATATTTTCGTTGATTTAAAAAGATTTGTATTTCCGTTAATCTAATTTTTGTTGATTCAAAATTCGTATTTTCGTAGATTTAGTTACATTCGTACTTTCGTAAGATTGATTTATTCGTACTTTCATAACATTGTTTTTGTAGATTCGTAATCGGAGCATAATTCATAATTTTATGTAATGTGTATGCTATTTACATGTTTAAGAAACAAAGAATTTCTCTCTCAAAAGTCAGAACTTAACAAAAAAATCCACCAAAAACAGTGCCTCCGACCCAACCACACCCAACCACACCCTATCTGGACTCTGGATGGAATATTTCAGAATCAGAACTAATATTTGATTCTTTCGAATTCTCGATCAGCAGAATTTTTGTTATTTCGTATTTTCGTTGTTTTGATTTCCTTTTTCCGAATATTCGTAATTTCGATTTTTTTCGTTCAATTGATTTTCGTTATTTTTAAATCTTTGTTCGGTATTTTCGTTGTTTCTGTTTTTGTTTTTCGGATTTTCATTCTTTTGTAGTTTCGTTGTTTCTAATTTAATTATTTCGTATTTTCGTTGTTTTTCATATTCGTTCTTTTCGATAGTTCGTTATTCCTTAGAATTTTTAGTAAACCATTCGTACGATAACGAATGAACGAATATAACGAATTTGAATGGAAAACGAATTCGTAACTAAAAAAATTGCACATGTCTACCCCAGGGTGCCTGGGCTGAAAAGGCTAGGTTAGTGTATGGGTTACATGGAGGAACAGTGGTAGAGGATATAGGGAATGTGGGGCCTGTAGTAGAGTATTTCTTTAATCATACCAAAAACTTAGCAGTGACCTTCAAGAGCTGAAACGTCGTCTGAATACCCTGCTGTACTTGAGTAATGTTGTCAAATCTGCATCCCATCCTTGGTACTCAACATATGTATATAATAAAGAGGCCACAAGCATGTTTGCTTTAAATTCTTCACCAAGTATGTATCCTTGATTACAGATATTATTTTATTATTAGATAGATTACACAGTTCTGAAAGAACAGAATAGGCCATTTTAAAGGACGTCTGCCTTCCACAGTCGTGTCATTCAGTCAGTTATATTTAGTCAATGTGTACAGTGCCTCACTAATAAAATTCAATGTATTTATTTCGCCTTTTTTTAAATGTATTTATATCCGAGCACTTCAGGATTCAAGTCTGTTCCTCTTCCGATGATCTAATAAAAGTTTCCTTATTATGTCCTTGAAACTGAACCACCACAAACACAGAAATGAAATTATTCTGACAAAGCCGTCGCTGTAGGTAGAGGTCAGTTATAACATCGATTGGGAGGAGGACTTTGAGACTGTTTTTTTTGGTAATTATAATAGATCAAAGCATGGATGTCCTCTGCAAAATACAATTATCAACAGAAAAGATATGTTCCGTAAGCAAAATGTATAACAAACAATATAATCATTTGTTTATTAATCAAAGTTGGTCAAGGGGAAAAAAAATGTAAATGGACTATTGTAGATTTAGTTGTTCCTGTCAAAAAGCAAGGGGATGAGGAGCACATAGAGAAATAATATTTGTCAGAAGAGATGTAATACAACTCCTCACGTCTGTGAAGGTTGGGGGGTAACCATGTGGATTGTGTATGCAACCCAAAGTCAACATGCAGGTGGGGTGCAGCGTGGTGAGGCCGCAATGACGCACGCAGTCCAAGTGCGATGACAGAACTTTTTGGATGCAAAGATAGTTCAAAATAAACTGGTGGAGGGCGGAAAGACAACCTAATAAGGAACACTCACAGATCCAGCTGTTTGTAGAGAGCAGGTTTCAGCCGAACTGACAGCGCCTGTTAGGAGGAGTAGAGTGCGGCTTGGCCGTCTCGTGCACAAACAGGAAGATGTCTAGAGAAGTTGTGAGCCCTACACTTTCCCTCCTTGTCGTGAACCTTTCCCTGCTGCTAGTTCTGTCCCTACCAGGTACGGTACCTGTCCCTACTCTACCCAATCACAAAATGTGCACCAAGCCAATAATCAAGATGCAGGTCCGGTTATGAGTCATAGAATCTGATGACCATTTAGCTATTCTCCTTTGTTCTGCTATGCTTTAAGTAGGCCACTGGGTGCCAAAAGCCAGTGCCAGACATGCATGCTAATTCATGTTAATGTGCATGCATGCGGATACATGAAAAACCATGGACTGGTCCACAATCTGCACTGTGGGCACGGCCATGTACTCAATCTTCCCGACACAGGCTATGGTGGATCTATTTGTTCAACCCAAAAAGTAAGTTAAATGAGGTGCACACAGAAAAACAGAAGAGAGAGGGAAGGCAGGGGCACCCTTCTGCCCTGTACACACGCTAGGATCTTCTGACGGAAAATGCTCGATGGGAGCTTGTTGTCGGAAATTCCGACCGTGTGCAGGCTCCATCGGACATTTCTGACACATAAAATTTGAGATCTGGATCTCAAATTTTCCGACAACAAAATCCGTTCTTGTAAATTTCGATCGTGTGTACACAATTCCGACGCACAAATTTACACGCATGCTCGGAATCAAGCAGAAGAGCCGCACTGGCTATTGAACTTCATTTTTCTCGGCTCGGCCTACGTATTGTACGTCAACGCGTTCTTGACGTTCGGAATTTCCGACAAGATTTGTGTGACCATGTGTATGCAAGACAAGTTTGAGCCAACATCCGTTGGAAAAAAAACATGGATTTTGTTGTCGGAAAATCCTATCGTGTGTACAGGGCATTATGATGCACTTGCCAGAGGAGATGTAATAGAATCACAACATCTGTAGAAGTTGCGGGAATCCATGTGGATGGTGTGCTCAACCTGAACTCAACACTTCAGAATACGTCTGTTTCCAGGCAGGCCTTTGGGAAGGTCATGTTCGATGCTTTTGGATCACCCAATCCTAGTTCTTCACTAAGAACATTAGGATGGTTGAATAATGTAGATGGTAAGATCAACCTGAAGTAAACGCCATGGGGATGGTGTGCTCAACCTGAAGTCAGCTCTTGTGGAGAATTCCTCTGCCTCTAGGCAGGTCTTTGGGAAGGACATGCTCAATGCTCTGGGATCGCCCAATCCTTGTTCTCCTCTATGAACATCAGGAGGGTTGAATAAGGTAGATGAAAACACAAAAAACTAACAGTGTAGTAAATTCAGACAGAAAAAGACCGATGGGCATACACACGGTCGGAAAATCCGATGAAAAGCTCCCATCGGACTGTTTCCATCAGAAATTCCAACCATGTGTACATGGCATAAGTGGAAAAGGGGGTCAACAGTGCCCATTTGCAGCCTCACTGTGCCCATTTGCATGCCTCACTGTGCCCATTTCCAGCCTCACTGTGCCCATTTCCAGCCATAGGTCTCCCGAACTTCAAACTTGGTAGTTAAGGGTTCCTAAATGCCCCCTAGCTTCAGCCAAAATTTGGGGTCTCTGGACCCACAGGGTTGACCAACTTTGGGGCCACTTGGTGCTAGGAACCCCAAATTTGGTGTGGAAACCCAGTGGAACTAGCACTACAACATATTCAAGATGAGGTTCCTAGCACCAAGTGGCCTCGAGATACGGGGCCCCAAATTCGGTTCGGAAAATGTCGAGTATAAGCCATACTCGAGTATATACGGGTAAATGGAAAGAAAATTACTCTAATTGTTCAAACAAAAAAAGTGGAGGTGAGGAGCACACAGAAAAACAGAAACAAGAAGGAGGGTAGACAGGAGAATCCTTCTAATGTACATTTTTTATTTTTTTATTTTTTAATTGGAGAAATAGTGTTTGCCAGAAGAGATGAAATAGAATCACTAACATCTATGGAGGTTGTGGCAAACCGTGTGGATGGTGTGCACAACCTTAGGTCAACACTAGTGGAGAATACCTCTGTCTCCAGGTCTTCGGGAAGGTTACACTCTATGTTCTGGGGTCATCCAATCCTAGTTCTCCTCTAGGAACATCGGGAGGCTTGAATAACGTAGATAAAACATAAAACACCATGGGAAGCAAGGGTGTTTGTAAGTAGGTGAACGGTAATAAAAGCATTCGGGAGAAGGACTTCAAGCTTGTTTTTTGGTAATTTTATTAGATCAAATTATGGACGTCCTCTGCAAAATACATTTTGCAATCCTCTTTAGAAGATTTAATTTATTTATCTTTTAATGATGAAGATCAAAACAGTTCTTAACATCTAAATGCAGTTTTTCAATTTTGGGATGGGTAGTAAAACTGTACATATCTAAGCCAAATTCTTTATTGTATCCAGGCGAATTATACCTTGATTTTTTCAGGCCAGATTGGGCCTTAATTTCGTGGTAAATGTTAATGGATACCTTCTTTTTTTAATCAAAGGAAAACTAGCCAAACATAGTATCTTTTTTTAAATTTAGCTGTATATTTCTTGCCATTTCCATGACCCATCACCAAAGAACAACCCAAAATATATTTTCTTTTGTTTACAGCGCTACCACATATGTGTGTGTGTTATTTGTTGTTTGGGCATGGAGTAAGGCCCAGAAACAATAGAACACAATCTTGTTTTAATCCTACACTAAAACTGACCCTGACGCCTACCCTTACATGGAGTTTCCAAACATTCTAAACAAAGGGCAAGTTTCCAGTTAACCGTCCTTTAGACTTTGGGAGAAGTCGACATTTGATGTCAAAATTAACACTGGTGGCCAGTAGGAGTAAAAACATGACCTGGAGTCACTGGGAACAAACAATGCCTTTGGGTTGGTGGTCATTGAGAGTAAAAAACATAGGTAGAGTTTGTGGTCAGTAGAAGGGGGAATAGCCCCCCATCATTGGTATAAGTAGGAGGAATAATGCCACACCCTCGGTGTTATGGGTGGAAAAGTGCCTCGTCTTTGTTATCATTGGGAGAAATAGCGTCCAACCATTGGTATCAGTGGGAGGAATAGTGTCCCATCATTGGTATCAATGGGAGGAAAAGTGCCCATCACTGGTATCAGTGGGAGGAATAGTGTCCCATCATTGGTATCAGTGGGAGGAATAGTGCCCCATCATTGGAATCGGTGGAAGGAATAGTGCCCCATCATTGGTATCAGTGAGATAAATAGTGCCCCATCATTGATGTCAGTGGGAAGAATAGTGCCCCATCATTGATGTCAGTGGGAAGAATAGTGCCCCATCACTGGTATCAGTGGGAGGAATAGTGTCCCATCATTGGTGTCAGTGGGAGGAATAGTGCCCCATTATTGGTATCAGTGGGAGGAATAGTGCCCCATCACTGGTACCAGTGGGAGGAATAGTGCCCCATCATTGGTATTAGTGGGAGGAATAGTGCCCCATCATTGGTATCAGTGGGAGGATTAGTGTCCCATCATTGGTATAAGTGGAAGGAATAGTGCCCCATCATTGGTATAAGTGGAAGGAATAGTGCCCCATCATTGGTATAAGTGGAAGGAATAGTGTCCCATCATTGGTGTCAGTGGAAGAAATAGTGCCCCATTCTTGGTGTTTTTGGGAGGAATTATGACACATCATTGGTGTCAGTGAAAGGAATGGTGCCATGTTGTTGGTATCAGTGGGAGGAATAGTGTCTTGTGTCAGTGGGGGGTAATAGTACCCCAGGGGTAGGATAAAGGCAAACAAAGGGCTGTATCTGACTCGCAGGCCTCAGTTTGGGACCACTGACTCAGAGCAAGCCCCGATTTACCTATTTTATGTTTATATCATTTTGTATTTTATTTTATTTTTTACATGGAATTTGTTTGTTTACAATCTTCTCCTGTAGCTAGGAGGAAAATATACAATGTACCTTTGTCTCCATTCAGAGGAGAAGGAGTACAAGGACATTTTCTGCAGCTAGCCAATCACATTCTATCACAGTGATTATGTGATCATGTGTCGGTCGGTTAGGGTATAATAAGCATATAGTAGGTTAATATATATATCAGAAAAATATAAAAAAAATATAATTGTAGCGGAAATAAATAAAATAATGTAATATGACACAAAAGCTTGTGTGTCATACTACATTATATGATTTGTATTTCTTCCACAATTATGTTTATCATATTTCGATGTATACATATTAACCTTCACTGCAAATATGCGTAATATACCCTAATGGATACTTATTATTGTACAATTATTTTATGCTACACAATGATTTTCCTGATTTACCAACATACCTTTTAATCATAGCAAAGTAATATTACATATTTAAAGATAACTACAGCACTCTATTCTTCATTGATTTGTTTGTATTATTATTACTATTACTAATAGTATTATATATTATTATTATTATTATTATTATTTTATTATTATTATTATTATTATTATTATTTTCCCTACTCCCTTCTCTTTTCTATATTCATTTATTGTGTACATGAGTTCACAATGTAAAATAAGGAGTCACACTGTTTATTAGAAGAAATTACCATTTATAATTAAATGTGTTATTAATATTTAAATAAATTAATTCTTCAAAAGAAGTGTTAATTTTTTTATTACTGCATGTTCACTCATTGACTAATTTTTTTTTTTTTTTTACTGTGTATTTTCCTGATTAACCAGCATACCTTGTGCAGGGAGATTATATTCAGACACAACTACAGAACTATATTCTCCTTTATTGATTTAATTGTAATATGCATTTATTATTTATTATTATTATTACTATTATTATTACTATTATTATTTATTTCCATACAGCTTCTCTTTCTTATACCCCTTTATGTGTCATACATGTGAGTACACACGTGTTTAAATTGGTGTGCCACACCCTTTTATTTGAAGAAGTGACCATTCATCACAAAATGCTTTATTGGTGTTTAAAGAAATTTATTTGTTTAAAGAAGCATTTTTTATTTTTTTTACCCAATGCTTTTGGGGATTTTCTTACCCTTTAACCATGCACAGGGAGATTTTAATCAAAGGCAACTACAGTATTCTCCTCTATTCTCCTCTGCTTGCCAATTCAGTTTATTGATTTAGTTGTAATATACAGTATATGTAATGTGCATATTATTATTATTATTATTACTATTTACCTCTCTACTCCCTTCTCTCTTAAATCAATCAATATCATTAGCAAATTGAGCCTCTCCATCTCTTCTATTTACCCAGCAAATTGAAGACCTAGATTTATTTTTCAGCAGTTTTGTGTGTCATGATGACAACCAGTGATGTAAGTAACTGAGTTAAAATAAACGGAGTTACTTAACGCAGTTACTTTAGAGGGTAACAAGTAATCTAACTGATTACTTTTCCCCTCATGGTAACGCAGTTCCCATTACTTGAGCAGCGTTACCCCAATTACATCTACCGCCACTAGATGACAGTAGTGCAATTCCGGTGTCCTGCCAAAAAAGTTCCCCCGCCGGATAAGGACCCCCTGTACTGCACAGGCGCAGCGCTTGCGCAGTACGAAGGACTACGGAGCTTACGAAAATTGCCGAACCTAAACAGCTCTGAGTGAACTCCGCGCAGGTGCAGGTAACATGTAATTGTACGAGGCGATGCCGCGCACTCCTGATGCTCGTGCTACTTGTATTGTCTCCCTTTTTATATTGTAAAGCGCTGCGTAAACTGTTGGCGCTATATAAATCCTGTAATAAATAAATAAATAAATACTCTGCAAGGGGCGTCTATCGTGTAACTAAGGGGCGTCTAGTATTACTGTAACCAAGGGGGCGCATTTATTATTATTGTTATATATCGAGCTCTGCCCATTCATTTAACATTCTCCCTCTTCTGTAGCCATCCGCCCCTTACACGATATAATAATAATAGACCCGCCCCTTACACAATATAATAATAATAGATCCGCCCCTTGCTTACACGCTATAACAGATCTGCCCCTTGGTTAAAGTAATAATAGAGCAGCCCCTTGGTTACACAATATATAATAATAATAATAAATGTGCCCCTTGGTTACAGTAATACTAGACCCGCCCCTTAGTTACACGTATAAAATAAAAAAAAAAAGTCACAGTTAATTTGCTGCGTAACTAATGACTTTTCCAATGTAGTAACTGAGTTACTAACGCAATTACTTTTTGGGAGAAGTAATTTGTAACTTAACTAATTACTTTTTTAACCACTTCAATACTGCCTTATAGTCATATGACGCCCACAAGGTGGAACTCCCATCCTGGGTGGGCGTCATATGACGTCCTCGCATTCCCGGCCGCCTGGGGGGCGCGCGCGTGCCGCTGGCGGCACGCGCCCGCGGCATTGCTCGGGACCCGGTGCGAGTGCCCAGCGGCCGCGATGTCCGCCGGGCACCCGCGATTGCCCGTTAAGACAACGGGACCGTGCGGGACCGTGGAGCTGTGTGTGTAAACACACAGCTCCACGTCCTGTCAGCGGAGAGGAGACCGATCATGTGATCCCAGTACGGAGGAACACCGATCGGTCTCCTCCCCTTGAGTCCCCTCCCCCCACAGTTAGAATAACTCCTATTAGGGAACACATTAACCCCTGCAGCGCCCCCTAGTGTTAACCCCTACCATGCCAGTCACATGTACACAGTAATCATTGCAATTTTATAGCAACGATCGCTGTGTAAATGTGAATGGTTCCAAAAATGTGTCAAAAGTGTCCGAAGTGTCCGCCGCAATGTCGCAGTCACGAAAAAAAAAAATCGCAGATCGCCGCCATTACTAGTAAAAAAAAAAAAAAATAATTCAATAAATCTATCCCCTATTTTGTAGACGCTATAACTTTTGCGCAAACCGATCAATATACGCTTATTGCGATTTTTTTTACCAAAAATATGTAGAAGAATACGTATCAGCCTAAACTGAGGAAAAAATAGTTTTTATTCTTTTTAAAAATGGGATATTTATTATGGCAAAAAGTAAAAAAATATTGTGTTTTTTTTTCAAAATTGTCGCTCTTCTTTTGTTTATAGCGCAAAAAATAAAAACCGCAGAGGTGATCAAATACCACCAAAAGAAAGCTCTATTTGTGGGAAAAAAAAAAGATGTAAATTTTGTTTGGGTGTAACGTCGCACGACCGCGCAATTGTTAGTTAAAGCGACACAGTGCTGAATCGCAAAAAGTGCTCTGGTAAGGAAGGGTGAAAAATGGCCCGGTGCTGAAGCGGTTAAAGTAAGTTGACCAACACTGATGACAACTGCCCCCCTCCTGGGTGTCTCTGCCTGCTCCTATACTACCCCAGCCTGTCTATATACTAAAATAGCCTGTCTATATACTACCCCAGTCTGCCCCTATACTGCCCCAGCCTGTCCATATACTACCCCAGCCTGCCCCTCTACTACTCTAGCCTGTCCGTATACTACCCTAGCCTGTCTATATACTGCCCAAGCCTGTCTATACAGTGTAAATGAGCCCCTGGAGAGTTGCTGAATTTTACATTTAAAGCGCCTTTAAGAATAAAGAAGGAAGAATAACATTTATTTTGCCAGGAGCTACATACCATAATCTACCAGCATTGGATCCTGAGAACAAATGTGTTGAGGATAAGGGACCTGCAGGTAAACTTATCAGCAAGAAATAAGTAATGGTGTGAAATCCAGGGTAATGATGTCACATAGACAAAAATAGAGCAGGACAGATGCAAAGTTCAGTCACTTAGATCTTCTGTAACAACAAAGCATTATTATTTTATTTTTTTCTGGTGCTATCGCCGCATAAAGATGAGCAGGGCCAGGGTGCAACTGCCCAACAATTAAAACTTTGCAACTCTGAGATAAAACAGCAGGTGCGTCTATTCTTAGGCAGTGCTGACAACCAAGCAGCTTTTTAGCATTTTTATGGCTCCATCACAGGAACTTTTTAATTTTATAGCTTGAAAGTTTGCCGCTTTATGATGCCGCGGCACACGCTGTGCGGTGTTACAAGTGATTTTTTTTTTCCCTTAAGCCAAACTGCGGTATACGGAAAAGTGATTATCGCACTAAGGTTGTGTGTCTTTTCAAAGTGAAACACCGCTTGTGTTGAAGGTAAAAAAAGAGAGACCTTCTTTAGATCTATAAAATATAATCTGAAAATGTAGCAAGCTTTCTAACTTCTTTACTGCATCTGCTCTGTAAGGTGGGTGGTATCACCCGCAGGTGGGTGATAAGTAGGGTTGTCCCGATACCGATACTAGTATCGTTATCGGGACCGATACCGAGCATTTGTACTCACACAAATGCTCCTGATGCCTGATCCGATACCTGGGAGGCAGTGTTTCATCAGATTAGGCGACCCGGTGCAACCAGAAGTCAGTGGGCGGAACAACGGAAGTCGACATCAGCGTTTGGACATCCCGACGCCCATCTTGGTACACCCTGCACTCGGCCGCAGTAAGCCAGCAGCAGACATCTTGTTACACCCAGCCCATATAGTTTGGGCTGGGTGTAACAAGTTGGCTGCTGCTGCTTTTATGCGGCCGAGTCCAAGGAGTACCAAGATGAGCATCGCAGGCAGCCTTTACTTTCATGGGTGCCCATAAATGCCACCTATTAGTGCCCAATGCCTGCAAGTGCCACCTGTCAGTGCCATCAGTGCCAGCCACCTATCAATGCCCATAAGTGCCCCATCAGTGCCAGACACCTATCAATGCCATCTATCAGTGCCCAATGCCCATAAGTGCCCCTATCAGTGCCACCTATCAGTGCCAGCCACCTATCAGTGCCAGCCACCTGTCAGTGCCATCTATCAGTGCCAGCCACCTATCAATGCCATCTATCTGTGCCAGCCACCTGTCACTGACATCTATCATTGCCAACCATTTGTCAGTTCCAGCCATCAGTCAGTGCTCATCAGTGCTGCATATCAGTGCCCATCAGTGCCACCTAATCCTATCAGTGCTGCATATCAGTGCCACCTAATCTGTATTGTGCTCGGAAAACTGTCACATGACATTAAAAGAAAAGTATCGGTAATCAGTATCGGCGAGTACTTGAAAAAAAGTATCGGTACTTGTACTCGGTCTTGAAAAAGGGGTATCGGGACAACCCTAGTGATAAGTATAAGGATCTACCGACTAGTATTATATGAGCAGTCCTGCTGTTGTAGCCATGAACTCCACTTACCGTACCTGTAGGTATGCAGTCTTCTTGGCAAGTATCTCAACAAATATAAAGACTCATAGGTATCCATAACATATCTCAAAATGTCTGCATTATGAAATAGACATAGGCGTGCGCACAGGGTACACCCTAATTGGTCCATGTGCATTAGCATTATCCAGGGTGGCACCTGATGGGTGGTTGTGGTGTCAGGGACCAGTGTACATGCCCCCATTATATTAAAGGATAGGTTCAACTGTAGGAACACATTACACCTATACTTAGGATGTACTGTAATATGCTCCCAATCAACTGTCTCCCACCATCAGAGCCTCCTCCCTGTGACAGCAGGTGGCGTTCATGTGTGTTTGAGCTTTGGGGTGCACACCCTAATGCAATAGGCTGCGTACATCTATGGAAATAGAAATGTATAATATCATTAAAGTTTTTAATTTGTATTATACTTTTAAACTTCCCAAACCTGGCCAATTGAAACTAAGCTTAACAAACAGGTTATACTTAAGTCCTCTATGCAGTTGGTTTTGCACAGAGCAGCCTGGATCCTCCTCTTTTCAGGTTCCTCTTTGCTTCTCCTGGCCCCTCCCTCCTATCGATTGCCCCCACAGCAAGCAGCTTGCTATGGGGGCACCCGAGTCGATCTGCAGCTCCGTGTGTCCATTCAGACATGGAGCTGCTGTTTGGCCCTGCCCCCTCTCTCCCCTGATTGGCTAACTGACTTTGATGGACAGCAGCAGAAGCCAATGGCACAGCTGTTGTGTCTCAGGCAATCAGGAGGGAGAGTCCTGGACAGGGTCGAGGCACTCGTGAACATAGCTGGACAGAGATGGGACTCAGGTAAGTGTTAGCGGGTGGTGGGGAGGCCGATACACACATAAGGCTTTTTATCTTAATGCATAGAATGCATTAAGATAAAAAACCTTCTTCCTTTACAACCTCTTTAACCTTCTATTCAACCCCCCCTTATCTGTACAGGTTCTTTTAAGCCTGGTGATCCAATGTTGTTCACTAGGAATCTGCCTTTTGACCACAGCCAAGGCTGGTGCTTGAATATTTTATGCCCTAGGCAAGGGCTACCGCTGCCCAGCAGAAGGGGGGGTAGTCTTACCTAGGGCGACATGGTGCCTCCTCCACCTCCCCAGCTGTCCTCGTGCCTGCCTCCTCCGTCTCCCCAGCTGTCCTCATGTCTGCCTCTACAGTGTCCCCTCCCCACTGTCCTATGGCTCCCCAGCTGTGCCCACCTCCTCTGGCTCCATAGCTGTTCCCACCTCCTCCGCCTCCCCAGATTTCGCCCCCCTCATAGGCTGAGTACTGCTGATGACATCCACAGCAGCCATGACGGAGTCAGTCAGTGCCCCAGCTCTGTGTAGGGTTGCATTTTTCAGCCCCTCATGTCCCCTCG